>OY804599.1:3119980-3708272 GCA_963680895.1 Fragum sueziense | reverse complement strand
TTTTTGGTTTTATGGACTTCCCAGAAGTTACCTTTGACCCTTTCCCAAATGGCCAAATTTAAAGTGTCCGCTGATTGGCAAAATTAAACTCTTGTGTCGAAAAAACACCTTCCTATTAACCAAATATCAAAGTTTCTACAATTTTTTAAACA
Source organism: Fragum sueziense (assembly GCA_963680895.1). Lineage (NCBI taxonomy): Eukaryota > Metazoa > Mollusca > Bivalvia > Cardiida > Cardiidae > Fragum > Fragum sueziense. The sequence goes on along the minus strand of OY804599.1, from coordinate 3,708,120 downwards.
TTAGAAGTGTTTTTTTTTTCGCCTTTTAAATTGGATATTTTGGTCTTTCCCGATCTTTATCGAAGAAAAAACGCTACACTTACGATTTGAAAGTTATGACGTCATACAGGCCACTGAATGACGTCATGGCGGAAAAAAACGGGATGTCATGGGTCATTTCCTGGAAAGCCTGAGATTTCTGAAAAAGTTGAAAGTCCAACTTTTCTGTCATAAAGCGACTTCCCCAATCGATACTCAAAACACGGAATTCATCCTTAGTAAATGTTAGAAAAAATGGTAAAACAGTCAAAGAATAGGTCGTTAGTGAGTGAAGGAATGTGCCAAAGAACGGTTTAAGTTTGTCTGCAAGGGCGGATCCAGAAATTTTTCCCAGGGGGGGGTCCAAGCCAAAGATTTTTCCAGGGGGGTGGGGGGGGGGGGGGGTGGGGGGGGGGGGGGGGTCCAAGCCAAAATTATGGCTTAAAATGTAGTACATATGTAACGTTACACTAAATTTGTATAGTCAAAATTCAATTTTCGGTCAATGCCATGGGGGGGGGGGGGGGGGGGGGGTCCGGACCCCTCCAATATCCCCCCCTCTAGATCCGCCCATGTGTCTGTATTACTCTGACGATCGAGAAATGGATAAAAACTGTGACTTCGCTTTATGACAGAAAAGTCGCACACTTTATCTTTATCAGAAACCTCATGCTCTAGATTGGGGGTGGAGTCAAGCCATTGTATGACGTCACATCGTGGCAATTTTACTGAAATTGCTGATCTTTATTTTCTCGAAAATCATCCAAGTAACGATGTATAGAAAAGCAAACAAAACTTTTAAAACAACCGAGTTTGGCAGATCTTTTAAAAAACAGGTTAATTTCATGATTTTCCTCAAATATACAGTGAAATCAACTGCCTATCTTGGTAGCCTTTAAGGGTGGTCCAATTCAAAAACTTCTGCTGGCATCAAAGGGAATGTTACCAAAGCTAAAATTTGTGAATAATATTGGGCAGAAAAACTTGAGGCAAAAGAAGAAAATGCTGATTATCAGCATTTTCTTCTTTTGCCTCAAGGTTTTCCCATGCCTTTTCTTTCAGGGATGTCAAAACCAGTTCTTGTTATACCCCCCAAATTCAATTTGGGGGATATATAGGAGTCAGCTTGTCTGTCTGTCTGTCTGTCTGTTGGTCCGTCTGTTGGTTTTTTGTTCACTCTATTACTCCTAAACTACTGATCCAATTTTATTCAAACTTTACATGTGAGCTCATTACCAAGTGTCAATGTGTGTATAAAATTTTGGTTACGGTCCATTGATTTGTCACAGAGTTATGGCCCTTGGGTGAATTTTCTTGTCCGCTCAATTTCTGTGTAAATATTGGATGGATTTCATCGAAACTTTACAGGCATGCTTGATAGCTCTCAAATATGTGCTTATGAAATTTTGGTCATGGTTTACAGATCTTTGACTGAGTTATGGCCCTTTGTTGAAAATTGGCTTATAAGACTTCGAGAAATTGTTACATAATTCTTCAAAATTCTTCTTCTCCTTAACCACTTGGCCAATTCTTACCAAACTTGGCTGGAACATTCCTTGGGTGACCCTTTTCAAAACTTGTTCGTGAATTATTGATTCATCAAAAATGGTGGGCATGGCAGGGCGGGGCTTATCGGACTTAGAGAAATCATATGAAAAAAATTTAAAAATCAATTAGCAGGCCAATGTAAACCAAAATTGTCAGGAATGTCCCTTGAGTGACTGTTTTCAACACATGTTCATGAAATTTTGATTGGGTGAAAAATGTGGGCGTGGCCGGGCGGGGCTTATCAGACCTGGAAAAATCGTTACATAATTCTTCAAAAATCTTCTCCTTCTTAACCACTGAACCAATTCTTACCAAACTTGGTAGGAATGTTCCTTTATTGACCCTTTTCAAAACTTGTTCGTGAATTTTTGATTTGTCAAAAATTGTGGGCGTGGCAGGGCGGGGCTTATCGGACTTAGAGAAATCGTTAGATAATTCTTCAAAAATCTTCTCCTTAACCACTGGGCCAATTCTTACCAAACTTGGCAAGAATGTTCCTTAGGTGACCTTTTTCAAAACTTGTTCGTGAATTTTTGATTTGTCAAAAATTGTGGGCGTGGCAGGGCGGGGCTTATCGGACCTAGAGAAATCATGTGAAAAATCTTTAAAATCAATTTTTAGGCAAATTTGAACAAAACTTGACAGGAATGACCCTTTAGTGATTGTATTCAATGTATGCTCATGATTTTTTCATTCGCTAAAAAATGTTGGCTTGGCAGGGCGGGGCTTATCAAACTTCGAGAAATCGTTAGATAATTCTTCAAAAATCTTCTCCTCCTTAACCACTGGGCCAATTCTTACCAAACTTGGCAAGAATGTTCCTTAGGTGACCCTTTTCAAAACTTGTTCGTGAATTTTTGATTTGTCAAAAATTGTGGGCGTGGCAGGGCGGGGCTTATCGGACTTAGAGAAATCGTTAGATAATTCTTCAAAAATCTTCTCCTTAACCACTGGGCCAATTCTTACCAAACTTGGCAAGAATGTTCCTTAGGTGACCTTTTTCAAAACTTGTTCGTGAATTTTTGATTTGTCAAAAATTGTGGGCGTGGCAGGGCGGGGCTTATCGGACCTAGAGAAATCATGTGAAAAATCTTTAAAATCAATTTTTAGGCAAATTTGAACAAAACTTGACAGGAATGACCCTTTAGTGATTGTATTCAATGTATGCTCATGATTTTTTCATTCGCTAAAAAATGTTGGCTTGGCAGGGCGGGGCTTATCAAACTTCGAGAAATCGTTAGATAATTCTTCAAAAATCTTCTCCTCCTTAACCACTGGGCCAATTCTTACCAAACTTGGCAAGAATGTTCCTTAGGTGACCCTTTTCAAAACTTGTTCGTGAATTTTTGATTTGTCAAAAATTGTGGGCGTGGCAGGGCGGGGCTTATCGGACTTAGAGAAATCGTTAGATAATTCTTCAAAAATCTTCTCCTCCTTAACCACTTGGCCAATTCTTACCAAACTTTGCAAGAATGTTCCTTAGGTGACCTTTTTCAAAACTTGTTTGTGAATTTTTGATTTGTCAAAAATTGTGGGCGGGGCTTATCGGACTTAGAGAAATCATGTGAAAAATCTTTAAAAATCAATTATTAGGCCAATTTGAACAAAACTTGACAGGAATGATCCTTTAGTGATTGTATTCAATGTATGCTCATGATTTTTTCATTCGCCAAAAAATGTGGGCTTGGCAGGGCGGGGCTTATCAAGCTTCGAGAAATCGTTAGATAATTCTTCAAAAATCTTCTCCTCCTTAACCACTGGGCCAATTCTTACCAAGCTTGGCAGGAATGTTCCTTTATTGACCTTTTTCAAAATTTGTTCGTGAATTTTTGATTTGTCAAAAATTGTGGGCTTGGCAGGGCGGGGCTTATCGGACTTAGAGAAATCATGTTAAAAATCTTTAAAAATAAATTATTAGGCCAATTTGAACCAAACTTGACAGGAATGACCCTTTAGTGATTGTATTTAATGTATATTCAAGATTTTTGCATTCGGCAAAAAATGTAGGCGTGGCAGGGCAGGGCTTATCCGACTTCGAGAAATCGTTAGATAATTCTTCAAAAATCTTCTCCTCCTTAACCACTGAGCTAATTCTTACTAAACTTGTCAGAAGTGTTCCTTGGGTGACCCTTTTAAAAATTTGTTCGTGAATATTTGATTCATGAAAAATTGTTGGCATGGCAGGGCGGGGCTTATCGGACTTTGCGAAATCATGTGAAAAATCTTTAAAAATCAATTATCAGGCCAATTTGAGCCAAACTTGACAGGAATGACCCTTTAGTGATTTTACTCAATGTATGCTCATGATTTTTTCATTCGCCAAAAAATGTAGGCGTGGCAGGGCAGGGCTTATCCGACTTCGAGAAATCGTTAGATAATTCTTCAAAAATCTTCTCCTCCTTAACCACTGAGCTAATTCTTACTAAACTTGTCAGAAGTGTTCCTTTAGTGACCCTTTTCAAAATTTGTTCGTGAGTTTTTTATCTGTCAAAAATTGTGGGCGTGGCAGGGCGGGGCTTATCGGACTTAGAGAAATCATGTGAAAAATCTTTAAAAATCAATCATTAGGCCAATTTGAATCAAACTTGACAGGAATGACCCTTGAGTGATTGTTTTCAAAGTATATTCATGATTTTTTCATTCGCCAAAAAATGTGGACGTGGCAGGACGGGGCTTATCCGACTTTGAGAAATCGTTAGATAATTCTTCAAAAATCTTCTCCTCCTTAACCACTGGGCCAATTCTTAATAAACTTGGCAAGAATGTTCCTTGGGTGACCCTTTTCAAAACATGTTCGTGTACTTTGATTTGTCAAAAATTGTGGGCGTGGCCGGGCGGGGCTTATCAGACCTGGAAAAATCGTTAGATAATTCTTCAAAAATCGTCTCCTTTGTAACCACTGAACCAATTCTTACCAAACTTGGCAGAAATGTTCCTTTATTGACCCTTTTCAAAACTAGCTCTATTTCCCAATTGAACAGCTCCCAGTTCAAATGAAATCAACTTCTCAAAATGCACAAAAACTGCACCTTTGGGGGGTATGATCACTTTCAGTGATATTCTAGTTTGGTATAGGGTTAAGCATGGCAGGTCACATATACCAGTACAGGGGTTCTGAAATCCATTGTACGAGTTGCGCACGGCAGGTTGTCCCAAAGAGGTTACACACAAGTAGATTTTGCCAACATTTTGCTCTTTATTGTTCATACGGACAACTGACATTTGTCAAACAAACAGACACGGACAAGTAGCCATTTTTAAGATTTCAGAACCCCTGCAGTATAATTATAATATATACTACTACCATTGACACTCATGTCAACATCGGTAGACTTGAATTACTGCTTCTGGCAAAATGATCATCTTGTCTCATTCTTACCAATGGGCATAAAAAGTAAAAAAAAAGACAGAAAAGAAGCAAACACTAATGAATGTCTTTGCTCTAATTTGAATAATTTCGGACAATGCTGAAGTTGGTCATATATTGGTACCATCTCTGTCCGTGTGTATGAATGTCCATCTTATCATACCCCCACCTACAAAGTAGGGGGGGGGGGGGGGTATTGGTTTCACCATGTATGTCTGTCTGTCCATCGGTTCAATCGTCCGTCCGTAGACTTTTTGTTTCCGTGCTCTAACTCAAGAACCGTTTTTCCTCGGATCATTAAACTTCACACAGTTGTTGCCCTTCACCCAAGGTGGTGCCCTATTGTTTTGGGGTCATAAAGGTCAAGGTCACAAGTGGACTTTGTTTAAGATCTGTTTCCATGCTCCAAGTCGTGAAACGGTTGACCTAGGATCATGAAACTTTACACAGTTATTGCCCTTTACCCAAGGAGGTGCCCTTTTATTTCTGGGTCATGAAGGTCAAAGGTCAAGGTCACAATTTGACTTTGTTTGAAATCCATTTTAGTGTTCTTAGTCAAGAATCGGTTGACCTATAATCGTGAAACTTTACACAGTTGTTGTCCATGACCCAAGTAGGTGCCCTATGGTTTTTGGGTCAGGAAGGTAAAAGGTCAACGTCACAATTGCACATCATTAATCAAAGTGCTGAGAGCACTGTAATTGGACGTCTCTGATTGATTGAGCGGGATTGTACATGAACGAAAGATATTTTATTCATTCTTCTGTGTTTAATTCTATAAGATCGGTTTCGGACATACGAAATCGGCTTTAATACCAGAAAACCCTTCTCAGGCTTCAAATTGATTTTATTGCCGTTTCAAGAAATAAATGAAAGCCGCGATAGCTCACTTAGCAGAGCATTCACCTTGTACTCTTTACACATGTTATATCCGGAAGGCCCTGGGTTCGAATTCTACTCAGACATTGTTCTTTTTAATCATCTTTTTTATACGCCGCCGGAGGCGGACGTATATTGGCATCATCTTCTCCGTCTGTCCGTCCGTCCATCCGTCCGTCCGTCCGTCCACTTTTCTTGTCAACGCAACTCCTCATAAGTTTCTGGCTGGATCTTCTTGAAACTTGGTCAATGTTATCACCTCAATTGGAAGATGTGCATGAAGGAAGATTTTTTTATGGTTCGTTGATTTTTGCCTGAGTTATGCCCCTTAAAAACTTAATCTCTGGGGCTTATTGAAATTGCAGCCTTGTCAACGCAACTCCTCCTAAGTTTCTAGCTGGATCTTAATGAAACTTGGTCAATGTTATCACCTCAATTGGTAGATGTGCATGAAGGAAGGATTTTATGGTTCGTTGATTTTTGCCTGAGTTATGCCCCCTTAAAACTTAGTCTCTGGGGCTTATTGAAATTTCAGCCTTGTCAACGCAAGTCCTCCTACGTTTATGGCTGGATATTAATGACACTTGGTCAATCACCTCAATTGGTAGATGTGCATGAAGGAAGGATTTTATGGTTCATTGATTTTTTTTCTAGAGTTATGCCCCCTTAAAACTTAGTCTCTGGGGCTGATTGAAATTGCAGCCTTGTCAACACAACTTCTTCTAAGATTCTGACTGGATCCTTATGAAACTTGGTTGATGTTATTACCTTAATTGGTAGATGTGCATGATATAAGGATTTTATGGTTCATTGATTTTTGCCTGAGTTATGCCCCCTTCAATCTTAGTCTCTAGGGCTTAATGATATTTCAGTCTCGTGACGCAATTCCTTCCAGGTTTTTGACTGGATATTTATAAAAACCTTTTTGTGAACACAACTTTTTTCAGGTTTTTTGTGAATATTTATAAATCCTTGTCAATGTATTTTTTTGTCTCAAGTTTTATAAGTGGCGGCGTATATTGTGACCATGGCACTCTTGTTCGACTTCTATCTCCACCATCGTTGGCGAAAAACGACCGCAGTGATTTAGAATCGATCTTAACACAAATTCAACGAAATAAAGTAATGAAACGACGATCATTTTGATACAATTCCGCTCAATCAATGAGAGGCGCCTAAATATAGTGTTCCAAGCACTTTGATTTTTATTCCTGTTTAGAGTAAAAAAAGAAATAAAACACGGTAGCAGTTTTCCCTGGTTGTGGTTACAAAACAAATTCAATACATACTTTTCCTGAAACAAAATACCAGATGAATTGGAGCACCTAACCATGGATTCCTCATACAAGTACTACCGCAGCATCCTTACATCTACAGATGTGCATAAAAAGAAGAAATTGGGAACGTGCCGTCGGGAAAATGGCAGTGGAGTACAATAAGCAATTTAAATCTTTATATCATTATCAACGAAAATTTGAGAATAGCAATGTCCCTATCTGTAAACATATTCATACGATCATCCAGGTACCATCTGTTGCAGACCCATTGCTTCATCTTCTTAGCTCAAAACACGTAAACGGGTCACTTGAACGAAATAAATACAGATCGCTGTCACTTAGTCTTATACTAGTAATAATCATTGTTGTCATGATCATCGATCAGTATGTAAATAGGTCATGATACTGTCGAATATCAGTGATACAGATGCTGGAGAAAAAAAACTCGTAAGAGCAACTATTTTTCTGAATAGGTGGATTTCACTAGTGTCTCATCTGAGGCTGTTCAGATGGAACCCCGATTTGTCATGGAGTCGAACCCGAGTTGCGAAATGAACTCACTCCCCGATAATCAATTTCAAAACCCTGGTTCCAAAGTACGTCTCGTGGAAACCCCGTTCCTTTAAATATGTCAAAGACTTAAACAACAATGATCAAAGAAAGGGAGCCTATCATACACAATACGTGCATTAAATTGGGTAATCATTCTAAAATGTGTGTTTTCAGTAAACACATCAAGAAAAACAAACGTTTTAACAAACGTTTTACAGAAGAAATAATCCGAACTGGTTTTGAACCAACGGCGTTCCAAATTTCAAACTGAAAAAAGGTTGCGAGGTTAATCCTTTCCCGTTTGAGCTATCGCTGCTGCTGATGATATAGGGTGTCTGTTTACATTATAACCATAGTGTATGCATGTATCGCTTTCTAAAGATCTTTCCCTTTACACAATAAATATTACGAAAGTAAAAAAAACTACAAGAAAATGATTAAATCGAAAAAAGATCGTAAAGTTGGTTAAGACGTGGCATGAATTGAATCGGCCAATGAATCTTATAGTATTTGTTAGAGAACACATAGAAAGTAGGAAAAGATACGACAGTTTTCCTGTATGGTCGCAAAATCTATTTTGAATTTTGGTCAACTGGCAATTGAGTCTGAGAAAGGGTTTTTTGGTAATGAAAACCCATTTCGCCTGTCCAAAAGTGGTTATAAGAATTGTACGTCCTTTCGGACGTCCAATTAAAAATCGGTTTCCGTGCTCTAAGTTAATAACTGGTTGTTCTAGGATCATGAAACTACACATTTGTTACCCATGATCCAAGGAGGTGCCCTATTGTTTTTGGGGTCACAAAGGTCAAGGTCACACTTGGACTTTGTTGTATATCTGTTTTTAGCTCACCTGAGCACGAAGTGCTCAAGGTGAGGTATTGTGATCTATCAATGTCCGGCGTCCGTCTGTCCGTCACGGCGTCAACAATTTCTTTAAACAACATCTCCTCCTAAACTACAGGGTCAAAATCAACCAAACTTGGCAGAAATGTTCCTTGGGTGGTCCCTTATAAAAATTGCTAAAAGAATTGAAATCCATGAAAAATTCTGGTTGCCGTGGCATCGGAAAATGGGAAATTTAACAAAAGCTCAACAATTTCTTTAAATGACATCTTCTCCTAAACTACTGGGTTAAGATCAACCAAACTTGGCAGAAATGTTCCTTGGGTGGTCCCTTATAAAAATTGCTAAAAGAATTGAAATCCATGAAAAACTGTGATTGCCGTGGCATCGGAAAATGGGAAATTTCACAAAAGCTCAAAAATTTCTTTAAACGACATCTCCTCCTTAAATTCTGGGTCAAAATCAACCAAACTTGGCAGAAGTGTTCCTTGGGTGGTCCCTTATAAAAATTGCTAAAAGAATTGAAATCGATGAAAAACTCTGGTTGATGTGGCATCGGAAAATGGGAAATTTCACAAAAGCTCAAAAATTTCTTTAAACGACATCTCCTCCTTAACTTCTGGGTCAAAATCAACCAAACTTGGCAGAAGTGTTCCTTGGGTGGTCCCTTATAAAAATTGCTAAAAGAATTGAAATCCATGAAAAACTCTGGTTACCGTGGCATTGGAAAATGGGAAATTTTACAAAAATTCAACAATTTCTTTACACGACATCTCCTCCTTAACTTCCGGGTCAAAATCAACCAAACTTGGCAGAAATGTTCCTTGGATAGTCCCTTATAAAAATTGCTAAAAAAAATTCAATCAATGAAAAACTCTGGTTGCCGTGGCATCGGAAAATGGGAAATTTAACAAAAGCTCAACAATTTCTTAAAACGACATCTCCTCCTAAACTACTGGGTCAAAATCAATCAAACTTGGCAGAAGTGTTCCTTGCGTTGTCACTTATTAAAATTGCTAAAAGAATTGAAATCCATGAAAAACTCTGGTTGCCGTGGCATCGGAAAATGGGAAATTTCACAAAAATTCAACAATTTCTTTACACGCCATCTCCTCCTTAACTTCTGGGTCAAAATCAACCAAACTTGGCAGAAATGTTCATTGGGTAGTCCCTTATAAAAACTGCTAAAAGAATTGAAATCGATGAAAAACTCTGGTTGCCGTGGCAATGGAAAATGGTAAATTTCACAAAAGCTCAACAATTTCTTTAAAAAAGATCTCCTCCTTAACCTCTGGGTTAAAATCAACCAAACTTGGCAGAAATGTTCCTTGGGTGGTCCCTTATAAAAATTGCTAAAAGAATTGAAATCCATGAAAAACTCTGGTTGCCGTGGCATCTGAAAATGGGATATTTCACAAAAGCTCAAAAATTTCTTTAGAATCAACCAAACTTGGCAGAAATGTTCCTTGGGTGGTCCCTTATAAAAATTGCTAAAAGAATTGAAATCTATGAAAAACTCTGGTTGCCGTGACATCGGAAAATGGAAAATTTCACAAAAACATAATAACTTCTTTAAACGACATCTCCTCCTTAACCTCTGGGTTAAAATCAACCAAACTTGGCAGAAATGTTCTTTGGGTGGTCCCTTATGAAAATTGCTAAAAGAATTGAAATCCATGAAAAACTCTGGTTGCTGTGGCATCAGAAAATGGGAAATGTCACAAAGCTCATCAATTACTGTAAACAATATCTCCTCCTAAACTACATGGCCAAATTCTTCTCTGGGACCACAATGCGTAACATATGCAAAGTTATTTGGCATTATTAAAACATTACTCAGGTGAGCGATTTAGGGCACTCAGGGTCCTCTTGTTGTGGTCTTAGTCAAGAACCAGTTGACCTAGGATCGTGAAACTTTACACAGTTATTGCACATGACTGGAGGTGCCATATTGTTTTTATACCCTCACCTAAGAAGTAGAGGGGGGTGTATTGGTTTCATCATGTCTCTCTGTCTGTCCATCCATCCGTCTGTGTGTCCGTCCATCGACTTTTTCGTTTCCATGCTCTAACTCAAGAACCGGTTCACCTAGGATCATCAAACTTCATACAGTTGTTGCCCATGACCCAAGGAGGTCCCCTGTTGTTTTGGGGTCACAAAAGTCAAGGTCAAAATAGGACTTTGTTTTAGATCTTTTTCCGTGCTCTAACTCGAGAACCAGCTAGTTCACCTAGGATCATCAAACTTCACACAGATGTTGCCCATGACCCAAGGAGGTGCCCTATTGTTTTGGGGTCACAAAGGTCAAAGGTCAAAGTCACAATTGGACTTTGTTTAAAATCTGTTTCAAGAACCTATTAACCTAGGACCATGAAACTTTACACAAGTATTGCCCATGACCCAAAGAGGTGCCCTATTGTTTTGGGGCCATGAAGGTCAAGGTCACAATTGGACTTTATATAAAATCTGTTTCCGTGATGTAAGTCAATAACCGTTTGACATATGACCATGAAACTTTACACAGGTCATGAAGGTCAAAGGTCAAGGTCACAATTGGACTTTGTTTAAATCTGTTTCCGTTGTTTGACCTTTAGCATTTTACCAGTGACAACGTGCTAGTGGGGGGTGGGGGGTGGTATTTATTAGGGATGTAACGATACATCAGACTATCGATATATCGCAATAGTGACCTCTGCAATAGTGCTATCGTGATAGGCAATTGGCAATATCAATAGTATCGCAATAGTGGTTTCCACTATCGCAATAGTTTTGATAGTTCTAAAAATAGCAATTTGTCACATGACATTGTCTAATTTTGGCCAAAAATCTGTCTCTTGAATATCAGACATCAATGACAGGCTACTCAAATCATGAAAAGTCACCTTCTTTCTTCAGATTATTTATTAAATGATTCTGCAAACTAATTTATTTGTGTAAAATATTCAGGAAATGTGATTTTTAATGAAAAAATACCAATTTATAGCACTAAAAGCGCATAACAATAGTATCGCAATAGTATTGCAATAGCAACCTACAATAGCAATACTATCGCAATAGCAATTTGGTCAATAGCAATACTATCACAATAGTCATTTTGGTCTGCAATAGTCATCCCTAGTATTTGTCCACTTTGCGACAGTTCTAGTTAGGTCAACTTATCATACTTTTTATTGACAGATTTTGGCAGAAATTTTCACAATGTTCCTAGTTACAGGAATATGCAAATATTTTCTGTATTTTTTGCATATTACGCTTTGTCGCAGAAAGGACTGACTTGATGCATAAAAGAAGTAAATATTGTGACCGTGGCACTGTCATTCTAATAATATATGGGCTATCAAAACTTAAGCTTTTGCTGGCAGTTCTTTTATCATCTGCAAACCTTTGAAATTTGACTACCCTAAGACTTATAGGTTAGAAGTGAAAAAGAAAATATGTTTGGATAATATTTTTTATCCCAATTGATACCTAGTTTTGACACCTTAAAGAAAAAGCTTTGAAAAATATTATAGCGAAAGAAAAATATCTGCTAACCAGTATTTGCTCCTTTTGGCTCATTGTTTCAAAGGCTATTTATACTCAAATCATTCTTTTAATGGCATCCATATTCTCCAGTAGTTTTCAACTTTGAACAGTCTTAAGATTTTGCTGTTTTGGAAAAGGACAAAAAAAGACACAAGAATTTGCAATTAAAGCCTACACAAAACTCCATCTATGGTACAAATGTTTTCTGTGCAGAAAACCCCAAAATAAAACCCCATAAATTGACAGCTTGCAGATTAAATGTGTTTGTTAATTGCATGTTTGCAGTATTGAGCATCAAGCAGGTCAAATCTCAAATTACTGCTTCTGAAATGTGGCACTGATTCCCCTTGATTAGTACAAATCTGTACTGCGCCATCACAAAAAGGGAATGTTTGTTTTTAAATGGGAAAAATTCATTGTTGTAGATGGAAAGAAAGTATTGCAGCACGGCTTGGAATTGTGTGACAACAATGTAAGGAAATTGTCAATAATTTTGTTAATACATGTAAGGGCTTCTCTTGGGGGGTTTTGTAAACTAATGGCTTTGGAAAACATTGTGGAAAATGAAGAAATTACTTGAGACAAGCAATTTCTTCATTTCCCACAATGTTTTCTATCCCAAAAGACCAAAAAATGTAAACTTTCATACACATGAAGTTGTCGTCTGCATGATCTTTGAATTTGGAACAGCCCAAAATTTGTCATTTGGGAAAGGGTTAAGTTTTGATGTCCCACACTGGACATTTCATGTCATTTGATCTCTAAGCATTTGCATGTAAAGCTGAAAAACTTTGTTAGTTTTTTTTTTTTTTTTTTTTTTTTTTTTTTTTTTTTTTTTTTTTTTTTTGAAATTTTGAAATAAAGAAATTCAACCACAAGTAAGACTTTTGATATTTGCTTGTTGGTACACCAAAAACGAATCAACGAAATACCGCAATTATTACTATAAGTGCATAATAATGTATGTATTAAAACTTATTTCCGGCTAACAGCAGCTCCCAAGAAGCCCTTTTTATGTGACAGCATACATAATGCTTAACCCTTTCCCAAACGACAAAATTTGATGTGATCCACTTCAAAAGCTGTCACAAATGACAAAATTGGTGTTAATAAAGGTAGGATTTGTGCAAAATATGGCACAGAAAATATTGAGACAAAAGGAGAAACTGCTGGTTATCAGCAGTTTCTTCTTTTGCCTCAATGTTTTCCCAAGCCTTTTCTATTAGGGACGTCAAAACCAGGTCTTGTTTGGGAAAGGGTTAAACAGCATCTGATGTGAGAAAAAAGCACATGTTATGTGATCATGAAGTGTATCTTCTCCTACATAACCCTTTCCCAAATGACAAAATTTTAGGGTGGTCCAATTTGAAAGCCGCTGCCGACATCAAAATAGATGCTGATTAAGACAGGATTTGTGTAGAAAAAAGTACAGAAAATGTTGAGGCAAAAGGAGAAACTGCTGTTTATCAGCAGTTTCTTCTTTTGTCTCAATGTTTTCCCAAGCCTATTCATTTAGGGACGTCAAAACCAGGTCTTGTTTGGGAAAGGGATAATTACTACAGTCATTATAGCGCCAGATTCTAATGCCAACAGATTATTAGTACAACAAAAAATGGGACATTTTCCCCTCAATAAATGAAAATTAAAGTCGCTGAATTGCTCAATTGGCCTAATTATTCAGTTTTCACCTTTTCAAGATTAAAAGGAATTCTGAGTGCTAACATAGTATAAGCTAAGTTTTTTTCATACATATAATTCTTTTTCAAGACATCCTCTCTGACATTCGTCTCCAACCAATGGTTGAATAATCATAAACCTATGCTGGGGCTCCATCAGTAAGCATGTTGTGGTAGCACTGATAAGAGAAAAGACATGACTCTATGGTTATTTGCTACAATATGTCTATAGCATTTGAAAGAGGCGTTAACCCTTTCCCAAACAGGGCCTTGTTTTGACGTCCCTGATAGAAATAGCTTGGGAAAACATTGAGACAAAAGAAGAAACTGCTGATAACCAGCAGTTTCTCCTTTTGCCTCAATATTTTCTGTGCCATATAGTACACAAATCCTTTCCTTTTTAACATGAAATTTGTCGTCTGGAGCAGCTTTCAAATTGGATCACCCTAAAAATTTGTCGTTTGGGAAAGGGTGAAACCCCATTCAATAATTTTTTTCAAAGAAAGGCTAGTCAGAGTGATGCTTGTATTGCTTATCATGTCTGATTGTTCACAAACATGAACATTCACCAAAACTTTTGAATAACAAGTAACCTTGAGTAACATGGATTTCAGATTTCACATCTACCCCTTGTGACAGGACAAGGACTCTTTCATGAAAGAAAGATAAGTCATGGTTTTCCTTTAGTCAAGGACTACAACTGTGTAAAGTTTCATAGTCCTATGTCAATCAGTTCTTGAGTTAGAGCACAGAAATTAAAATGGATGGACAGACGGACAGACAGACAGACATGGTGAAACCAATATATTCCTCTCCACTTCGTAGGTAGGTGAGGGTTTGCCTGTTTGCACAGAAAGCAAGAGAAAGAGCAACTTTATTTTGAAAATGAGAGAAAGAATAGGTTTCTTGTGAAAGAAAGAAAAAATTGCTTTTGTAGCAAAAGAAACAGAAAGAATAGCTTTTATTTGAAAGCAAAAGACAATACAACTACTTTTCCTAAATGAAAACAAAAGAAAAATTGGCATTTATTAAGACAAATAGTGGCTTTCAGTGAAAGCAAGAGAATGAATAGCCTTTAGAACTGTGAAAGTATACCAAAAACGAATCAACGAGATTATTCAGTGTGTATTTTACAGTGAAATTAAAGCAAGGAAACACATTTCTGTGAAAGCAAGAGGAAGAATTATTTTCCTTTGACAACAGAGTTAAGAATGGTGTATTTGTGAATGACTTAGCTGTGAAAGCCAGATAAAGAATGGTTTTCCTTATAAAGCAGAAGAATGAATGGCTTTTGCAGTGAAAAATTAGAAGCAACGTGAAAGCAATAAGCAATGTGTTTCAGGAAAGAATAAATATCTTTCCTTTGATAACAAGAGGGAGAATGACTTATCTACGAAAGCAGATGGAATGAGTGATTTTGCAGTGGAAGTAAGAGAAAAACTTGCTTTTGCAGCGAAAGTAAGAGAATAGATGACTTCTGTGACAGCTAGAGGATCGAGCATGAACTAATCTTTTGAAAGTTCGACATAGAATGGCTTTTGTGAGAATTAAAGCAAGAGAATGAAAGACTTACTAAAGTGTGAAACAACAGGTTTCATAGACAAAGATCCGCCTGCTCCTAGGCTTTTGTAATAAGTATCACTCCAATTTAAAAAAAAAAGACAAATTACACAGACACACAAAATGACAAATAGTTGACCCACATTGCATGTCCACAAAAACAGAGCATAATATATTCTAATGGATTAAGGTTTGAGAGAAAAAAAAAAAGGACAGTTATTTGATAAATTGAGATATAAATTTATAAATTGCATGACGTTTTCAAGATGGTCTCAATCTGTCATAATTACAATGTAATCTGTCACACAAACAACTTCAAAAACACAATTTTACTGAATTATTATCCAAATCTTGATGAATGACCATGTTATTTTCAAATTGTGCATTAATTGATGAGTACTATTTTTCATTTCTGACGTTTTTAGGCCCAGATGGTTGACTGATTCAGTTTGAAAGGAGATGCTGACAGCAAAATCGAAATGTGCATATTATACATGTGTACTTGTAGCATTGGAAATTTTGACGGAAAAACATTGATGATTTGCAGATTCCTTTTCTAAATTAAAATTTTGCCCCTTGCAGATGATATTGTATTATATTACCTGCTGATTTTTAAAACGATTTCACTCGATAGATCTATGGGCATACTGCAACAAACATCGACGCTTTAATCCGTTCCTAAGCTGACTAAAATTGCAATGGAGTACCGTCTACTGAGCCTTTTAATGACTAAGTATTATCAAGGGAGGGGGGTCTTGGGGTCCTCCTCAAAGCCCCCTATAGGATTGTCAGAGGGCAAAGCTCCCCCGGCATAAAAAGGCTTTAGAGCAATTCACAGGGCTGAAATGACCTGTCAACACATGTACTTTCAATTTTCGCTTTTTCTGGCAAAAAACGCCTGAAACTCTATGCACCATACCCATGCTTGTGGGGCTGATTTGTATGCACATGCTTTTGTATGTAAACATAGCTACAACCCTGAATTGGACTGTTCCAATTTAAAGGATGTTGCAGATACCAAAATGAATGGCACATTGTTTGTGCAAATCACCTTCTCATGTTATTTCTTTTTGTAAATTCTGCCGGGCCTTTAAGGGACGGCATGCACTAAAGGAATTATAAACATGTCAAATAGAAGGGAAAATGGCAAAGTTAGAACGATCTCCATTGAATGATGTGGTAGAGCCATTTTCATGAAAGCTTAACCATGTCATATTGGTCTGTCGTGTTCATTTCCATCAGAAACCTTAAAGCCTTATAGACGATTTGCACCTTTGAATTATGCAGACAGGCAGACATGACACAGGCTATACTGCCCGATTCCTAAAATGTTTCCGCAACATTTTCTTCAGGTATGTCAATGTGTGGGAATGGGTTAGAAATCATGGTCCAGTCAGAATTAATCACTACTTACCCCTATCTTGTTCCGACTGCATCCAACAGATTTCCATATTTTGGGGGGTTGAGAAGTTGATCTAGCTTGTTACCAGTTTTTTTTTAACCAGCAGTTTCTCCTTTTGTCTCAATATTTGCTATGTTATATTAAACACAGATTAGTACTTTTTGTATTATCCATTTTGTTGCCTTCAGCATCTTTCTAATCGCATCTACCAAAAATCTACAAGTGGTGGATGTCCTCAAGTCATTTGGAGGAGATTTAGTCCTTTCCCATGAAACAAATTCCGAACAAGTCCAAATATGATTGGATATCAACAGTTTCTTTTTTCTGTTAATGGTATAAACATTTCCTCTAAAGAATTTAGAGGTCATGACATAATAAGCCATATTGAAAGTAAACAAGATGTGTTTGTGAATGTTTGTGAAACACCAATGCTCCCGAAATGGTCATTTTTCTAAAATGTTAAGTTTTTGTGTAAAGGGTTAATAAGGGTTAACAGATGACATTGAGGAATGTCAAATTGCATGGAACAGATAGATATCATTGAAAGGAAGTTGCATACCAAATTTGAGCTTTGTATGTCAAATACTTTTGGAGAAAAAGCAAATGGTAAGTTTTCGGACAGACAGACAGACAGACTGATGGACAGACAGACACCAGTAAAAGAATATATGCCCCAGATCTCTGGATATGGGCATAAATAAAAGTGTATACATGTAAGTATTGAAAACTTTGAGAGATTTCAGAAAATGCTAGTTGAAAGCATTCCTTCTTTTCTCCCAATGTTTTCAAAGGTATCCTCTGTTAGTAACATCAATACCAGTTTTTTTTATCAAAATTCCTTCTTTTCTCCTTATGTTTTCGAAAGGGACATTAAGACTAGTTTTCATTTGGGGAGGGAGAGTAGCATAAAATGTTGATAAAAATGATAGAAACAAGACAAGTAATTTTCAAAGAAAAATTTATTTGATATTTTTGTTTGCAGAATTTTAACTTCAATATTACAGTAATAAGTTGACAAAAAACATACTTTTTTAAACAGAAAACTTCAGAAACGACTTAATGAGAACTATAAAGGAAAATAAGATTTCAAATGGAATATAACTCCAATGTTAGAGTGGGAAGGACAGACAAAGTTGTGAATCTAACGTAAACAATAATATTTTGACAAACCTTAAAGATATTGTCCAGCAAGATTAACCCGGGACATCTGCATATGTAATGACCCCACTTCGGCTTTGTTTTGTTAACACTCTCAACTAACGGACGGTGCGCACGAAAATTAAGTTGTCCCGGGTTAACCTTGCTGGACAATACACATTAGAAATTTTGGGAAACATTTGCATCTTTCTCATAAGGTAGTATACACTTCTGTACCTGTGTCTGTACCATTATGTTTAGTTATTTATTGTTGACGATAAGCAATTTAGGCTTTCCCTTCATTTATTTCCAAGCATGTTCTAGCATACTCATTTTCTATTTATGACGCCAATAATTTTGTCATCTGCTACTCATTACAAATTGGAGTAGTATTAAAGTATGCCATTTGGGAAATGTTTGATATTCATATACCAAACATTCTGCTGCTGTATGCAAAATGAGTCCTCGGGGAGACCTGAAAACATTTCACTTCTTCATATCTTCCTTCGTGGTTATTACAAAATATGTTTTGACAATGGATAATACTTGAAAAAGTTTCTTACAAATCGTCACTTTTCTACGAAAACCTTGTATCTGCAGCTTGTTTTAAGCTGCAGATACTTGGTTATGGCAGAAAAGCAGCGAATTAAAGATTCTAAATTCAATGTCTTTCTATTTGAAACATAAACAAACTTTCAATTGATCAGCATTTGATTTTTCCTTTCTACAATGAACGCAGAATGAAGAAAAAAATAATGTGCAAGTCAAAAATTAATTCTCCCTCTTTAAGAATTCTAATGAACCCTTGGTGGAGAAGTATGTGACAACAATTTCAGAAAACTGTCAATAATTTTGTTAACACTTGCCCAATATGAAGGAATGAAGCAGAGAAGGTAGAAAAACTTAGTTAAATGTGGTAATTCTTTTAATAATCAGCTGATAAATTAAAGTTATTGACAACTAACAAAAATTTTGGTTAGTCATCAATATGGTTTTTTATCAGCTGAGCTGATTTTTAAAATATCCTTTGCATTCAGTAAGGCTCTAGTGTATTTCCACCTTCTCTGCTTCAAACAATCTTCAAATCGGTCACATATTAACAGAATTATAGATTTTTTTTAATTGTTGTCACATAATTGTGATTCATCACCATGGATTCTTTTACCAAACAACAAAACAAATCACAACCTTTTTTGTGCATGAAGGGAATAAGTATACATGTACTCTTTAAAAAAGTATGTTATTATTATTCATTTCACAGATAATCCTAATTTAGACATCCTAGTTATGTTTTTAAATATTGTCTGCAACACCTTTAACCCTTTCCCAAACGGCAAAATTGTAGTGTAGAAAAGAGTACAGAAAATATTGAGGCAAAAGGGGAAA
Organism: Fragum sueziense; assembly: GCA_963680895.1. NCBI lineage: Eukaryota > Metazoa > Mollusca > Bivalvia > Cardiida > Cardiidae > Fragum > Fragum sueziense. The sequence continues at coordinate 3,688,950 of OY804599.1, read as the reverse complement.
CTGCTGGTTATCAGCAGTTTCTTCTTTTGTCTCAATGTTTTCACAAGTCCTTTCTCTTAGGGATGTCAAAACCAGGTCTTGTTAGGGAAAGAGTCAACCTATTGCCACACAGTGACACCTTTTTGGCGCCCCATAAGGTAAAGGCTTTTAAAAAAAATTGTGACAAATGAAGAAATTGCTTGTGACAAGCAATTTCTCCATTTCCCACAATGATTTCTACCCAGACGGACAAAGAATATGTAAAATTTCATTCACTTGATCGCTTGCACTATGATCTTCTACAATTTTCTAAAATGTTTTTGATACAAAAGACACTGGAGTTCCAATCAAACAAACAATAAAGTTTTCAAACTATCAAAAATTGCAATTTGTTGGTTCTGTTCAAAAAAGTTGTAACACAGCTTTGTTATGGTTAACTTATAGCTTGAATAAGCAGTAGTTACAGCATTTTCAAACATTACTTGCAAACTGATCATACCATGGATTCATTGTTCATTAAAGTCAAAACAAACTGGATTTTGTTGATTGAAAATGTAGAAAACAAGTCAAAAAGAACAGTTTTTTACAAAATTATTCATCAGAACATTGTTAAGAAATAACAGGTAAATCACAACCAACGAGAACACAATGTCATGTAAACAGAAATGCTGCAAAATGCAGCAAACAGTTTGAAAACATGCAGTGCAAGTCTTATTCATTAATTCATTTTGTCCATGTTATTGCAAAACCTTGTAACTCCAGCTTTAATCAAGCTGGAGTTACGAGGTTTTGCAATAACACCAACGATTTTGAGAATCTCGAATTACAAATGTATCATTTATGTTTATAGCCAGGAATTCAGATTATTACCATGCAAATTTTTTTTCTTTATATATAAATAGTTTAAAATCATTTGTCAAGTCTGGTAAAAAATATCGAAGTAAGTAAAAAGGATAAAAGTACGAAATAAGAAGTAAGAATAAGAGAATCCTCAAAACATTTGAAAAATAAAATCAGAGTAAGTTATTTCCAATTTTTATGTTTGTGCTGTAATAGCCCCACTGATGATCTTTGTAAGTTGAAAGAGTGGACATATTTTTTAACAATATTTTAAATTAAATAAAATAAAATAATGTTATGGATTCAAATGATCAAAGAGTTGAACATCTAAAATGTTTGTTATAACATGTACAGAAGACATTGAGTAAAAAGAAGAAACTACATTTTTGTGTACTATTTTCATCAGTCTCTTTGCTGACTATTTTTCGCATCGTAACAATTGCTTTTTTAAATAACTTATTATTTAACCCTTTCCCATACAAAACCTGGTCATGATACCCAAAAAAGAACAGGCTTCATGAAAAACAGTGAGTAAATCAAACAGTTTCTAGGGAAAATATTGAGACAAGAGCAGGAAATGCTGATAATCCAACTTTTCTCCTTTTACCCAAATATTTTCAGTGCTTCATTATTCACAAACTCTACCTTTAGTAACATCCTTTAATTCATCTGCAGCAACTTTCCAATTTACACAGTCCAAATTGTTATTTCCTCTTTTCCATCAATGTTTGAAGCTAAAATGCAGGGGTGGATACATTTAGATATTGTTCGGTAAAGTTATTTTTTACAAATTCATAAACACTATAAATATACAATAAAGCTTATACACATGATTGTAAGTTATGTTGAGTCCCATAATAAAAGGCGCAATAAAGGAGTTAAAAATTTAGGAAAACTAGATCTATGTACAATTGCTTGTAACCCATCCCCCCCACAATGACGCTCTTTGGCAGCCCACAAGATAGAGGCTTCAGAAAATATTGTGGAAAATGAAGAAATTGCTTGTGAGTAATTTCTTCGTTTCCCACAATGTTTTCTAATCAGAAAGACACAAAAACTTAATACATCATTATCTTGAAACTATCATCTGCATCATCTTTGAATTTGGACAATTCAAATATTTTGCTGTCTGGTAGTGGATTTTACCACTAACAGAAATTTACAAATCAACAAATTGTTCAGAAACAAGATGTGTTTGTGAAACACAAATGCCCCCGAAATGGCCATTTTTCTAAAATGTTAAGTTTTCATGGAGTAAAGGGTTATTAAGGGTTAAGGGATGACCTTGGGGAAGGTCAAATTGCATGGAACAGATAGATATCATTGAAAGGAAGTTCCATACCAAATATGAGCTTTGTATGTCAAATACTTTTGGAGAAAAGGCAAAGGTTAAGTTTTCGGAGTAGAAGGTTAAGTTTTCGTAGAGTAAAGGGTTGATAAGGGTTGAGGGACAATCTTGAGGAAGGTCAAATTGCATGAAACAGATAGATATCATTAACCCATTTCCACACAATGACGCCTTTTGACGCCCTACAAGGTAAAGGCTTGGGAAAACATTGTGGAAAAAGAAGAAATTGCTTGTGACAAGCAATTTCTTCATTTACCACAATATTTTCTACCCATAAACTCCAAAATTGTTAAATTCTATTTCCTTGAAATTGACGTCTGCAACACCTTTGAATTTGGATAAGTCCAAAATTTTGTCGTCTGGTAATGGGTTAAAAGGAAGTTGCATACCAAATTTGAGCTTTGTATGTCAAATACTTTTGGAGAAATGGCAAGGGTTAAGTTTTCGGACAGACGGACAGACAGACAGACAGACAGACACGAGTAAAACAATATGCCCCGATCTCTCGATACGGGGGCATAAAAATATATTGTAAGTACTTACAAACAGAAATCTGGAAAAAGTACCCGTATGATACAATAAAGCCAAGAAAACATTGAGGCAAAAGGAGAAAATGCTGATCATCAGTATTTTCTTCTTTTGTCTCAATTTTTTCCCATACCATTAATTTTGTTCTAGGGACTTCAAAACCAGAGGCGCCTTCTTTAGAGCGAGATTTCTTAAGATATCTCGAGATTTCTTAACATAAAGCATTCTTTAGATCAAGATTTTTAGGTCTTTCAATGGGAGGCGCCATTACTCTTTACTTCATGCGGAACCCCTCGGTCAACTCTGTACAAAAAGTATAAAAGAGATTTGACCGAATAGTTCCAAACACTCCATAATTCATAAACCACAGTGTTCGAAATGCTCCATACTTTATACAAATGACATCATTTGTATAAAGTATGGAACATTCGGAACAACTCTGTGAAATCTCGGTCTTAAAAACGTTTTATCCAAAACATCTAAAGAAATCTTAAAATATCTCAGTCTAAAGAACGCGCCTCAGGTCTTGTTTAGGAAAAGGTTAAGATAAGACTATGCCATAGAGCAGGCTGATCAGGGCATATGATGCTCTCTACCAATTGCTACAAAACATGGAAAAGCTACTAGAGAACAGCATGAATCCAGATCAGACAGTGCCCATGCAAAAGCTGATCTGGATTCCTGTTGTTCTCTTCTGCCACAAGGGCCCTTTTTCCAGATCCCGTCTCAATTATTTTGAACTAAGCCATTTGTGCAACTCTGAACAGAAATATCTTATCATAAATTATGGATTTTGCAGATTTTTATGATATGTTCATACAAAACAACAAAGTACAGACCAGTCGAAACTGAACAATAATGCATACATGTAATATGCAGTTTTGAAGATTACATTTCAAAAGTAGAATAATTTGCAGAGTTTTTAAATTGTAAAGTATCTGGCACAAAATTAACCCTTTCCCAAACAAGACCTGGTTTTGACGTCCCTAGTAGAAAAGGCTTGGGAAAACATTGAAACAAAAGAAGAAACTGCTGATAACCAGCAGTTTCTCCTTTTGTCTCAATATTTTCTGTGCCATATTTTACACAAATCCTATCTTTAATAGCATCCATTTTGTCTTTTATGGCAGTTTTTGAAGTGGACCACCCTAAAATTTTGCCGTTTGGGAAAGGGTTAAAGCAAATCTTGAATGTATTATGAAGTTCACAAATCAATAAATAAAATTTCTACAATGATCCAACATACATATTTTCAGATTTTCCGAAGTAATAAGTAAAATTTTGACATGCAATTAAATATTCTACCTTTTATAACATTTTCTTTCTGCAAGTCTCCCAAATTCGGACTAGGCTTAAATTTTGTTGTTTTGAAAAGGTACAACCCATTAACAAACAACAAATTTCAAACTGGTCCAAATTCAAAGATGTTGCAGACAACAATTAAAATGCAATGAATTTAAAATGTTTTGGTCTCTTTTGGTAGAAATAATTGTGGCAAATGAAGAAATTGCTTGTAACAAGCAATTTCTTCATTTTCCACAATATTTTCCAAAATGTTTATCTTTATTTTTTGAGTCATAAAGAGTCAATGTGTGGGAATGGGTTAAAGCTATAATTCAATAACATACAAATGTAGAAAATATTTCACAACTGGTACAAGACTCACACACAGACAAACAAAATGTTTAGGCATACATTATACTTGGATTGTCAAAGGCAAAAACATACAACAATTTGTGTCATAACAACAACTTGAACAAAGTAAAATTTGTAACAATTTCTTTAACAAACATAGAAAAGTGCAAAACTGTTCTAAGTCAGAGCAATTTGATAAGAGGGGAAAAGGCATTATAAATTTGTTATTCAAAATACAAGCCCTATGTTGTGGTACTCATTTGAATAGTCTCATCGAAATAATGCTAATGAGTACCCACAACGTAGATTGATAAATATCGAGAAAATGCTGGTAATCACAATTTTCTCCTTTTGCTTCATTTGTTTTTCAAAGCTTTTTCTATTAGGGATGTCAAAACAAGGCCTTGTTTGAGAAAGATTTAAAGTATTTTGAACTTGCCAAATTAAATGTCAAGAACACTTTGGAAATCATTGAAAGAAAAGAACATAATGTTGTTAACCATCATTTTTTCCCTTTCTACCAATATTTCCCATGCTACAACAAATTGCCCATGTTTAGTAACAGATTTTGTCAGCATTTACACCTTTATTTGACCTTTCTAACATGTAACCATTTAACCCATTACTACTCTCTTACGAACAGAGCGTATTCTCCCTACATTCCATTTCGATAGAATACTCTCTGTTCTCGCGGGGTCGTTTCACGTCTAATCTCGGGGCCTTGGCGGGATTTCGGTATCCAATCGTTGCCAATATACTCATAAACAATCGAAATTTCTGATACAAGAAATGATTGGCTAACGCTTCAAATTACCAGCTTCCGCCAAAAATAGAAGCGACGTAATGTATGCGTAATCAAACCAGATCAAACTGAAAGATTTTGATTCGATAATTCAAATGTTACCGGCTTCAGCCAAAAATAGAAGCGACGTAATGTATACGTAATGATCATGCAAGATAAAACTGAATGATTTTGATTCGATAATTCAAATGGTGTGCTATAATTAGATTATGACGACCAAATAGGCTGTTGGCGTACCGAAAACTGCAGAGGTCATATTTGATGGTTTAATCAATAGAGCTCGGCATGGAGAGTAACCCATTACTAGACAGTGATATTTTAGACTTGTCAAAACTCAAAAGAGTTGCAGACGACAATTTCTAAAGAATGAAATTTTACGTTTTTTGGTCTTTCAGGATAGAAAACATTGTGGGAAATGAAGAAATTGCTTGCCACAATTTCTTCATTTCCCATAATGTTTTCCCAAACCATTATCTGAAAAAGCTGAAAAAAGTCTCTGTGTAAAAATGGGTTAAATAGTGTTACAAAGTAGACTTACAACAATTTTGCACTCTTTATTATCATAGAATGATTGTGCCACTAGTCTTGAGCTGTCCATGCAAAAACTAATGAAAGTAACTAATCAAATGAACTTCAATAATTTTGCACTTAACCCTTATATTGGAGAAAGCAAAGACATAAACCCTTTCACAAACAAGACCTGGGGCAGTATACACAAACATGCCTTAATTGAATTGATATCTAAAGCAAAATTACATTACAAGCAATCTGATTGGACGAGACCTATGTCCTGGCCAATCAGATTGATTGTAATGTGATTTTAAAGGTAAAGTGGGATTTAGATTGGTTGGTGAATACCACCCCTGGTTTTGAAGCCCCGAACAGGTTGGCTTTAGAAAACATTGAGAGAAAAGGAGAAATTGCTGAAAGTCAGCAGTTTCTCCTTTTGCCTCAATATTTTCTGTGCTATAACACAAACTTGTCTTTCTTTTAAAAGCAAATATTTTGTAGTCTGCAACTCCTTTCAGCTTTGACCAGTCTATCATTTTGTCATTTGGGAATGGGTTAATGTCTCCATTGGTTGGAAACCAAACAGTAATTACATTTTAAACATGTTAACCCATTATCACTCAGTGACACCTTTTGACACCCTACCAGATAAATGCTTTAGAAAACATCGTGGGAAACAAAGAAATTGCTTGTAACAAGCAATTTCTTCATTTACCACAATGTTTTCTACCAAAAAAGACCAATTGTTGTCTGCAACACCTTTCAAATGGAAACAGTCCAAAGTTGTGCATGCTGTCTGGTAATGGGTTAACTTATTTGGGTTGCCAATCACCAAGCCAATTTTCGTAACTGGTTGATCTTGGATCTAAGTTTTTCCTTTATTAGCCAGTTCTTTTGCCATTTCATAGTATTTAGAGAATTTTGCAGTATGATCTAATGGTAGATATACATAAGGGCTCATATTGAACGCTTCTTTAATACCATATCTCTTAACACTAGATAGATGGCATCGACTTAGATGATATCTGTATGAGCCTTTAGTAGCGAACCTCCGACTACACGCAGCACACCGATACTCCACCGGTTCTCCATCACTGTTTGTCGGAGAGTTGACGACCTCGTAATCTGACAGTGAGTCGTCGTCATGTCGCAGTCTGTCGTCATCGTCACTGTCAGGGGAGCTTGGTTTGACGGTGAGGTTTAGAGGCACGGTGAGGTCTGGGTTAGACTGGGAGAGTTTGAGGTGGGGTGGGAGATACTTGAAGGCACAAGCACCGTGCGTGGCCATCAATTTTGGAATGTCCGCCTTCGTGATGAGTCTCTGTAAACTGTCTAATGGATGTTCACTCGTCAATGGTTGTCCGTACACAAAACTACTTAAACTATCTAACGCTGACGATTCTTTATCAGTCTTAGTTTCCTCTGATTCTGGCATTGTCAGATATTTCTTCTCCAGATTCTCGTTTTTATCTAGAGTACTGGAGTGATCTGACTGTACAGACTTCACACTCGCTCGATCTTCATCCTTCTCATCAACACCGTTCTCTGATTTAGGGGATTTTGCTTCCTTCTCACGGACAACGTTCGTTTTCAGACTCAAACCATCCTCCTTGATATCGTGGTCACCATTTTCCTGCCACACTTTATGTCTGGACCGTAGACTATCCATGACATCGAAGCTGAAGCCGTTGTGTATGTTGAATGTACTGTAGAGTTTTCTGTACCTATTAAAGTAGTCCATACTTTCTGGAGTCATTGCACTAGATGAGGGGCGAGGGTGGACAGATGCGTCTAAACTACTGTTGGGGTTAATGATTATGTTACCTTTCTTATAGTCAAACTTGTTACTAAAACTTTTCTTAATGAAAGATTCCATGGCTGATAATGCAGAACTATTACCGCTCTCTTCATTTGTAGCATTGGGATCTATAATATCAAGTTTCTTACCTAACACATTAGACTTTTTACCATCACTTTTATCTTTGTTCTTGTCACTTTCATGTTTCCGTTTACCTGACTCTGATCTCTGACTATCATTAAGACTAGAATTTAAACTATCTACACTAGCTTGGATTTCTTTTAAGGAATTGTAAGTTTCAGTTTGGATTTGTTCATTTTCACCACTCTCCACCTCCTTTTTAATCTCTTTGTCAACACATAACTCTGTTGATTTAGTGTCATCTTTACAGTTTATATTTGAATGGGTTCCATTAGTATCTGTATTGTTAGAGTCATCATTGTTTGCCTGTATATGGTTGTCTGTTGTATCATCTTTAGTGGAACTGTCAGACTTGACACTGTTAGATGATGGAGATTCTGTTTTCCTCTTCTTGTGTGGGGACGTCAACAGAGGGTCGTCCCTCATGTCAAACTCTCCACGCATTCTCTCATATCTGTCACGCTTTAACCGCTCACGGTGCAGAATCTCCTCCGATAATTTCTGACCTAAACAAGCCCTGACGTGATCTACAAACAGTTTAGTCTCTATACGTCGACCACAATTTTCACAACTAATTCTACTGTCATTATTGTCTGATTCATGATTAAAAAAGGCTTCAGGACTGATTCTGCCTGGCACAAACTTTCTCTTATAGTCCAATAATGCTGCTACTGTGGGATTACCAAATGGATTAAAGTTTTCTTCAAAGCTGTATCGTTTACGTTTTTGCCTGATGTCGTTAGACGTGACAGAGTGAGATGGATGTTGTTGTTTTTTATGATGTCCGGACATGAGCATGTGATTAGCGAGGCCCTCCATGTCCGTGAACGTATCCTGACAGACTTTACACTTAAACACACACTCTTTATCCTGCTCCTTGTCACAGTATGCAGAACATTTGTGTGTCCGTCGTGTGTGTTCTGCACTCACAATCTTTGTGTAATGCTGTGTTTTCATCATATGTACAGTCAACATGGGAAGAGTTTTGAATGATTCACCACACTGAATACATCGTAAGATTCTCCTTGTTTGTTCTGATTCCTGATTTAACCACATGTCCTGTCCGCGCACCAGTTTTGGATATTCAAGTAGACTGACAGATTTATTTCTGGCGGGTAAATGTCCGGTTTCCTGTAGATGTAGACTGAGCGAGTAGAGACCATCGAATGATTTCCCACACATACAGAGATGGTTGGTGTACTTCTCCCCCTGTCTCTCCTCTACTGGGCTAGCATGAGGCAGGGAACCAGGCTCCACGTCCACACGATCACACTTCTCACGCTTGATGGATTTCTCACTTAAACTCTCCTCTCTCTTCACCGTTTTAACATCCTCCATTTTGGTTTTCTGTGGTGAAGGTGTAGAATTTCGATGTCTAGAGTTTGTAGAGTTATGTTCAGATTTCAGTTTGAGTAGACCATTAGATATGGGGAATGGATGATATGGCAGTGGTAGAGCTGCGGAGTGAAGTAGAGCGTGGTGTAGGGCGGGGATTTCTGGTCCATACATCAAATAGTTGGTCGGCTTTCTGAGTCCACGCAGATGAAAGTCACCACCAAACTTCTGCTGCAGACTCTGTAAACTTGTAGATGATAAACCATTCTCAAACATGGATGTGTTTGGAGATTGTCGTCTGCCTTCCTGACCATGATTGAACCCCTTCTCTTTATCTCCCTCCTTAGACTTCTTTGACAAGTCCAGAGGTTGATCGCCATTCTGGTTCTGGTAGACAGAGGCTGGTTTATGTTGTGGATATGATCTAGAGGATGACAGGGGGAGAGATGAATGGAGAGGTTTAGCATACGAGAATGGTTTATGACTGGAAGTTCTGAGATTGGCTATCGAATGAGAGAGTAGTTGTTTAGGATGTGATGCTGTACGTAGTGGTATAGTGGTACTGGGGACTATCACCGAGGCTAATTTTGACATGTAGCCGTCCTTCAGTGATGACGGAATCTCCTTCATCCTCCGCGGAGGTGACGGCGATAATGAATAACTAGACTTCAGGGGAGAAAACTCTTGTCTCATCAGTTTTTGTAATGGAGGAGTTTCAGATCGCTGTTTTTCTTCCTTCTCATGTTTATCCACAATCAAGTCCTGGTCTGATAATTTACGTGACTTAACTTTGGGAATTCTTATTTCAACAGCCTCTTTCAACTCTTTTTTAATCTCTATCTCTACATCTGATTCACTCAATTCTTTATCTGGTTTCATCACCTCCTCATTATTTTCCTTCTCCTCACTGGAATCCTCAACATCACCATGTTTTGTCTCAGCAATGTCTCCATTCTGGAGCTTTTTCTTCTCACTTATCAACTCCACAGTCATTTTGTTGTCTGTTATTTCAGTTTCTGAATGATCTTCACTTTTATCATCTATATCTTTATCAATGACACCACAACTCTCTGTTTTATTGTCCAGGTTCGGAGTGACCACATCTATATCAACATTCTCATGATCGCTGGCGTCACTGTGGTTGTCACTATGGTTACTGTTACTATGGCAACCGTCGGTATCTCCTAGCGACATTTCTGCGTGTTTTGTACCATCTTTGTCATCATCATCTTCATCTTCTCCATTAGCTGAAAAGACAGAGAATTATCTTTAATATTGTATGGATAACTTTAATCCATAACCAGACGGCAACATTTTTGACTGGTCAAAATTCAAAGATGTTGTAGAAGACAATTTCAAGGAATGAAATTTTACATTTTTTTTTGGTCTTTTTTGGGTCAAAACAGTATGGAAAATGAAGAAATTGCTTGTGACAAGCAATTTCTTTATTTTCCATAATGTTTTCAAAAGCCTTTGACTTGCTGGGTTTCAAAAGGCACTGTGTGGTAATGGAATAATATTATGTTCTTTTTTTTCAGATGGCAAAATGATAGACTGGTCAAATTGTATAGATGTCGCAGATGACAATTCCAAGTGTACTGTATCTTTTCATTCTTTACATGCATTTCATTTATCTATTTCAAATGTTTTCAAAAGTTTTTCTTGTGGGGCATAAAAAAGTCAATGACGTGCATTTTGTGTGTTTTTGTTTCTTTTGAAAACAAAGTGTACACTCATCTACAGCTGTAACATGAAAAATAGGTGGTAAATATTTCAAGTGAAGAATGCAAGCAAGAATATTCTTGGGTTATCATGGAAGAGATTAAAACTAGAATGACTTTCCAAACTAAAGAATTCAAAGAAGTAGTAGATAATACTATATCAATTCATATAGCTGCAAAGTTGACCGTTCCAAATTAAAAGGATTTGAATATAACAAATAGAAACTTGTATCTTTCAAATATTTCAAAACGGAAAGTGAAGTTAAGGAAAAGGAAGGAATAAATACTGTTTTCAGCATTTTCTTGTTCTTTTTCTTGATGATACTTTTCAGATCTTTTTTGAAACCTAAAAAAAATTTTCAGAAAGCAAGAAAGCAGAGGAATTCCCTTCCTTAAAACTCATCTAGAAAATAGGAGAAGCTCCATGCATGTCAAAAATCACTCAAGTTTGTTTAATTACTGTTAATCCCGCCCCATAAAGCAGACTAAGGAAGACTGGGGTGTCTCCATTAACTCTATATATGGGGTAATTTGTACCAGAAAATCTAGTTTAGGTTATCCTCCCTGATTTATTGCCCAACAACTGTGTTAACTTCTTTGACACTACTCTTACAGTCAAAATTCTCCTCTGACTTAACCAATTTCCACACAATAATGAGTTTTAGAACTCCCTGAGAAAATAGCTTAAGAGAAAATTGTTGAATAGAGAATACACAGCTCTTTACTTGTAAATAGTTTTAGAAATAAGCAATAAGTGACATAATTTTCCAATAATCTTTGACTAATATTTTTTGTGAAATATGAATTCTTCGTGATATATTTATTCACACCACCACAACAGTTCAATATTGCCACAAATTCAAGCACTAGTGTCCCATACTGATGCTTTTAAACAAAGCGACAATATTTAATTAACTTTTTTCTCAGGTCATTATGTCACACAAGTCATGTCTCTCATATTCCTCCACAATTCAAATATTCAAACCTCTGTCAATATATTCTACTATTATTACAAGCCCAACTGATGATTTAACCCTTTCACAAACAAGAAAATCAAGGATCGCTACAGCTTAAAGATTGTGGACAACAAGAAGTAAGTAACTACGATCATGAAAACAACATTTATAATACTTGAAGTTAAAGAAGAAATTGCTGATCATGTAACAAGCAACTTCTTTGATCTCAAAGTTTTTTCGATCATAAGCAACAAAATAAGGGATTTATTTCAGAAAGGGTCAAAAGCGTAGAGTAACAGGTCATATTAATTGATTAGACGTCCTTACACGCTGTTTACCGATATTTTATTGTCACGATATGTGATAGCCTTTATTAAGAAATTTCATCTCATAAAAAAATTGATGTATTTTGAATGGAAATGTCATACAGAAGTTTTACATATTACCCGATATTACAACCCTTTCCCAAACAGCAAAATCCTAGAGTCATCCAAATCAAAAGCTACTGCAGACAACAAAAAAGATGTTGATAAAGGTAATATTTGTGTATAATACAGCACAGAAAATATTGAGACAAAAGGAGAAAATGCTGATTATCAGCATTTACTTCTTTTCCCTCAATGTTTTCCAATGCCTTATCTATCAAGGATGTCAAAACCAGAGGCATTATTTGGAAGAGGTTTGATCATTGACAGAGATCAAATATAGTTAAACATGAAGAGTCCAGGTGAAGACAGAAAACTGATCACCTGACAAACCTATCAGCTTTATACATTAATATCTGCCAGTCTTACATTACACTCATAATATTAACGGCCTCCAGCAGCAAGAATAGTGTAATAGGGAATGATTTTATCAAGTAAATCATGACGTAATTTCAGACAAACAGAAGTATTTTCGTAGATGTTGTTATAAAATCTCGTAACTACGGCTTGATTCAAGCCGTAGTTGCGAGATTTTATAACAACGCCGACAGTTTATCAAAACATAACGGTAAAACCCATCTAATTTTAGATCGTTGCCATTACATGTCATATTACAGTGACTATACTTGTTTTAGTTGTTCACAGTATCAGAACGATCAAATCATCTATAGTATTAACCTAACATTAACCCTGGGCATCTGCATTATGTAATAACCCCACTTTGGCGTTTTCTTGAGACATTCAACTAACAGACTTGGTGCACTATGCAAAACAAGATGAGAAACTGCTGGTTATCAGCAGATGTATTTATGAATCCCAACACACACACACACATACACACACATCATCCCACCACTGCCCCCGAAATCCAACCTGTTACCACCCCTCCCAGGTACATGTATATCTTTTTAAGTCATATGAATAGATAATAAGTAAATATAATGTGCCATTTGCTCTTATGAGCAAGTTCCCATGTATAATAGAAGGAAAAGCTTTTCATGACAGTTTCTTTTAGAAAGTTAAATGCAAAACTATTGTAAATACAGGGTAGATTTTCATGAACTTACAATGTTTTGCACAAGGCCCTCCTTTGGGGGTTATTGAACACTCTGATTGATAAAATTTTATGACTGTTATAATGTAGTTTGACTAATTTATTGTCCAGATTGTTTATTATCAAAATAAATTTGTCTTTTCAAGTAGTTCACAATAATCAAAGATTTATTATGATGAGGACTTAAAGTACAGAAAACATTAAGAGGAAAAGAGATACTGCTTGTTATCAGTGTTTCCTTTTCTTTGCTTTTCCCTTTTCTTATATTTTCTCTATACGGGAAGCTCAAAACAAAGTATTGTTTTGGAAACGATCAAGAATAAAGCTGTCTGACCATTGTGATCTCTTCATACCATGCAAGATGGTGTGAACCCTGATTACTGCAAAGTGACGCATTTTGACTCCCTCGCAAAAAAAAAAGGCTCCAGAAAACATTGTGGAAAATGAAGAAATTGTTTGTCACAAGTAATTTCTTTATTATTCACAATGTTTTCTAACCCAAAATAGCAAGATTTTTTAAAATTTCACCCACTTGAAATTGTCGTCTGAAACACATTTCAAATTGGAACACCCCAAATTTTTGCCGTCTGGTAATAGGTTAATGTTTTGGCAGATTTATGGCTACCCAACATGACTTGATGAATCTAGGGCTCATTGTTAATATGGCCATATTTTATAGAAACTGTAATTGTGTGACTTAGCCCTTCCCATATATACCAAGCTGTCATGAGCGCATATGAAATATATACTATGTGCATTTACAACATCAATACAAAAACTAGAACTGTCGCAAAGCGGACGAATACCCCCCACTAAAAGCCTTGTCACTGAAAAAGTGCTATCAGTCAAAAGGTTCTTGACTTAGAGCATGGAAACGGATTTTAAACAAAGTCCAACTGTGACCTTGACCTTTGACCTTGGTGACCCCAAAACCATAGGGCACCTCCTTGGGTCATGGCCAACAACTGTGTAAAGTTTCATGATCCTAGGTCAAACAGTTCTTGAGTTAGAACACAGAAACGAAATTGTAAATTTTGACTACTTCCCGTAATCTTGACTACTCCCCCCCATTAAAAAGTTCAAAGTGGCATAACTCTAAAACTAATCGATGGATCAAGATGAAAATTGCAGGTGCACAACTTCATATGATAGGAAACATCCTGGTAAAATTTCAGAAAAATTGGTCAAAAACTGTGGGAGGAGAAGAGGACACAAGATTATGTCCACGGACGGACGGACAGACGGACGGACAGACGGACAACCTGATTCCAGTATACCCCCCCATAACTTTGTTGTGGGGGGTATAACTAAAAATTCTTAAATAGGTTCTACAGAAGGAAAAAGAGAACATGATTAAGATAGGAGATCAAAACAAAATTCTTCAAAAGAGAAAAAAAACACTGTTTTCAACTACTATGGTCATATTGCGGCTCAGACTCGCTAGGATCGAAACTTTATTTCTGCAATAAACCTTTCCATGAGATGACATGATGCATCTATAATCAAGGTGACGTTATGAAATGTGATCGGGTACCTGGGTTGTATTACAGATTAATTTGCATCATCGCAAGTGATTTATCATCGTAACATGAGTTAATCCTTTCATAAACTGCAAAATTTTGTTGCTCTTAAAATTCAATGATGTTACAAACAACAGCATTTGATGCCACAAAATGAATGATACTTAAAAATCAAAGCATGGAAATCATTGAGGATGGTAACAGCATTTTCTTCTATTCCCTCAATGATTTCCAAAGCATATTTTATTGGAGGTATCAAAAGTATTTCTTGTTTGGGAAAGGGTTAAAACATGACATGTCAGTGAACAAATGTTCACAAGATCGTACATGACTCCAACGAATAATTTGTCTTGTCATAATTTCACATTGATCAATATCATATTAACATCAGAATAAAATCGAAAAACGTCAAACTCCTATTTCAAGTATTATTTTCACCTACTGTTTGTTCCCATTTAGGCCTACGCAGAGATATGGAATTGCCTCTATAAATAAAGTCTTTATTATATTTCTCTTGATTATCATTATCAGGCTTTTCACTTGTTGTCGAATCTGGATAGCTCAGTCTGCAGGGTTTCCCGCAACAATAAAATTGTGTTTTGGTTGCAGTTTTAACTTAACCCGTTCCCAAACAAGACCTGGTTTTGACGTCCCTAATAGAAATGGCTTGGGAAATCATTGAGACAAAAGAAGAAACTGCTGATAACCAGCAGTTTCTCCTTTTGTCTCAATATTTTCTGTGCTATATTTTACACAAATCCAATGGTTTTCAATCTTAACTTTGTCTTCTGCAACAGCTTTCAAATTGGAGCACCCTGACATTTTGTCGTTTGGGAAAGGGTTAAATGACCCTCTAAAAATTATCAGCTTGGACATGAAGAAACAATGTTACAATAGGTATGACCCCCTAATTTGAAGACCAGGGGGACATAATGACCCCCCTTTAGAGAAAGTCACTGGAAAACTGAGTCTGTAACGTCAAAGTCTATCAGTCCACATAGGTTGTGGATTCAAACCTTGGCATGGTAAATGTCCCTTGAATTCCCTTCTGCCGTTTGACAAAAGACATTTTTCTGTAAGCGATGGTTGAATTGTTTATAAATCATCCAAGTGAATTTGGAGCTGGAGGCTCGGATTAGATGATGTGGCAATACTGGTGAGAGAAATGCCAGGAATCCATGGTCTAGGTTCCGCAGCCGTAAGGCTCGTAATTAGGACCAAAATACTAAAAGTGAAATTAAACTCAAGCCTAACCCATATTTTTTTTCTTGGTCATTGTGACCCAATTAATGAACTCATGTCAAAGCATGATGTGCATTTTCTTCTTTTGCCTTGAAAGTTGTTGTTTTCCTAAGCTTTTTCTATGAAGGACACTAAAACTAGATATTCTTTTGAGAAAGGGTAGAACATAAAGAAATTTCAAGTTTATACAGAAAATTACAGACTGAATGAAGACATTGGAGCCAGAAAGCTTGTCTGTAACTGCTAACATTTCATAACTAATGCTTCTACACTTAACCCATTCCCACACAGACAGGCTTTTTGACGTCCCAAAAGATAAAGGCTTTTGGAAAACATTGTGGAAAATGAAGAAATTGCTTGTCACAAGCAATTTCTTCATTTCCCACAATGTTTTTTTTTATCTAGAGAGACCAATAAACATAAAATCATTCACTTGAAATTGTTTTCTGCATCATTTAAATCTCGACAAGCCTAAAATTTTGGAATTTTGAAGAGAGTTGATAGTGCAGGGATGATTTTCAATCAAAACTCTCTTTTTATAAATTCCTTCTGCCTTGATCTTTTCTGGCTTTATATAGTGATCTGTCAAATAATTTGATATATTTCATGAAAGAATGATATTGACAACTCATTTTCTGTTTTTTACCAAAAATGATTCCAAAGCAATAAGATACATGTATATCTACATCCAAATTTGCTGCTTTTTATGATGTTGTCTTCAAGTTATTTTAAGTTTCAACTAACCTTGAATTTTGTTGTTCAAGAAACTTAGGTTACCCCAGTGAAAATGCAATTGAAATTTCACTGAAATTTCACCAAATTTCAGTGAAATTTCAGTGAAATGCTTAAATATCACTGAATCTCAGCAAAATGACTAAATTTCAGTGAAATTTCAGTGAAATTTTGACGAAAAATTCTGATATTTCAGTGAATTTTTCTTCTTGTTTTAGACTTGAATTTCAGCAAAATTTCAACAAAATTTCAATGAAATTTCAGTGAAATTTCAATGAAATTTCAGTAAAATCCTTTTATAATCGCAACATCTCCGGCACATAGTTGGAAGTAGATTTGGAGCACTTTGGTGATTTCAACCATGTGGCAGAGAATTTAAATTGTTGAAAGTATTTTCAGGCATTATTGATGTTTAAGCAAAAACCAGTGTAAGTATAAACAAAGAATTACATCTTTAGTTTATCTTTGAAGTGTTCTTTGTGTAATCCATTTAATTTCATCCTGATTGCATATATCATTACAGTTGTCATTGGTTTTCGTGGTGTAGATATAAGTGACTTTAAAGGCATTATTCAAACTGCCTTTTGTAAAGATTGTGTTAAATGACATAGTCATATCTGTCTTCACAGCTGAATTCTAAGGACATGTTAGACATAATTTTATAGGGCTAAAGAAATTAAAATTCTGATATTTCAGTGATTTTTTTTTCTTGCTTGAGACTTGTATTTCAGTGATATTTCAGTGAAATTTCAGCGAAATTTCAACGAAATTTCAGTAAAATCCTTTTTTACAATCGCAACATCTCGGGCACATAGTTGGAAGTAGATTTGGAGCGCTTTGGTGATTTCAACCATGTGGCAGAAAATTTGAATTGTTCAAAGTATTTTTAGGCATTATTGATGTTTAAGCAAAAGCCAGTGTAAGTATAAACAAAGAATTACATCTTTAGTTTATCTTTGAAGTGTTCTTTTGTGTAATCAATCTAATTTCATCCTGATTGCATATATCATAACAGTTGTCATTGGTTTTCGTGGTTTAGATATAAGTGACTTTAATGGAATTATTCGAACTGCCTTTAGTAAAGATTTTGGTATATGACATAGTCATATTTGTCTTCACAGCTGAATTCTAAGGACATGTTAGACATAATTTTATAGGGCTTACGAAATGATCATGTGTAAACATAGATTTTAGTATCATAACAAATCTTTGGACACACCTCTGGAATAATAGGCACAATAAATGTTGTGCTTTGTTTTAGACTAATTTATGATGGGGGACTGCTGTCCCACACACCTGCTGCTTGTTTTTCTTGACACCTTGTCAATTCTTTTTACAAGAAATTTGATTTCTATATCTAACCCAATCCATATAAGATAGGGTAGGACAGAAATTGTGCCTGGTAAACCAAAGACTTATAATCCAAATTTCAAATAGTAACTTGCTAGACTGTGACAACTAGTTCTCGATCTTAGACTGTAGTATTGTTAAAGATATAGGTCATTGTTATCTTAAATAAGATGTTAAATGTGTAAAAAGGTCAATATTGATACTTTTCAACATAATTAATTTCACTGAAATTTTGATGAAATTCACTGTTAATTCATTGAAATTTTGGTGAAAATTCACTGAGATTTTGGTGAAAATTCACTGAGATTTTGGTGAAATTCACTGAGATTTTGGTGAAATACACTGAAATTTTGCCCCTTTCTTTCACTGTTATTTCACTGATATTTCACTATATTTCACTGATATATCACTGATATTTCACTATTTTTCACAGAAATTCCACTGAAATTTCAATCCATAATTTCAATTTCAACAGAACCTTGGTGAAATTTTGGTGAAATTTCACTGAAATTTTGATGAAATTCACTGTTAATTCTTTGAAATTTTGGTGAAATTTCACAGAGATTTTGGTGAAATTTCATTGTTATTTTGCCCCTTTCTTTCACTGATATTTCACTGAAATCTCAGTGAAATATCAGTGAAATTTCAACCCATAGTTTCTCTGGGGTAATATTTCCTGAATAATCACTCAAGCAAGATTAATCTGAGGAAGCAAAAAATAAACAAGAGCTTCGCAGAGCGGCGCATATACGCCCGAGAGGGGCTTGTCAGTAAAATTGGCCATTTTTTCAATTCAAGGGCAGATAATTCAAGAACGAAAAGAGTTATCTGAATTCCGTAAGCGGTGTGCACAACTAGACACCATGGAGAATCATTGTGGCAAGTTTGATCAAAGTCCGATCAAAACTGTAGGAGGAGTTGCGCACACAAGAAATTGCTAACGGACGGACAGACGGACGGACGGACGACCGGGGCCATAACATAATACAACCCTTCGGGCGTATAATAAACAACAATGAAAACTGAAATAAATATTTCAAAAGAAAAGGGTCTCTTGTGTTATATTGTAACATTTTGTTGATTATGTTTAAAATGTCGTAAATATAAGCTCAAATATTTTTTTCTCCTATATAACATCAATATCATCAGTGCTATTTAGTACATTATTCCTATATTATTGCCTAAAATGTGTGTTTTCAGTCTGTTATTGGCATTGTTTAACGAGCAGAAACAGGGCGGATATCCAGAGAAATCATGCATTAATCGGCAGATTCACGTGCGATATCGGACCGGTTTTGCACTCAAATATCCTTGATCGGGGATTTGTTGTGAGTGCTTCAGAAAATTGAAAACAAAGCCGAAATTTTGTCATTTCCCTTTTCCGCGTTGTAAATTCTTGTAAGACCCCATTTCCAGTTTACACCCCAATAAATAGTAAACTAGGTCTCCCAGTGTTACCATATCTGATGACGTAATATAGTGACGTAGGTTTAATTCTTGGAATCAAAAAGTAAACAAACGGGCAGCTGACAGATTTTAAATTAAAAGTGGATTTCGTGGACATGGAAGGATAGAAATTAGAATTGAGTGGTTGTAGTCTAGGTCAAACGTGGTGGTAAGCCTGTGTGTTTCTTGTTCTTCTTTTAGTTACTGCAAATTTTCCTTTATACAACTTTTTTTTTATTGAAATGAACGAATGTCTGAAACGAATCAGATGGTCCAGAGATCTTATACCTCGGAAATTCCGACCTTTAAATTCATTACTCGCACTGAAATGAATGTTAGAATATCCAGAGTATGTTTCCAAAAGAAAACTAAGTCGAATATTGTTACGATTTCGCCAACCCAAATGAAGATTATGTCAGTAAAATGCGATGAAACTTGACTACATAGCTACCAGATGAAAATCTAATGGCCCGTCTAGTGGATATCATACTTACTCGATATATGTCGAGTCAAACGGAAAACTCTGGTATCTGTCGGTGTAAATGTGGCTAAATTTTCACAAAGTTTTTTTAGTTATTCGTCATATTTTATTACATTTCTTTACAAATTCTTCATATTTCACGTTTATTCGGTCGTTAACATTCTCAGAGGCCCAAAAAATGGGTTATCGCCTTCGACCTTCGGTCTCAGGCGATAACGCATTTTTTGGGCCTCTGAGAATGTTAACGACCTCAAAAACGTGAATTAACCCTATATAACAATAATAACTGCAGCAACGGTACACTCAAATATTTTACCATATCCATCTCCCAGGCCATTTAACCCTTTCCCAAAGGGCAAAACTTTTGAGTGTATCAATTTGAAAGCTGATGCAGACGACACAAATGATGATAATAAAGACAAGAATTGTGTGTAAAATAACAGAGAAAATATTGAGGCAAAAGGAGAAACTGCTGGTTATCAGCAGTTTCTTCTTTTGTCTCAATGTTTTCCGAATTCTTTTCTCTGAGGAACGTCAAAACCAGATCTTGTTTGGGAAAAATGTAAAATTCCATGCCCTTGAAATTGTCGTCTGCAGCATCTTTGAATTTGGAATGGTCCAAAATTTTGTCGTTTGGGAAAGGGATAAACGACATAGTCAGCAAACCTCTATGGTAATTTCCCGGAAAATAAGCTTATTTCATGTCAATCTCCTCGAGAGTAGATTTGAACATAATCTAGCATAAAACTTGGATCGTTACAGGAATTTTATTTCATGTTACTACTATAATAAATCATATCTTTCATAAATTTGTAGAAGTTCGCTATTGCACCCGAGGGAATGGCATACTTTTATTTCGGAATGCAGTTTATTGTCATATTTCCCAGCGCACAAGAAACGCTGATACCTCGTGACACGAAACATTGACAGAAATCACAAGTTATTGGTAGTTGATATTTCACTGCAAGCTGCGAATGTTATTCCACCATTATTGTCATTACCTATTTGTACTATATCTTGATATATAATCCCCCTCAAAACAATTTTACAAGATAAAATTTTGTTCTGTTTTTGAATTCTAATTTTGCATACAATCCCAATGTAATAATATACTTTTGTACAGAAAATGTTGCTGTATTTCAACAAAATCTCCTTCTAAGCTGCAGTTATGCAGTGTTTGTAGAAAAATGACAATTTGTTAGTTATGATAAAGAAAACCTGCAGTTTTTAATGTCTTAGTCCCCAAAGTTAAGAAAACTTATTTCCTTTCATCATAACAATCCTAGCTTACTGGTATATAAAAGATTTTTTCTTTTCTTTTTTTTTTTTTTTTCAAATAGCCCAGTCTAAATAGCATTCTCAGGAACATAAAATGCCTAAGATCGATTATCCAGTATGTGGGAAAGGGTTAACCCATTACTGCACAGTGACGCCTTTTGACACCCTAGAAGAAAATGGCTTTGGAAAACTTTGTGGAAAATGAAGAAATTGCTTGTGACAAGCAATTTCTTCATTTCCCACAATGTTTTCTATCCCAAAAGACCCAAACATGTTAAGTTTCTTTTACTTTAAATTGTCGTCTGCATCATCTTTGAATTTGGACCAGTCCAAAATTTGTCGTTTGGGAAAGGGTTAAGAAACGGAATATGACAAATCTAGACTAAGTGACTACAAATATTTGTCAACATCGCGGAACACGGGATTTCTGCCGATTTGAGAGGATGATTATGTGTTTGCTTTTTAATTTCCCGTAAAACACAGAGTTTGGAGGCAGTACGACGTTTATATGTCACTGAATGGTTGTTCATTATGAGGGGAGACTGACAGGCTGGCTACATCAAAAACCATCAAACTTACTCAAAAATTCTCTTTAATATTAAGATGACATGATTAAACTCTTTCCCAAACAAGTCCTGATTTTGAAAACTTGTACAGAAAAGAGCTTAGAAAACAATGAGTGATAAGAAGAAAAGGTTGGAAATCCAGCATTTTCTCCTTTTCTCTCAGTGTTATCTATTCTGTATCATTTTTTCCTGTCTTTGCTTCTGCGACACCTTTCAATCTGGACCTGAGCCTAAAAATTTGGAGTTTTGTGGGAGCATGGTTCATCATTACAAGACGAGACAGAAAGACAGGCTACTTTAAAAACCATCAGTTACTGAAAATCACATCAAAATTACAAGGAATGGAGAAAAATTTTGTTATCAGTATTTTCTTGTTTTTCCCTTTCTTATTTTCTCCTGACTGATTTCTTAAGCTGTCCATGTTGGAGACATTAAAACAAAGAACTGTTTTGGAAATGGTTAATAAATCATTAAATATGGAACTAATAACAAAATATCATGAAGGTTTGCCTTTCTCAAACAACAAGATATTGGACAGGTCTTATTAAACTTTGTACAGTTCAGGACTATCTGAATGCTATTACAAACAGAACATACATAATTCAAAGCCTAGAAATCCTTGAAGGAAAACTAGAAAATGATGTTTATAAGCATTTTCTACTTTTCCCACCTAGGGTGTCCAATTTAGAGGCTCACAGGGAAGACTGGGTCAATCCCAACTGTGTTGCCTCTTTAAATAAAGTCTTTATTATTATTATATTATTATTATTATTATTATTATTATTATTATTATTATTATTTAGTATCTGAATATAGGTAGTCAAAACTAGGACTTGTTTATGAAAGGGTTAGGTATAAAATCTTCACATGGATTCATAATCCAGGACTTGATAGAAAGGCATGTTGCCATATTGTCTACAGATAACTGGTAATTTCTAGCCATTAGACCAATGATGCACTTGCAAAAATACTTTTTGTACTTTGATTCTTCTGCACACAAGGGAGATAATGATGACATCATCTTTTTTCTTAATGAGTAGCCTCCCTTACACTATCAATAAAATTATATGTGCCTTGGTTAATGTTACCCTTTCCCAACAAGACATGCTTTTGAAAATTGTTTAACCCTTTCACAAACGGCAAATATCAGGACTGTTCCTGTGTTAAAGATTCTGAGAATGACGAACTTTGTGTTGATAAAGATAAAATTTGCATACATTGTAGCTTGGAAAATATCTAGACAAAAGATAATTTTCTTCTTTTGCCTCAATGTTTTCCCAATCAATTTCAGAAGTATTAGGGGTGTCAAAAGCAGGTCTTGTTTGGAAAGGGTTTTTAGCAAAAGAAGAATATGCCAGCAATTTCTCCATAGATCTCACTTATTTACATGCATACAATATAAGAATCTTGGTGTTATTGTGCACTAAATCTTATCTTAATCATCATCAAATTCATCATCTGCAGTGTCTTTAACATTGGAAAATTCTTAATTTTTGATGATTTAAAGCCTCTTCAATTCTCTCAAATGTTCCTTCTTTTTACTCAAGAAACAGTTTTTGCTGATCCATTTAAAAAGTCACAACACTTTCAGATTGACTAAATCAAAACAATCAGAACTAGCTAATCAAAATTAATGAAAAGACTTTAGTGACAAGCCATTTCTCCATTTCTCACAATGTTTTCTATACAAGAAGACCAAAAAATTCATGAACATGAAATTGTTATCTGCAACATCTTTGACATTGGACCAATTTAAAATTGTGTCTTTTGGTAATGGGTTAAGGTTTACGGACTGAGAATGAAATGCAGAGCCAGAGGCGAAATTTGAAAAGTGCCAGTAATTCCTAAACCCTGTTTCATTTCCATTCCAAATACAAACATACCGTAATTATTCTGATAAACGCCCATATTCTAATAAACGCCCACCCCCAAATCTCGGCTGAAAATCTGCTTATATTTACAACAATTTTAGCGAAAAAGGGTGATTCTAATAAACGCCCATCCCCTGATTCCGGATTAGAATAATGTAAGTCCTAAACAAAAATCATTTTCCAAAAACAATCAAAAGGGGAATGTCCAATCCTTGATATGTTTGTAATGAAGGGATTTCAACGGAAAAGTCATATTTTCCAGTCTTTATAATGAAATATTGTAAATTCGACTTACTGAACTTTGAGTCCATGAATTGACTTTTGATTTGCAAATTTTGACTTACAAAATTAGAATACCTCTAATAAACGCCCACCTACTACTTTTTCATCGACCATGTTTGTAACAAACGCCCGGGCGTTTATTGGAATAATTACGGTAAGCATTTTGTATGGTTTAGAATTTTGAATTAATGCATACTTATGGAAATATTTGACAAAAATGTTCAAAAAATTCCCTTCCTTGCATATGAATATAGAGTAAAATAATATTTGTAAATTATTTTCTTCTTGAAGCATAATGTTGAAATCTGGCACGGTGAATGAACTTATATGAAGTTTATTTACAAGTGTGTGTAATTTGATGCATTTAGTATGGCTAGAAAGTGGTGTTTTCATTCTCAGTTTGTAAACCTTAAGCAATCAAGATAATGTTAAAGAAAAAAGTTTTCGAGTGCCAAAATTTTGTTCCACCGATTTGACAAGTTTTGTAATCTGTCATTATCGGTCCAGGTGATTCTCATTACACACAATAATTAATTATGTTAATATCCGAGAATGGTGGAATATGACACCTTCGATATCACTCGGCTATTATCTCCGATTGACAAAAATATTAATAACTGAGATCTGTAAAAAAACAAACTGTGACTCAACAAAACAAGACAATATCCCCAGCAAAAAGTTCATTTAAGTTCAAGAACAGTTCTAGATGTTAAATGGCACTTCTAGAACTGTTCTAGAACAGTTCTTAACTTCTAGAATTGCCATTTAACATTCTAGAACATTCAAGAACAGTTCTAGAACTAGAAATGCGTTCTTGAACTTTTTTTGCAGGGTAATCCCTTTACCATAGAGTTATGCCTTTTTTACCATAGAGTTATGCCTTTTGACACATTACATTTATAGAATTGGGAAACAAAACCGTACAAAGAAGATGCTGATGACCAGCATTTTACTCTTTCATAATCATTATCCATTTTGTCATCTGCAGCAGCTTGAGAAATTGGAACAGACTAAATTTTTGTTATTTGGGAAAGGATTAAGAATGGGATAGATGAATACATCATTTCACTTTCTGTCACCATGAAAATTTATTCATAAAAGAAGTGATTAAAGTTTGAAATTTAAAACTTTTTAGAAAACTTTTGATTTATGATTGTCAGTTTATGAGAAATACAGAAACAATCACAGCCTGATCCAAGTCCACCGCTTATGCTTATCTTTATAGTTTTGCTTTTTTATGAAATGTCTTTATTAAATTAAAATTATTTAATTTCACTTGCCATCTAGTCACCACGCTTTGATTGCGATTTCCAAAACACATCCCACTTATTAAATAACAACTCAGGTGATTGGGACCTGCATATGTTTCAAATTTTCAACTATTTGAGGTCTTAGATTTTAAATTGCAATAACTAAGAATAATTTTGCAAGGATTCCATATTCGGAGAAGTTCCTCCCCTAGAAGACGATCCATTTCCTACAAGTAGATTTGTGACACCCAGCATGTATTGTACAAAATGTGTAAAAGGTTAATCCATTACCAAACGACAAGGTTTTAGGATGGTTCAAATTGAAAGATCCAGCAGACGACAATTTCAAGTGAATGGAAAAATAAATTTTCAGGCCTTTTTAGGTGGAAAACATTGTGGGAAATGAAGAAATTGCTTGTCACAAGCAATTTCTTCATTTTCCACATTGTTTTCCAAAGCCATTTAAATTTTGAGGAGTCAAAAAGAGTCACTATTGTGGTAATGGGTTAATCCATGATCTCACAAATCCCATCACAATATGGAAATCATTGCTTTTCAACAAAAACCTCATAACTGCAGCTTGTTTTAAGCTGCAGTTACGAGGTTTTTGTTGAAAAGCAGCATATCTAGTTTACAACCTATCAACTACTTTAATACCTTTATCATAATAACTGGCCACACCATCGAAAAATGAACATGCCAAAATTATACAAATCAGTTTCATGTCAAGTTATTTCCAACAACAAATCTCTGAATTTGGATGATGATGTATCATGAATATAATTACATATTCCTGAAGATTGAATATCATATCCCTAGTTTTGACACTTCCAATAGAAACATACAGAGAAAAGAGAAAATGCTGATAACTAGAATTTTCTCCTTTTCCCTAAATGACTTCTTTGCTGTAAAACGTTCAATTTCAAGTCCCATTTATGTTGTCAGAAACTGCTTTCAATTTTGGCAAATCTCAATTTTAGTATTTTGTGCAGGTAGTAGATAATCTATGAAAATCTAAGAAATGGAAAATCCATATAAATGTAACATACCGTAGTTTTGATTCTATGCCTAATGACAAAGCTTTTAATTCCATAAGATTTTCTTGTGATCAGGCTGGTGTTTTATAAATGATCCCATTTTATGACAATGGCCTATAAATAACTGACAAAGATGATCAACAAAACATCAAATTGATTAGTTCTATCAATTTATAATTGAACTGGTACCTGGAAAAAGGATCCCTATCCCTTTTCCCAAACAACAAAATGTTTGGGTAGTTCGATTTGAAAGCTGCTACACACGAAAAAATGAGTGTTTATAAATAAAGGATTTGTTTAAAATATAGCACAGAAAATATTGAGACAAAAGGAGAAACTGCTGGTCATCAGCAGTTTCTTCTTTTGTCTCAATGTTTTCCAACACCTTTTCTATTAGGGACGTCAAAACCCAGTCTTGTTTGGGAAGGTTGATTCATTGCATTTGTGACTATACCATGCTTCCAGATCAGACAGTGCCTAAGTACAGTCCAATCAGAATCCTTGATACTGTCTTACTGTTGCTACAGGTCATGAAGAAGCTATTAGAGAACAACATGATTCTTGGTCAGACTTTGTATACACATAGGCTGATCTGGATCCATATTGGAATCATATAAGCCATACGGGCCCATTTCACGAATCCGCACTCAATATTATTTCACAGGTGATATTGTATGAAGATCATATTTACAGATTTTTTTCTTCTCTTCAGGTCCCACTGTTCTTTTGTTCTTTCAGAATTAATCGAAATATTAATTATCCCTTTCCCAAACGGCAAAATATTAGGGTGATCCACTTCAAAAACTGCCACAAATGACAAAATGGAAGGTATCAATTATAGAATTTGTGTATTATATGGCAAAGAAAATATTGAGACAAAAGGAGAAACTGCTGGATATCAGCAGTTTCTTCTTTTGTTTCAATGTTTTCCCAAGCCTTTTGTTTCAGGGACGTCAAAACCAGGTCTTGTTTGGGAAAGAGTTAAACAATATTTTATATTGGCCATTTAATCTTTTCATGACTGTCATTATGAAAAGGGACATTTTAATATCTTTTTATGGCATATTAGAGAGCCAAATCCAAGATATTAATTGTACCCTGAATTATGAATTAAATTCTTTTAATTTGAATTCTGTCCTACTAATTATGCTCAAGAAAGCTACACTGGGAAAATTATATGAAAATGATGGACATCATCATTTTCTCTTTTTTCCTCAATTATTTTAGAAAGCCTATTTCCAGACATCTCCATGCAATATTGTGTCTTGGAAAGGGTTAACCCATTACCAAACAACAAGATTTTTTGACTTGTCCAAATTCAAAGGTGTTGCAGACGACACTTTAAAGTGAATGATTTTTTCGTATTTTTAGTATTTTTGCTTAGAAAATATTGAGGGAAATGAAGAAATTGCTTGTGACAAGCAATTTCTTCGTTTTCCACAATGTTTTCCAAAGCCATTTTCTTGTGGGGAGTCAAAAAGAGTCATTGTGTGGTAATGGGTTAAATACAGAAGAGAATACTTATTGTGTAGATTGTAAGCCAGGAAACATGTATTTCTTGTGATGTCCATAACTCTATAACTTGGTAAAAGCATGGAACAAACATTGAGCCAAAAGAAGAAAAAAATATGTTGATAATCATCATTTTCTGCCTCTTTGCTTAAACATTTTCTTAGCTATATATCGCCAAATTTTGTATCACTATCAACAGTCCTTTTGCTGTCAGCAGCAGCTTTCAATTTCTGAACAGTCGAAATTTTGTCCTACGTAAATTTTTTGTTGTATTCTTACATCCAACATTAACCATTTCCCAAACAAGACCTGGTTTTGACGTCCCTAGTTACAGAAAAGGCTTTGGAAAACATTGAAACAAAAGAAGAAACTGCTGATAACCAGCAGTTTCTCCTTTTGTCTCAATATTTTCTGTGCTATATTTTACACAAATCCTGCCTTTGTCAACATGCATTTTGACGTCTGCAGTGGATTTTTAATTAGAAAAGTTAAAAATTTTGCCGTTTGGGAAAGGGTTTGTAACGTTAGACAGATCAAACAAACAGATAAAATCAATTAAACTATCAATTAAATACATCAAATTGAATTAAAACAAATTACTCCACAATTAGATCTCAGCTAGGAACACACTCCCTAAAATATGTCCTCCTATTTCAAACAGACGGATCACTTCTGCGCCTAGAAATCTTTCCTTCTTTGGTATCTTTTCCAAGAAACAATGAAGACAAAAAAAGTTCTAAAACTTCCAGTACATTAGCATGTTCCAAACCTAAATTTCTAAATCTTGTCCAAATTTAAACAATCCGTAAACAACAAAACAAAATGTGAACAAAACAACAAAGTTTCATTTATTGAGCAATAGCAGTAAAATATTTAATGAATAAATATTATGCTTCTTTTTTCCAAATTTTTCCCATTGCTTTTTCTTTTCACCAAAACATCAGAATCATGAGTGGAAACAGCAACCCATTAGCAGAAAATCTTAAGCAGGACCTAAATTCAAAAGATTTTAACCCATTACCAAACGACAAAGTTTTAGACTTGTCCAAATTCAAAAATATTGCAGACGACAATTTCAAGCGTATGGAATTTTACATTTTTTGATGTTTTGCGGTAGAAAACATTGTGGGAAATGAAGAAATTGCTTGTCACAAGCAATTGCTTCATTTTCCACAATGTTTTCTAAAGCCTGTATCTTGTGGGGAGTCAAAAGGAATCATTGTGTGGTAATGGGTTAACACTAGTAATGAATATTGTCTGGATTTTAATTTCCTATTAGAAGTGAATTAAGAAAATGATAATGAGAAAATTAGAACATATTCAATATTTCCTCCTTTTCCTTCAAAGCAAGCAGCTGAGGGATCAAACTATAAACTTCTTCATCAAGAAATTGACAGCCTATATCCCATGGTCAGGATCACAATCATTGAAGACCTACAGAAAAAGAGAGTGTCATGTCTTTTCAAAATGTACATTATTGTTTCTCAAACCCTATATGGTGGGTACTCATTGGAATAATCTCAATGAGACGATTTCAATGAGTACCCACAATATGGGATTTGGATAACAATATTAGAATACCGTTGAAATAACAATATTAGAATACAGTTACCCATATTATCTGATGCTCAGTGTCCCTGGTTTCAAGGCCATAAAAATGTTTAACCCTTTCCCAAACAAGACCTGGTTTAGACAACACATATAGAATTGGCTTGGGAAAATATTGAGACAAAAGAATAAAATGCTGGTCATCGGCATTTTCTTCTTTTGTCTCAATGTTTTCCTATCTAAATTGTACACAATTCCCGTTTTTATCATTATATATTTTGTCGCCTGCAGCTGCTTTCAAATTGGACCGCCCTAAGAATTTGTCGCGTGGGAAAGTGTTTGGTGAGAATAACCAGATCTATGGATGAATCAGGACACTGGACCAGCCATCTGGTTTATATCTATTGTTACGGGCTGATCTTTTCATGTCAATTTTATTACCAAGGCCTCTGTAATTGGGTAACATTGTCCTACCCTTGCATAGTTGTAGCGATCACAAAGAAAAACATTGAAGGAAAAGAAGTAAATGCATCTGATTTATATCTATTGTTACGGCTGATCTTTGCATGTCAATTTTATTACCATGGCCTCAGTAATTGGGTAAAATTGTACTACCCTTGCCGAGTTGTAGCGATCACAAAGAAAAACATTGAAAGAAAAGAAGACCATGCATCTGGTTAATACATATCTATTACAGCTGATCTTTTCAATCTTATGACTGCTAGCCTAAGTAATTTTGTAATAATGTCCTGCTCTTTTCCCTCAGGATGACAAATATTTTGGCAAAATTATAGACATGTCTCATTTGAAGGCAGCTAAAAAAGGAATTTTATAATAAAATTTGTGTACAAAATAGCATGAAAAATATTGAGATAAAAGGAGACAATGATAGTTTTCGCAAGCCCTGAGTAGAAGAGATGTCAAAACCAGTTAAAAAAGGAAATATCCATCATTATTTACTTCTATAATTATTATGTTAAAATTTTGAAGAAAAACAAGATGTGTTTGTGAAACACAAATGCCCCCGAAATGGCCATTTTTTTTAAAATGTTAAGTTTTCGTGGAGTAAAGGGTTATTAAGGGATGACCTTGAGGAAGGTCAAATTGCTTGGAAAAGATAGATATCATTGAAAGGAAGTTGCATACCAAATTTGAGCTTTGTATGTCAAATACTTTTGGAGGAAAGGCAAAGGTTAAGTTTTCGGAGTAAAAGGTTAAGTTTTTGTAGAGTAAAGGGTTGATAAGGGTTAACGGATGACCTTGAGGAAGGTCAAATTGCATGGAACAGATAGATATCATTGAAAGGAAGTTACATACCAAATTTGAGCTTTGTATGTCAAATACTTTTGGAGAAAAGGCCAAGGTTAAGTTTTCGGACAGACGGACGGACAGACGGACGGACGGACAGACGGACGGACAGACAGACAGACGGACACGAGTAAAACAATATGTCCCCGATCTCTCGATACGGGGGCATAAAAATAAGTGTCAATTTGTATTCATCGAAAGTGGCCTTGAAGGGTCAAATAACTAATAGAGTCTAATAGGAAACGATTTTATCCAGTTAGCTGTGAATTGTAATTTCAGACAAACAATAGTATTGCATAATGTGTTTTTATATACCTCACAATAAATGACCCGACAGAGCAGCGCATGCTAATCGAATGGAATGCTGTGCCAGGTCAATTCTCGTCCGCTATAACATCTGGTGACTACAGCCCTGCGTTCAGTAGACAAACTGTTAGCTAACGTTACCAACATTCGCAACTTCTTTGACCCAAATTAGATAGAATTGACCGAGTATTCCGAATGAAACAGCTAACTGTTAGCTAACGTTTTGTCTTACTGAACGCAGGGCAGTTGTCGCCACATCGTATAGCACATGTTTATGTTTTGTTTAACATTCAATTACATTTGAACAAAATATAAACATTGTGCCATACGATGTGGCGCCAACTGTAGTATTGTCCAACAAGGTTAACCCGGGACAACTCAATTTTCGTGCGCAAAGTCCGTTAGTTGAGCGTCTTAACAAAACAAAGCCAAAGTGGGGTCATTACATATGCAGATGTCTCGGGTTAATCTTGCTGGACAATAATGGCTTGATTCAACCCATAGTTACGAAATTTTACAACAACAGCAGACAGTTTATCAAAACATAATAGTAAAGGAAGTCTATTTTTAGCACAAAAATCATTGTAATTTCAATGGATCATAAATCAAGGTCAGTTTTACATTCTCTTTAGATGCTCAAAAGATTAAATATTTCACTGCTGATTTATTTTTCATCATTTTGTTTTTAACAAAGAACTGCTTTAGATTTTTATGACTAATTAATTGAAATCAAATTAAATTTAAGATTTTATCAGGTAGTTTTACATCATTTAAATTCCTGCGACTTGGTTAATTTGCCCTTCCCCAAGCGAAATAATTTTAGACTTTTTTAACTTGAAAGCTGCTACAGAGGACAAGATTATTATTGATCAAGATTATATTTCGTCGCTGTAAATACAAAACCTCGTATGTCCGTTCTAGCGATTTTCAAAGTACAAACTTGTGTGTCCAATTTAGACAATTCTTGAAGGTTTTGAGATATTTATACCGATCAGTATCAATGATACAATATTTATGAACAATATTTCAAAATTTCAAGTAAAACATTTCAGTTTGGGAAAAGTTATTACTCTTTATTCCCTCCCCTTTAAAATTTTCCGAAAATGACATACGAGGTTTTGCATTTACAACAACGATTTGTTTGTTCTTTCGCCTCAATGTTTTACAATGTTTTTTTCATTAGGTATGTCAAAACTAGGTCTCGTTTGGGAAGGAGTTAACACAATGGTCTTAAATTCCTCATTCACACACATCTACCACATTTAACCCTTTCCCAAACGACAAAATTTTAGGGTCGTCCAATTCGAAAACTGCTGCAGACGGCAAAATGCATGTTTTTTAAGACAGAATTTGTGAAGAAGAAAGCACAGAAAATATTGAGGCAAAAAGAAGAAACTGTTGGTTATCAGCAGTTTCTTCTTTTGCCTCAATGTTTTTCCAAGCTATTTCTTTTAGGTAAAAACAACGACTTTTACAGCATTTTTTCTGTTTAAAATTGGATAATAATTCTTATATATTTTAGAAAGGGTCAACTCTTCCAACAAGAGCTGTCCGAAGACAGCGCGCTCGACTTTCTAAGTGCTTAGTATAAAGGGGGCATAACTCCAAATAGAGTGGTCCCAGGGTCATGAGCCCTAATAGTAAGGTAGAGGGTGTGATGGTGAATAAGTATTCCAAGTTTGGGTTGAATCTCTTCGATAGTATGGAAGTTATTGATGTTTGAAAAAACTTTAACCTTTGTTGCAACGCCAACGCCAACGCCGACGCCGACGCCGACGCCCGGGTGACAGTATAAGCTCTCATTTTCTTCGAAAAGTCGAGCTAAAAACAACAAAATATTGCGCTTTTCCCAATGAGAAAGCAGTTGAAGACAGCAAAACATACAGTATGCTATTATTTTAAATTCCTTTTTTTTTCAAATCACACGCAGTATTTTGGATCAATCTATGGATGTGTGTTTTGTAAGGACTATAATGAACAGATGTTACCACTGCCATTAATGACAATCAAATATCAAATTAACAATGAAAAAGGTGAATATCATACCTCAACCCTTTCCCAAACGGCAAAATTTTAGGATGATTCCATTCAAAAGCTTCTCCACACAACAAAAGAGATGTTAAAAAGATAGGATTTAAGTAGAATAGAGCAAAGAAAATATTGAGACAAAAGGAGAAAATGCTGATTAGCAAATGCCTCAATGTTTTCCCAAGCCAATTCTATTAGGGATGTCAAAACCAGGTCTTGCTTGGGAAAGGGTTAAACATCCTTTTTTGTTCGAAAATCTCTAAACACTTTTTTATCATTGTTCATGTTTTTTTTGTTTTTCTTGTTTTTCTTTATCATTGTTCATATTTTTTTGTTTTTCTTGTTTTTTTTTTTTTAAAACATCTTGCTGATTATCAAAAACAAATCTTGGCCAATCAAAATCAAATTTCTGCAATTCTTAGTCCTTACCCCAAACAACAATATTTAAGGCTGGTCCAAATTTAAAGGAGTTGCAGACAACAAAATTAGCGCTAACCCTCATAGTAATCTCCTTAGTATAAAAGACAGAAAAGTAGAAAAAGCTAATTGTCTGCATTTTCTTTTCCCGCAAGGTTTTTCAAACCCATATTTGTTGGCTTTGTAAAAATAATTTAGAAATAAGATTCCGCTGAAGCATTACTTACAAGCAGAAAGATAATATCGCTGTAAATGGGAAGTCAAAATCTTGTGACTATACAACTTGAAAAAGCTGTAGTTACAAGATTTTGACCTCCCAACAGCAAAATCCCTCTTCAACTATTCTTCTATTCATAACAAATTATTATTACATCATTGAGGTGCTGAGTCAGTTCAAGGATATGACAAGCCTAAAATTACAACTACGAAACAACATTGTTATTATGAAGACGATATAATACATCACAAAGTTGCTAACATTTGGGTGTACTGAAGGAAAAGGAGAAATACATCATTTTTTTTGACATCCTTGAAAGGGCAAGTATTAGAAAATATTGAAAGAAAAGAAGATGATGCTGACATTTGTCAGCATTTTCTTCTATTCTTTTAATATTCTCTATGCATCTTTCTACATCTCAGTAATTAATAAATGACGAATTTAAGAAATTGAATGAAGCAATAAACCAAATGTACCCCTGTGAAAAAAGTTCAAGAACGCATTTATAGATCTAGAACTGTTCTAGAATATTAAAGATCATTAAATGGCAGTTCTCTAACAGTTCTAGAACTGCCATTTAGTGATCTAGAACATTCTAGAACAGTTCTTGAACTAAAATCAACTTTTTGCAGGGGTATTTAATTGACAGCATGAAATTTAATATTTCAAAAATCTTAAAGTAAAAAATAGTAAAAAGAACAAAATACATAAACCAACTCACAGGCAGAATGATACATCCTCTTTCAAAAATATTTTTTTTCAAAACACAAATTACGTCATCTTGCGGCTGCAATAGCTGACCCACCATCAAACAAAAGCGAGGAGAAACAACGAGCCTACGATGACAACTGCAGATGAAGGTATGAACGCGATCATACATTGTCGTATTATCCGACAACTGCCCTATGTCCTCACTATACCAATAATGCTAATGTTTTTTTCCAATATCAAATCTTCTCTCTTTATACTACCTCATTCGCTCACAATTCACGCATATTTAAACCATAAACGGTCTTCTTAATTTTTACCCTCTTTTACGAGAGGTTGCAGATGAATTGTTAAAACTATTCTTTTTTTTTTATAATTTTTAAGCCAATCTAACAAATAACATTTACAGAAAAGGAGAAAATTATTTTAATATTTAGTTAACCCATTACCACACACTGACTCTTTTTGACTCCTCAAAAGATAAAGGCTTTGGAAAACATTGTGGAAAATGGAGAAATTGCTTGTGACAAGCAATTTCTTCATTTCCCACAATGTTTTTTACTCAAAAATACCAAAAAATCTTACATTCCGTCCACTTGAAACCGTCGTCCGCCACACCTCCGAACCCGGACATAAGTCCAAAATTCGCCGTTTGGGAATGGGTTAAGGATACCAGAAATATGAGATAACCCTTTCCCAAACAAGACCTGTCAAGTCCCTAATAGAAATGGCTTGGGAAAACATTTAGACAAAAGAAGAAACTGCTGATGACCAGCAGTTTCTCCTTTTGTCTCAATATTTTCTGTGCTGTGTTATTCACACACTTTAACTAAAGTAACATATATTTTGTCGTCTGCAGAAGCTTATAAATTGGATCACTTTAATTTTTTGTCGTTCGGGAAAGGGTTAAACAAAGACATTATGGGGTATAGGAGACTTGTCATCAACCAAACAAATACTCTGATGACTTTGACGGATCTCATCTCAGTTTTCCTTTTAACCCTTTCCAAAACGACACAATTTTAGGACCAGCAAAATTCAAAAGCACTCGAGACAACAAAATCTACATTGCAAAAGTCAGGCAATTTGATAGAAAACAATGAGGCAAAACAAGAAATGATGGAACCTGACCCAACATCGACCCTCGAGAGAAGAACAATTGGAGAACAGGAGTGAGGACACCCATGCATGCAGCCAGCCAGCTATCTGGAAGGTAGCCCAGTGATGTGGCCAAAGCTTCTACCCCTGCACATTAAATATGAACCAGAGAGTGAGTGAGTGACGGTTACAAGCATTTTCTTCTTTTGCCTCAATAATTTTCCAAAGCCTTTTCTATTAGAGACGTAAAACAATTGGTGAAACAATTCAAGATAAGTTATTCCCGAACTAATATAGGCACATCAAAATCAAACATTGTTTTGGAACGGGTTAACCATTTCCCAAATGGGGAAACTTTAGAATGGTCCTCTTTGAAAGCTGCTGCAGACAACAGAATCAATGTTACTAAGTGCAGAAAATGTGAATGTTGTAGCATGGAAATATTGAGGCAAAAGGAGAAAATGCTGATTATCAGCATTTTCTTCTTTTGCCTCAATGTTTTCCCATGCCTTTCCTATTAAGGATGTCAAAACCAGGTATTGTTTTGCGATGGGTTAAAGTATAGAGACTTGTCATCGCCCAAACAAATACTCTTCTGACTTTGATTGATCTAAGATCGCCCCCTCGAGTATTCAAGGGACTGTCACCCATAATGATCATATTAATCATTTTGATTGGACGCCTTAATCTCCTTATCTCTACTGCTTTATTTTTATCTACCAATCAACATCACTCATAAACCCATTACCAGACGACAAAATTTTGGGATAGTCCAAATTGAAAGAAGTTGCAGACGACATTTTCAATTTCATGAAATTCTAAAATTGTATAACTTTTTGGATAGAAAACATTGTAGGAAATGAAAAATTGCTTTTCACAAGCAATTTCTTCATTTTCCAAAATGTTTTCCAATGGATTTATCTAATGCCCGGGAGTCAAAAGGTGTCACTGTGTGGTAATGGGTCAAACCCTTTCCCAAACAACAGCTGGTTTTGACGTGCCTAGTAGAAATGGCTTGGGAAAACATTGAGACAAAAGAAGGAACTGCTGATAACCAGCAGTTTTTCCTTTTGCCTCAATATTTTCTGTGCAATACTTTACACAAATCTCATTGTCATCAACACTTATTTTGTCTTTTGAGCCATGCAGCTTTAAAATTGGATTATCCTAAAATTTTGCTAATCAGCAATTTCTTCTTTTCTCTCCATGTTTTCACAAGCATTTTCTATCAGGGATGTGAAAACCAGGTCTAATTTTTGGAAAAGAATTAACGGCACCTTATCCTGCATCTTCATAAATTTAATTACTGCACCAAAATTAACATGCGACAACTTTATTTCTTTGACCAACCCCTGTGAAATGTAATTCATAAAATAATGAACATATTATGAATCTTAAGAATGTTTCATACATTATTCATTATCACTTCTTTAACACACTTCATGAAGTTTTCTGCATGAAGTATGATGATAATTGCTTCATGAAGACATTATGAAGATATAAATGATTGACAAAATCCTTAAAACCTTCATGATGAATGCAAAGGATTTATTATGAAGTTTTCATTTAAAAAAAATCATGAATAATCCTGAAACTTGTTCATGATTTTTTTCTGAATATTTTCCACTGCAATTAAAACTGGTACTTCATAAAACATTATTGTTTTGTTGTATTAAGAATAAATCATGAACTAATCATGAATTGATAATGGATTGTGTACAGTTCATAAAATCTTCTTAAAACGTTCATGATCTCCCAGTCTAATTTATGTTCCAGTCTATGACATGTGGTTTAGAAAATAATGGAGGGAATTTTGCTTGTCTGACTATTTGTCAAGAAATATGTTTTTGTTAAGAGTTATAATTAACATTTTAGTTATAATCAAGTGATTAAGGAGCTCACTAAATGATAAAACCAAGGAAGGCAATGTAAGTAAGTGTTCTTTAGACTAAATTTAACAAATTTAAATGTTTATTCTTTTTACCATTCCCCACCCACATAATTATTCTGTAAAATGGATATTATTATTTTGCTTCTATAAATAGGAATCATTGATTTCTAATGGCCTGTTACTTATTACAGTTCTGAAACTACCTGTTCTACAAAAAGTTTCTTAAGTTTTGTTCTGTCAGCAACATATTTGTACAAATTGTTTTTTAGTATTTTTCATGACCTTGACGTGATTTTTTTTTCATTACTGCTTGGTTTAAGGATTTATTATGCATTTCCAACTTCATAAAAAATTCATTACTCTGTGTTTAGAGAAACCTGTATAATGTTTTTATGAAGTTTGTAAAGAAATATTATTCATGAATTCTTCATTGAAAAGAAGTGAACAGAAAATGGCCCATACTCATTGTTAACAGAATAATCATGATTTCTTCTTAAGATCGTTTGCGTATTTTTTTTTTTTGCATGAAGTCTTCATGAATTATATGATTATTTATTCATGAAGACTTCATGCCTTTTTCTCAGAATGCAAAACTGCATGGTTTAAGGATTTATTATGCATTTCCAACTTCATGAAAAATTCGTTACTCTGTTTTTATGAAGATTTATGCAAATGGGCCATTTTCTGTTCACTTCTTCTTCATGAAGATTTCATTTTTTCCGTTCTTGAATAGCTCATGAATATCTATTAAATACTTCATGAAGAATGACAAAGCATTTCACAGGGGAAGTCTGTTAGCTAGTTGACCATTGGATAATGCAAATAGGGACACTTTCATAGGTTGATTTTTTGCACTATATTTCAGTGCATTTATGACACAATAGTTGTAAAGTAAGACATAAGCAAATTGTACTTAAAATGCATCCTATGTTCTTTTAATTCACTGCTGGCAGAAATATAACTTTATCCAAAGTACAATATGTGAATTTTTCCATCCTTCCAACACCAAAATTTTTCAGTTGAAAAAAATAAACCACAAAATCCCTCCGAAAACATTACAAATAAATAATAAATGATCACATAATCATTCATAATTATCGACGATGCTTTTTTTCATATGATAAATCACCCTAAAAACAAGTTAAACATCCTATAGAAAAAGTTTAACTCATCCTTTCTGAAATTATCTTTTGTTGTTCTACTTTATCAAAACCAGATGACAATGACCTAAAAAATTCTAAACATTCCTTTCAAAGAAAATAATGAGGTAATTCTACGCACAGTCTGATCAGAATCCATAATGTTCACATTAATTTTAGTTTCATCAGAATCTTAAGCAGCTTTAACCCTTTCCCAAACAAGACCTGGTTTTGACGTCCCTAATAAATACGGCTTGGGAAAACATTGAAACAAAAGAAGAAACTGCTGATAACCAGCAGTTTCTCCTTTTGTCTCAATATTTTCCTGGCTATATTTTACATCAAGCATGTCTTTTTAATCGTCCTTTTTGTCGTCTGCAGCAACTTTCAAATTTAATCACCCTAAAATTTTGTCGTTTGGGAAAGGGTTAATCATCTGTGATCATCATTAAGCCTAATAAGACTACCCCTACGAAAAGTTCATTTAAGTTCAACAATAATTGCTCTAGAATGTTAAATGGCACTTCTAGAATTGTTCTAGAACAGTTCCAGAAGTGCCATTTAACGTTTTAGAACAATCTAGAAATAGAAATGCATTATTGAACTTTTTTCTCAAGGGTAGTGTCAAATGCTATAACCATCGAGGGACTCTTGTCCAGATCCTGGCTTATTAGTCTCTATGAGAAAGATCATTGTATAATTCCAATTGGATCACCAAGGACAACTCTATCGAATCATACCTTGGATGCATCTCGTAGAACTACTTTCAGACTATGAATGGAATAGAATAGAACAACAATTCAAAACGTTCGTCTGTGACTAATGTCAACAATGATGCGACAATGATACTGAAATACATTGTTTGCAGTTCCAGTGTCCTCTCTTTTTAGAATGATTACAACATGCAAGTCCCGCAAGTTGCCATGGTTGTGCATTTGGTTGACCTCGAAAACTACTTTATGAAGCGTAGCTACTTCCGGCTAAGAAATCCGATTTTTTTCAAGATTTCTTCATACACGCACATCCGAGTCGATGATTCAATCTTTGGTTGACATTATCCGAGGATATCCGAAAGTGTATAATTCCTGGCTATGTTGTCCTCCATGAGAAGGATTGTTGTATGATTCTACAGCAGAAGAAAGCTGACAGGAAATAAATGAAGACAAATCACAGATAAAGGATGAATGATTTGTGGTAGAGGAGAACTGACATTATAAATGAGACAGTAGGACAGTCCCCACTCTACCATTTATCATAGAAATGATGGGGAATAGAGCCAGAACAACACACAGTCTTCAGATCCTTATTACTTGGTGGGAACATCACACCAGCGGCGGATCCAGGATTTCTATGAAGGGATTTGAACATAATTATGAATGGGTGTGTGTGTGTGTTTTCCTAGCATTACACAATTTCGACTGAATTTCTAAATGAACATGAACTAATCAGGCTTTGGGAGAGGGTTAGTTCGAGTCCCCTCTGGATCCACCACGATTGCTGGTCAATGCTTTGTGTTTTATGGAGGAAATTGAGACAACTTATAGATAGGACCAGCTAGAATTGACCAGTAATGGTGTACCAGCAAAAGCTGATGTTTGATTGTTTTTTAGCTGCATCATCATTCATTCTCACTGCTTGATTAATTTTGGGGACATTTGCCTTTTGATGTAGTATGTACTACTATAGAAAGGACAAGAGCATTGACTAACTACGGTATACCCAAACAGAGCTTCAGATTTACAGTGGGCCCGGGCCATTTGACACACTATTTGCAAATATGGCCCATCACTTTTCAACTCCAGGGGCCAAGCGGCCCAAGCTTTTACAAATTTTTTATATCACTATGTTTATTTTCATTGCTAAGGCCCATCATTTCCAAAAATGACCCATCAATTTCCCTGCCATGGGTCATTTCGACCCACCACTCTTCAAATAAATTTGAAGCTCTGCCCAAAGCCAAATGACATCTACAAAAGTTGGTAACATTTCCTCTGTTGAGACAGAGTAACTCAAGTACATTATTCTAAAGTAACATTTTTCTCTATTGAGACAGTAACTCAAGTACATTATTTTAAAGTAACATTTTCTCTGTTGAGACAGAGTAACTCAAGTACATTATTTTAAAGTAACATTTTTCTCTATTGAGACAGTAACTCAAGTACATTATTTTAAAGTAACATTTTCTCTGTTGAGACAGAGTAACTCAAGTACATTATTTTAAAGTAACATTCTTCTCTATTGAGACAGTAACTCAAGTACATTATTTTAAAGTAACATTTTCTGTGTTGAGACAGACTAACTCAAGTACATTAATCTAAAGTAACATTTTCTCTATTGAGAAAGAGTAACTCAAGTACATTATTTTAAAGTAACATTTTCTCTATTGAGACTGAGTAACACAAGTACATTATTTTAAAGTAGCATTTTCTCTATGGAGACAAAGTAAGTCAAGTACATTATTTTAAAGTAACATTTTCTCTATTGAGACAGAGTAACTAAGTACATTATTTTAAAGTAACATTTTCTCTATTGAGACAGAGTAACTAAGTACATTATTTTAAAGTAACAGTTTCTCTGTTGAGACAGAGTAACTCAAGTACATTTTTTTAAAGTAACATTTTCTCTGTTGAGACAGAGTACCTCCAAGTACATTATTTTGAAGTAACATTTTCTCTTTTGAGAAACAGTTACCTCAGTTCATTATTTTATAGTATCATTTTCTTGGTTGAGACAGAGTAACTCCAAGTACATCATTTTGAAGTAACATTTTCTCTGTTGAGAAAGAGTAACTGCAGTTCATTATTTTACAGTATCATTTTCTCGCTTGAGAAAGTAACTCAAGTACATTATTTTAAAGTAACATTTACTCTGTTGAGACAGATTAACTCAAGTACATTATTTTAAAGTAACATTTTCTCTGTTGAGACAAAGTAACTCTAGTACATTATTCTAAAGTAATACTTGCTCTGTTGAGATAAAGTAACTCAAGTACATTATTTTAAAGTAACATTTCTCTATTGAGACGGAGTATCTCAAGTACATTATTTTAAAGTAACATTTTCTCTATTGAGACAGATTAACTAAGTACATTATTCTAAAGTAACATTTTCTCTATTGAGACAGATTAACTAAGTACATTATTTTAAAGTAACATTTTCTCTATTGAGACAGAGTAACTCAAGTACATTATTTTAAAGTAACAGTTTCTCTATTGAGACAGAGTAAATCAAGAATATTATTTTAAAGTAACATTTTCTCTACTGAGACAGAGTAACTCAAGTACATTTTTTTAAAGTAATATTTTCTCTATCTAGACAGAGTAAGTCAAGAATATTATTTCAAAGTAATATTTTCTCTGTTGAGACAGAGTAACTCAAGCACATTATTTTAAAGTAACATTTTCTCTATTGAGACAGAGTAACTAAGTACATTATTTTAAAGTAACATTTTCTCTGTTGAGACAGAGTAACTCCAAGTACATTATTTTAAAGTAACATTTTCTCTGTTGAGACAGAGTAACTCAAGTACATTATTTTAAAGTAACATTTTCTCTATTGAGACAGAGTAACTCAAGTACATTATTTTAAAGTAACATTTTCTCTATTGAGACACAGAGTAACTCAAGTACATTATTTTAAAGTAACATTTCCTCTGTTGAGACAGAGTAACTCCAAGTACATTATTTTAAAGTAACATTTTCTCTGTTGAGACAGAGTAACTCAAGTACATTATTTAAAGTAACATTTTCTCTGTTGAGACAGAGTAACCCAAGTACATTATTTTAAAGTAACATTTTCTCTGTTGAGACAGTGTAACTCAAGTACATTATCTTAAAGTAACATTTTCTCTGTTGAGACAGAGTAACTCAAGTACATTATTTTAAAGTAACATTTTCTCTGTTGAGACAGAGTAACTCAAGTACATTATTTTAAAGTAACATTTTCTCTGTTGTGACAGAGTAATTCAAGTACATTACTTTAAAGTAACATTTTCACTGTTGTGACAGTGTAACTCAAGTACATTATTTTAAAGTAACATTTCCTCTGTTGAGACAGAGTAACTCAAATACATTATTTTAAAGTAACATTTCCTCTGTTGAGACAGAGTAACTCAAGTACATTATTCTAAAGTAACATTTTCTCTGTTGAGGCAGGGTAACTCAAGTACATTATTTTAAAGTAACATTTTCTCTGTTGAGACAGAGTAACTCAAGTACATTATTTTAAAGTAACATTTCCTCTGTTGAGGCAGTGTAACTCAAGTACATTATTTTAAAGTAACATTTTCTCTGTTGAGACAGAGTAACTCAAGTACATTATTTTAAAGTAACATTTTCTCTGTTGAGACAGAGTAACTCAAGTACATTATTTAAAGTAACTTTTTCTCTGTTGAGGCAGTGTAACTCAAGTACATTATTTTAAAGTAACATTTTCTCTGTTGAGACAGAGTAACTCAAGTACATTATTTTAAAGTAACATTTTCTAACTCAAGTACATTATTTTAAAGTAACATTTTCTCTGTTGTGACAGAGTAACTCAAGTACATTATTTTAAAGTAACATTTTCTCTGTTGAGACAGAGTAACTCAAGTACATTATTTTAAAGTAACATTTTCTCTGTTGAGACAGAGTAACTCCAAGTACATTATTTTAAAGTAACTTTTTCTCTATTGAGACAGAGTAACTCAAGTACATTATTTTAAAGTAACATTTTCTCTGTTGAGGCAGTGTAACTCAAGTACATTATTTTAAAGTAACATTTTCTCTGTTGAGACAGAGTA
Organism: Fragum sueziense; assembly: GCA_963680895.1. Classification (NCBI taxonomy): domain Eukaryota; kingdom Metazoa; phylum Mollusca; class Bivalvia; order Cardiida; family Cardiidae; genus Fragum; species Fragum sueziense. Next base: position 3,645,872 of record OY804599.1, on the reverse strand, counting down.
ACTCAAATACATTATTTTAAAGTAACATTTCTCTGTTGAGACAGAGTAACTCAAGTACATTATTTTAAAGTAACATTTTCTCTGTTGAGGCAGTGTAACTCGAGTACATTATTTTAAAGTAACATTTTCTCTGTTGAGACAGAGTAACTCAAGTACATTATTTTAAAGTAACATTTTCTCTATTGAGACAGAGTAACTCAAGTACATTATTTTAAAGTAACATTTTCTCTATTGAGACAGAGTAACTCAAGTACATTATTTTAAAGTAACATTTTCTCTGTTGAGGCAGTGTAACTCAAGTACATTATTTTAAAGTAACATTTTCTCTGTTGATGCAGTGTAACTCAAGGACATTATTTTAAAGTAACATTTTCTCTGTTGAGACAGAGTAACTCCAAGTACATTATTTTAAAGTAACATTTTCTCTGTTGAGACAGAGTAACTCAAGTACATTATTTTAAAGAAACATTTTCTCTATTGAGATAGAGTAACTCAAGTACATTATTTTAAAGTAACATTTTCTCTGTTGAGACAGAGTAACTCAAGTACATTATTTTAAAGTAAAAAGTAAAGGTGGTTTATCAGTCTCAAATTTACAAACTAGGTCCATATTCGCGCGACTTTCACACTTTACTCCACGATCATCGAGCTTCAAAGTCGGCTGTTTACAGTCAGCGCCTGCGGCAGCCACAGCACATCGGCTTTCAACTCTCCCGTGTACCCATTTATACACCTGGGTGAAGAGGAGCAACGTGGGGTAAGTTTTTTGCTCAGAAAAATTCCCGTGACCTCGGTGGGATTTGAACTCAGGACCTCTCGATCCCTAAGCCCGCGTCATACCACTAGACCACGGCGCCCCACGAAAGTAACATTTCTCTATTGAGACAGAGTAACACAAGTACATTATTTTAAAGTAACATTTTCTCTGTTGAGACAGAGTAACTCAAGTACATTATTTTAAAGTAACATTTTCTCTATTGAGACAGAGTAACACAAGTACATTATTTTAAAGTAACATTTCTCTATTGAGACAGAGTAACACAAGTACATTATTTTAAAGTAACATTTTCTCTGTTGAGGCAGGGTAACTCAAGTACATCATTTTAAAGTAACATTTTCTCTATTGAGACAGAGTAACACAAGTACATTATTTAAAAGTAACATTTCTCTATTGAGATAGAGTAACTCAAGTACATTATTTTAAAGTAACATTTTCTCTGTTGAGATAGAGTAACTCAAGTCCATTGTTTCAAAGAAACAGTTTCTTTGTTGAGACAGAGGACTTGTGACATTTACAACCTTTCTCAAAGCAAGCAGGCAGGAGTAGAATGAGATCAGACTGCTCATATGTGCATGCTGATCTTGTCCTACACTGCCCACAATAGCAGCAAAAATATTTTAAAAGTACATCAAAATACTTGTAAATCCCTTGTAGAAAGAACATCAGTTAGTTTATCAAGGAGCAATCTCATTTCACATTGGAGACAAGCAAATGGATGATTGGAAAAAATGTAGAAAAATCTAGGACATCAAACCAGAATATTAAAAGCAGCCTGTCAAATAAATCTTTCATGTCAATGTTGAAAGAGGACCCAAGTGGTCATAATATAGTCTTTGGATGAAACCATGTCAGGTCAAACCTAGCCATATCTTTGTTATATTGATTCTGTATTAACCCTTTCTGACTGATGAATGAATTTTGTTAGACAACAATTGTGTTATTAACAAGGAGATACTGTCTAAAAGGATGGACAATATTGAGGAAAAAAGACAAAATGCTGATTGCCTAGCTTTCTGTGCAGGGTTGTCACATTTTGTGGTCCAGTTAAAGAATACTTCAAGCAACAATCATTTCAATTTCTCTAACAAGCCCATGATTATAAGGGGATGATTTGATGCACTAATCACTCGCTTGACTCCAAACCAAAGGGTTTCTGCTTCGATTCTCTGGCACTCCAGTCTTTCAAATGAAGATTTTGAAAACCACAGTCTTTCCATATATCGCAGCTTTTCATCGAAAACCTCTAAATGCAGCTTGGTTTAAGCTGCAGTTACAAGCTTTTTGTTAAAATGCGACAATAATGACCATGACCATGGCTGTTGGTTGGGGATATATGAAACTCCATTCATCTTCCAACAGCTTGTCCCTGATACTCCATAGATAGACCATGTATCAATCCATCAGTACGCTCATTCTCAATAATAAGGAACATTTCATCAAAAGTCATGTCTCAGTGATATTTTTTTTAAGCAGACAGCACTAGCCCCGCTTTGATTGGCTTAATTGATAGTTTGGTGGTCGTTTTCAAGACTGAAACACAAAATGCCATTAAAAAAATTCCTATATGTCAGATATATTGTGCCAAAGTCGTAATTTCATACCTATTTCACCTGTCTCAAGCCATAGGTACATGATTGCACGCCCTAATTTTCAGTGAGGATACCAGTGTAACTTGACCTTATCCTCGGAAATACAAACTGAAATATTTGTTTGCCTGTAGAAATACTTGAAACTCTTATGCAGTGTATTTTATTGTTAAAATTATAAGATTAACGTTTGTCTCAAAATTTAGAGTGCCTACGTTACGTCGTCCTTTTTCGTGCATCACTTTTCCGAATTTTACACAAAATTGTAAAATATTTTGACTAAAATTTAGCCAAACCACATTTTTATAAGATAAATCAGTTTTTGATGTTCGTGCACCAAGAAAATAATTTTCATGTAATTATTTATTTCAATGGGAAATAGGTTTGATTTTAAAGCGATACCTACGTGACATGGGTTTTTGATTCATTTATTTGAAAGATCGAGGTATGTGATACTGAATCTGAAAGATAAGCATGTCAACTACAGTCAGATATTTGTTACCTTCAATAAAAATGTAATAGATGAAAAATTTTCTCAGACAATGTCACGAAAATGCTTACGTTACCGGTGCTTACGTTACCGAAAAAACATTGTGTTGCAAAAAATCCTTGTTTTGGATGATTTAATATACATTTGACGTCATATTTAATTGTCTACATGCAAATATGATACAAAAATACTTGATCTTACATGATATAGATGCAGAATCTTTACATTTTACTCAAAGACTTAAGTAAACCCCAGTGTACAGATTGAGTTTAAAGTGAAGATATAGGTTATTCAACTAAAGATTCCGAGCAGTAGTTCTATAGTTGGATATTGTTTCCCTACGAAAAAAGGAAAACACTCACCAGAATCAGTATCCTTCGATAATTTTGCTGGCCGTTTAATTGTCATGCCTACGTTACATGAAGGTAACGTAGGTACCGTAATGCTTTTCAAACGATTTGAAAATGAAAGAATGACTTTTTTCGAAAGTTTACTATTACACCGCAAAATAAGAGTTGTATGCTTAGAAAAAAGACAGCATGTTTGAATAAATCATAATCTAAGATATTTTTATGGTGCTGTATTTTATTTCAATGGATGTGAACACTAATTCGTTGTCTCTAAAGGATAAATACGACTGTTATATCCAAGAAAATCACCATTTCTTGTCTAAACAAACATTAGATATTTTTGTTTATATGTATGAAAAACAATGAATAAAAAGTATTCTAATAGATAAACAATAAACACACTATTTGAAGGTCAAATATCTAGGAATATGTAAATGCAATAAATCTTTGAGCTGGGCGTCTAACAGGGATCGTGTTCATGCACCATTTTGCTTAAAGTTTGGGTAACATGTCCCAATTCAAAGACAAAACAAACAAAAAGTAAAAGTGTATCTCGAAGACACAACCTAGGAATGAGATAACAGTTTTAAGAAATATGAGTGAACAAACAACGTGGAGTTCAGAAAGGCCGTTATTCCATTACTTTGATTGAAGGGAAGTTATAATTGAGATTAATATTTGTATAGAAACAGAAAGGTCCGGCTACGAATATCATTCAAATCTTTCATTATTAGGTCCTTCAAAATAACCATATACAAACATTTGTAAATATAAAATGAATATCACACAAATATTATCCACGTATGAATTACGTCTTACCTTCTTTACCCCTGGTACCTACGTTACCATTTAATTGGTATTTGATCTTTAAAATCGATAGTGTTTATGTGCAGCGAATAAAAGATCGCATAACAAATGAATAATTTAAACTAAAATTACAGTATATCATCTATTATGACGTCGTTTAGCCGTACGATACGTACGAACAACCCAAAATACGTGTATATCATTACACAAGCATATAATCAGAACATGTGAACACTTCCTGGTTAGAAAAGATTATTAGTCTCCTTCAGTAACGGGCGTGTCATTTTCGAAACGAATTTACATTATTCAACTTGTTTGAAACGCTAAAGACTTAGTTTTTCAATGTGTTGGTTATATTTGGTTCAGTGTGATGCCTACGTTACGTTACCCCTTGAGAGCATAATTTACTCACATCTTCCTAAAAAGAATATGAAACGTCTCAAAGGGGTATTTTTTTTAAATAGAGAAGTTGCACTTTGTTAACATACTAAATACATACATGTATACTTACGTAGCAGAAAATGACTAAAGTTGAAAAATTATGTACAAGTTTTGGAAGAAAAAAATACATTTTTTAGAATCTGATTCTACTTTTTAATAGCCCCAAAAAAGACAATTTCTTTTTCTCAATCGGAAAAGGTTAGTATTTCGCAAATCTTCGGGCATTCTGTGACACGTTAAACATTAATTGGCTTAAAAATGAACTTTGTGCATTAAATGTGCAAGATTATAAAAGGCAACATGTGAATGGTAACGTAGACATTTATGTTGTTTTAGTATACAGTTTCAAAAGCTCGTAAGTTTCACATTACTTCAATTATGTACACAAAACTTTACCAGAAGTTGCAAGAGGTATAGTGTAATCCAGAAAAAGAATAACAAGAGGACCATGATGGTCCTATATCGCTCACCTGAACCAAAATGATATGAGCAACACTTTTGTTCAATTCAATAAACATTTATGACTATAAGACTGAAAACTAACTTATAGTCAATAACTTTGTGAAAATCAAACTCATCTGAGATCTTATGATGCCAAACATTGTGTCCAGGTTTTTCTTGATTGATAAATAATCACAGATTCTAGAGTATAAACAAGGTCGAAAACAGCCAAAGACGGTAATTTTTTCAAATTCAAGGGCACACAATTCTCGACTTTCTGATCACATCAGACTGAAAATCTACCTCATCCAAGATATTATGGTCTCCAACATAGTGTCCAAGATTTGTCTTGATTGGTCAATAATTGAAGATTCAAGATCGAAAAACAGCCAGAAACGGCTATTTTGTTAAATTCAAGGGCACATAACTCTCAACTTTCTGATCGGATCAGACTGAAAATCAAACTCATCCGACATATTATGGTCCCAAACATTGTGTCCAAGTTTTGTCTTGATTAATTGATAATTGTAGATTCTAGAGTGTAAACAAGGTCGAAAACAGCCGAAAATGATAATTTCATCAAATTCAAGGGCACATAACTCTCGTCTTTCTGGTCAGATCAGACTAAAAATCAAACTCATCCGAAATCTTATCCTCTCAAACATTGTGTCCAAGATTTGTCTTGATTGGACAATAATTGAAAATTCTAGAGTGTAAACAAGGTCGAAAACAGTCAAAAACGACAATTTTGTCAAATTCAAGGGCACATAAGTCTCGACTTTCTTGTCTTATCAGATTGAAAATTCTAGTCATCTTAGATCTTATGATCTCTAACATTGTGTCCAAGTTTTGTCTTGATTGATTGATAAATGTAGATTCTAGAGTGTAAACAATGTCGAAAACAGCCGAAAATGACAATTTTATCAAATTCAAGGGCACGTAACTCTTGTCTTTATTGTCAGATCACACTGAAAATCGAACTCATCCGAAATCTTATGGTCTCAAACATTGTGTCCAAGATTTGTCTTGATTGGTCAATAATTGTAGATTCTAGAGTGTAAAAAAGGTCGAAAACAGTAAAAAACGACAATTTTGTCAAATTCAAGGGCACGTAACTCTCTTCTTTCTGGTCAGATCACACTGAAAATCAAGCTCATCCAAGATCTTATGGTCTCAAACATTTTGTCCAAGATTTGTCTTGATTGGTCAATAATTGAAAATTCTAGAGTGTAAACAAGGTCGAAAACAGTCAAAAACGACAATTTTGTCAAATTCAAGGGCACATAAGTCTCGACTTTCTTGTCTTATCAGATTGAAAATTCAACTCATGCGAGATCTTATGATCTCCAACATTGTGTCCAAGTTTTGTCTTGATAGATTAATAAATGTAGATTCTAGAGTATAAACAATGTCGAAAACAGCCGAAAATGACAATTTTATCAAATTCAAGGGCACATAACTCTAGTCTTTTTTGTCAGATCACACTGAAATTCAAACTCATCCAAGATCTTATGGTCTAAAACATTGTGTCCAAGATTTGTCTTGATTGGTCAATAATTGTAGATTCTAGAGTGTAAACAAGGTCGAAAACAGTCAAAAACGACAATTTTGTCAAATTCAAGGGCACATAACTCTCGACTTTCTCGTCTAATCAGACTGAAAATTAAAGTCATCCGAGATCTTATTGTCTCCAACATTGTGTTCAAGATTTGTCTTGATTGGTCAATAATTGTAGATTCTAGAGTGTAAACAAGGTCGAAAACGGTCGAAAACGGCAATTTTGACAAATTCAAGGGCACATAACTTTTGACTTTTTCGCCTGATCTGACTGAAAATCGAACTCATCCAAGATCCTATAGTCTCCAATATTATATCCAAGTTTTGTATTGATTGGGCAATAATTGTAGATGCTAGAGTGTAAACAAAGTTAAAAACAGCATTTTTTGTCATTCAGGGGCAGATAACTCCACACTTTCTGGTCCGATCTTGCCCATAATCGAACTCATCCGAGAACTTATGACCATACTTGTTTTGACAAAGTTTGGTCAAGATTGACTAATATTTGTGGATGCTAGAGTGTAAACACCAAATTGTGGACAGACGGACAGACGGACAGACGGACAGACGGACAGACGGACGGACGACGGACAAAAAGCGATCACAATAGCTCACCTCGAGCACTTCGTGCTCAGGTGAGCTAAAAATTAAAGTTTTGAAACTTTTATTTTTTGCATATTACGAAATTTTTTTGTTCCTTATTATTGAGAATGAGCGAGTAGCTTGTCTACATCAGGTGTGCTCAGATGTTTGTCAACTTATACACCAGTATATTCTGATTTTTTTCGGGAGAAAGGGCGGAGCCTAGTAAACGGTTATTACATTGAAGATTGAGGAGAAACAGCGTTTTCAATTAGCGGTAAATCGTCGGTGTTATTGCAAATTATTGTAACTGCAGCTTGAATCAATCTTATTTACGAGGTTTTTTTAATAACACGTTTTACAATCGCACAGTCTTTCAATTTCGAAATGTTTTCATGCTCGTGCCGCACGTGTTTCCCTTATGTTAACCAAGGTATCGAGAAGTAAACTCGTCGAATAACCTTTTGGCTTAGCCACACCCTTTCAGGTGAATAAAAACGCAATATAAATCAGCAGGGATAGAGGCCAATATCACTGGTAGTGAACTGAGCCAAAGCGTGGGACGTTTTTGCGATCATTGTATTCCGTCGGTGTTGTTATAAAATATCGTAACTACGGCTTCAATAAAGCTGTAGTTACGAGATTCTACAACAACACCGACGGTTTGTCAATACATATCGGTAAACCCGGTCTATTTTTAGAACAAATTCATTAATTGTTATTAGAAAAACTATCCAATCAGATCTTTAAACTCACATTTAAACGCAAAATATCTGTAACTTGCTGTTGCGAAAAACGTCCATCGCCTTGGCCGATGTCACCATCAGTGAATACAGTGCCACAAAACCACATTGTCGCTTTTCAATACGAGGTTTTCCTTGAAAAGCAGCAATATCTTCATGTAGTCTTTGCAAAGAAATTGAGCAACCATTAAGGTGTCCGAGCAATAATCAAAGCTTTGCTGAGCTGAAGTTATTATTTGGTTATCCATTGATGGAAACTTGGTCAAGTTGTTGGTTTATTTATTTTTATGCAAGGTATGGGTACATTTGGGTCACCAAATGCTAAAATTAATATCAATTAGTTAATTAATCAATTAATTAATTAATCAATTAGTGCATCTGCACCTTGTCTAAATCAGGTGTAGTAGAATGTATGTCACAGAAAATAGCCAACATATTGCCTCATCAATCAGGTAAACAGCGGGATGCAGAAAAACCATCAGGCAAATGTAAACATCCAATCCAATCCAATATTGTAGCAGTTTTCCCCTGCAATAAACCTTATCAGGAAGCATCAGCCCATCAAACTACGAGTGACTTATTACCTAGGATATTGGACCGTTGACTAATCTCTAAGTTGAACGACACAATCGTAAATCACCTGCCCGTGGACATTATCACACAAAACACTTCTTCACTATGCCTGATTTATTGACACATTAGTCAGGTGACACATTTAATTTTCAAGCTATACTTTCCCAGTGTGTCAAAAAAATAGATAAATTTTCAATCCACAGGTTCAATACAGAAATTAATAGTTTGATATAGTCGCAATATCTCAAGTTAGGCGCTGCCCCTGCTCACCTCCCTCCCTTAAGTACAACTTATTATCGGTAGACTCACCCGGGTGACGGACAAAACTGTCAACCCTGTCCAGATTTCAGACTAATTCAAAACACACTGTGATTGATTAGGGCTTTGTTCCTGTTTTATATGAGACCATAGACAATAGAGCTGCTGATCGGTGCCATTGTTATACGGAAAATATCAGTTATTGTCAAATCTAACATTGTGGGAACTAAGAATCATCATATTGTTGGTGTTATTTCTGCAAGCAAAACCTTGTAACTTTATTAAAGCTGTAGTTACCAGGTTTTGTAGCAGTACAGACAATATAATTCAAACATGATATGTGATTAGGGCTAATGTGCCACAGTGCAAGTCTACTACAAATCTTAAAATTAATTTTTTGTCCATCGATCAAGACCTCAGTTGAGGGTCCTTCTTGAATGGGTGTCAGCATTGCAATATCTAGATTTTACATATTGATGTTCGAAAATGACGTAACTACAGCTTGATCATGAATTAGCTGTAGTTACAACATTTTCCAAGGTGACCTTCAATATAAAGCTGATTACCGTATTTATTCTTATAAACGTCCAACCCCCAAATCTTGACTGAAAATCTGCTTATTTTAAGCACAATTTTAGCGAAAAAGGGTGATTCTAATAAACCCCCATCCCCGATTCCAGATTAAAATAATGTAAGTCATATTTCCAAAAGCAATAAAAAGAGTATGTCCAGCTTTCAATCCGTTTGCAATGAAGCATTTTTTTTCGGAATTTCATTGAAAAATCGTATTTTGCAGTCCTTATTACAAAACTTTGCCAAATTCAATTTGCCGAACTTTGAGTCTATGATTATTGACACTTGGTTCGCAAGTTTTGACCACACACAACAAAAGTAGAATACCTCTAATAAATGCCCACCCCTACTTTTCCATCGACCTTGTTTCTATTAAACACTCTGGCGTTTATTGGAATAATTACAGTAATTATACCAATGAGGATCTGAAAATAGGAGGCCTATGGTATTTTGAGAACAACAATATGAGATCGTCAGGTCAGTATAAAAGCAGCTTCATCAAACCCAGCAGCTACCTATAGAGAGCAGTGTGTTGTTGCCCCCGCGAAAAAAGTTCAAGTACACATTTCTAGTTCTAGAACTGTTCTAGAAAGTTATAGAACATTAAATGGCAATTCTAGAACAGTTCTAGAAGTGCCATTTAATGTCCTAGAACATTTCTTGAACTTAAATGAACTTTTCGCAGAGGTGGGCCATAACTAAAGGGGGTTGACTCAGTAGAAAAAATATTTTGGTTCAATTATCATTGGAAGCAATATTTTTTTATCTTCGAGACAAACAAAAAATGTGTTGTTGAAAACAGAATCTTTACAAAGAAACATCCAAAATATCTGAAAATTGTACTTATTTTTTTGTTTTTATTAGTTAAATTACAGTAGGGGTATAAAAATCAGCATTTTATGTACAGTTTCTTGTCATGCATTTAGTGTCAAATTAGCCATTTTGGTTAAACAAAGATTGCTGCCATTTCTTTTCAAACCTAAAATGTCATTAAAACTGACATTTAAAGATCCCTTATGATCTTAGATGAGACTGAAAGTGCTAATTGCCTGAGATATGATAATCCAATTAACTTGTTAAGGTCTTATTAAAGAAATTTTCCTAACATTTCATAGTTGAGTTTTGCAACATGAAATGACAGTTAATTAGGGGTCTTTCGGCCTCAGAATGTAAGTTTTATGTCAACTGTGGCCGAGACCTGCAACAAAACAAATTTTATTCTCTCTCAAACAAGACCTGGCCCCGGTTTCTCGAAAAAACTTCAAGTATATACTCATGAGAACATGCTCAACTTCAAAGAAATACTCTCCATCGTTGAAGGATATTCAATTGAAGTTCACATGGATTTCATGCGATTTGAGCATGGTACTCAGATTTGAGCATGAGAACGTACATAAGTTTTTTCGAGAAAACCAGGGCCTGATTTTGAATCATGTCCACTCACAGAAAAGCCATGTGAAACATAGAGACCAAAGAAGATAATGATGAAAATCAGCATTTTTTTTCTTTTGCCTCAATATTTCCTGTGCACAACAACTTTAATTAAATATAAATGTGTTGTCTGCAGCACCTTTCAAATTGGAACAAATATTCTTTACATGTTTAACCCTTTCCCAAATGACAGAATTTTAGGGTGATCCACTTCAAAAATTGCCACAAATGACAAAATGGATGTTATTAAAGATAGGATTTGTGTAAAATATGGCACAGAAAACATTGAAACAAAAGGAGAAACTGCTGGTTATCAGCAGTTTCTTCTTTTGTTTCATTGTTTTCACAGGCCTTTTCTATTAGAGACGTCAAAATCAGGTCTTGTTTGGGAAAGGGTTAAAGAAGAGTAATACAAGAGCAGCAAAAACTACCATTTTCCAAGAACAATGACCTTACTTTTCTACATTGACCTTGAAAGATGACATAGACTTTGTTATAAAATAGTGATTGATTTTCAAGCTAACATATCAAACATCATTATGCATTGTAACTATAATAATACATGAATTGGTCAGCATAAATGGCTATCTATCTTTTCTGTCAAACAAAACCTTTCTTTTTGGACAAAATAGTGCTGTAAAAATTATTACAGACAAAAGGAGAAAATGCTAATAATCAGAATAATATTTTATGTTTTCATCTAGATAATTTCTGACCAACTATTCCATAGACCCATCAAAACCAGAAGGGAATATCCCTTTCCCAAACAACAAAATTTTAGACCAGTCCCATTCATAAAGCCTCTCTTACAACCAGTTGTGCGTCTTTTTAAATCATATGTTTTAAAACTGCAAAATCGCACTATTTATAAAGACGCAGGACGGGTTGTAAGAGCGCCTCAAAATATTGTCTGGTCAATTCTTTGCTGCGTGCAGTCTGCATCGTGGTTGCGTCCACCAAAATCATATGTTGCACATGCGTGCATCGCACGACTAAACATAAGTTTTAGACACAGACCGCACGCAGGAGCACGTACGACCGGTTGTAAGAGAGGCTTAAGCTACTGTAGACTTCAAAATTTATGATTAAAAAGATTGGTATTGTGTACATTGTAGCCTAGAAAATATTGATGCAAAAGGAGAAAATGCTGATAATCAGCATTTTCTTCTTTTGCCTCAACATTTTCCCGAACTATTTCTATTAGGGATGTCAAGACCATATCTTGTTTGGGAAAGGAATAAACATGTTTCTAGAGAGTTAACTTTTATGTGTCTTTTTTATGTTTCAAGTTGTTCATTTCTTTTAGAAAGATAATTGGTTAATTCAGAAATGGCTATTGACTTTTAGGACGATATTGTTCCCCTTTCTCAGCCATAATGTGTTTGAACTTCCAAAATTATGAAAGCTTTCACACATCATAAAATGAGGATCATATTAATAAATGTCAATAAACTATTTATGTTGTAATTCACCAAATTGAAATTAATTTTTTTATAATTTTATTATAAGAAATTCCTTTTCTATTAACAATGGACTTTTATCACTGAACATTGCTATCAGCAACTGGATGAATAAATTCTTTCAAAGACAGCAAAATTGCAGACCAGTTCAAATTAAATTAAACTATATATATAGCATAACTCTTCTTTTGAAATAGCACTATGAGAGGTTACTTAACTTATCAGTAAATGAAGAAAATACTGTTTCTTAACCCTTTCCCAAACAAGACCTGGTTTTGACGTCCCTTATAGAAAGACTTGGGAAAACAATGAGACAATAGAAGAAACTGCTGATAACCAGCAGTTTCTCCTTTTGTCTCAATATTTTCTGTGCCATATTTTACACAAAGCCTTTCTTAAATAACATCCATTTTGTCATTTGTGGCAGTTTCTGAAGTGGACCACCCTAAGATTTTGCCGTTTGGGAAAGGGTTAATGTTTACCAAATTAAGCTACCTTTGAACAGGATTTCAAATCAATCTCAGAAAGCCTGACACCCATAATCAGCATTTTCTTCTTTTCAATCAAATTGCTTTCAAAGGCTTTTTTGATCAAGGACATCAAAGCCAAGTGTTGGATGGAAAATGTTTAACCAATTACCAAACGGCAAAATTTTAGGGTAATCCACTTCAATAAATGACATAAATGACAAAATGGATGTTATTAAAGATAGGATTTGTGTTAAATATGGCATAGAAAATATTGAGACAAAAGGAGAAACTGCTGGTTATCAGCAGTTTCTTCTTTTGTTTCAATGTTTTCCCAAGCCTTTTATATTAGGGACGTCAAAACCGGGTCTTGTTTGGGAAAGGGTTAACTGCAATAAGATAAAAGATTGTAACTTGGAAAGTATCACTAAGTAGGTTCACTGTGTTGTAAGTTGTACGTTAGATTTGTGTAGTTTGTACGGAAGTTTTGAGTGGTCAATCAAAGATGGCGTCGATAGAAAATCGTTAGAGGTAGGTGTCTTAGTTTTTCGTCGATAATTTCCTTAAATGGCCGTATCTTGTCTTGATACTGATATCATTGTACAGGAGAAATGTATACCTATTCCCGGTGCTATATAGCCAAGTACCAGTGTTGTCCTATCGTACTCAGTCATTGTGCAAAGACAGCCCAACACGGAAAACTTTTTTCGAAGCGAGAGAGTTAGTCTTTTCAGGATGATTACATAGTAAACAGCGAACTAGGGAACAAACTATTGCTCTAACTTGGATGTTTTTAACATGCTCTTTTCTATGGTTACCGTTATTTTACACACAAATGTCTAGAATGACCACAAACGCTGTGTTTACTAAATGGCTAAACAACGGTGTAGTCACAGTGAAAATATGCAGACGCAATGGTGCAGTTTCTGTGTTATCTGTACGGTGTAGTTATTATTTTCACAACAAATTGTGAACGGTGTAGACTTGGTATGTTGTATAAGGCGAACTAGCTCTAACAGATAGCAGATCATCTGCACATCTGTTTTATCTCCCTCAAATACTTTGGTCTTAGAAAACTGAGATGAAAACGCCGCCATCCTCAAAGTAAATGAAAACAAAAGTTAAGGAAATATGTTTTCTCTTTTCTTCATTCACCTAAGCCTTAAACAGTTCAATGTATGTTTGATTTAATTTTCGGAAGACATTTTTGTTATTTGTGATTGAATAAACATCTGACGGAAATGATAATCAAAAGGAATACCATCACAAAATATAAAACAAGACATACGATAACCGTCATTTTGAAGCCATGCTAAGTGCAACGGCAAATTTCTTGTTCATCCGTTCATTTGATTTGTAGATTCGAAATTTCGGCTCTGGCTTTGAATTTTTCTTTGTAACTGTTTTAATTGGTTATTACAATCAATTATTGTAATTAATGAAATGATTTCAACTCATGGAGTATGATAATTATTGATCGAAATGTATCTTGTTTTCAAATTGACCCCTCATTGAAAAGTCTGATTTTACCCAAAATAAAGGATTCAATCAACAAAACATAAATTATAAATAACAAAACATAAATTATAAATTTTTTTCATAAACATTTGGGCATTTTTTTCGTCTTGTTCGACTTAAGTAAATAAGTCTTGAAAATAGAATTCTGGAACTGCAAAATTCATTTTGGAATTTTCATACGTAATGAACTTCTTCTTCAGGACTGACAATTTTCTGACCAAGATTTTTTGGGCCCACTCATAAAATGTAACCATTTGCAATGAAAAAGACAATATTCTATACGCCAAAACCGTTTGACTATTGGAGTAAAACGCATTGAAGTACTCCCAAGACAGTGTAACTTACACACATCCATAAATAAATGAGATGCAATGTTTTCCATCGAGAGCCGACCTTCATTGACCAAGATAAACAAATACCAAGTTGATCAACGCTTCTCAATGACTTAATCACATCTGGGAACATACTGTTCATTTCAGCCATTGGTTTCATGTTCTCGTGGGGAAAGAGAAGAGACCCTATCCGTTTCATCTGTTTTAGCACGTCGTCCAATGGAAATATCAGGAATTAAGGTCGGGGCTTTTTGAACGACTTTATGGGTTGTTGAACTTCGTCATTTTTTATGTTCAGGACTCATGCATTCAAAATCGGGGATATCATCGATAGAAAGAATCTTGTTAACTCCAAAATCCTTTTTTCTACGTTGATGAGGTCTATCTTGTGTATTCTATGCTCGCAAATGCGGATGATGTCCTAGTCTGACTTCCTGATAATATCAGGAATAATACTAAAGTTCAGAGTTTTCAAATCTTTTTGACCTGTCTGATCATTGATCTCCCCCCCCCCCCCCCCCCCCCTGCGCACTTTTAATATCTGACTGGAATGGTCCTGTTCCGAATGCTTCACAACCTTTTCGAAACTCCCTTCGAAATGACAGTAGTAATAGGTGAACAGCATGGAACTGAAAATAAAGAAAAAAAAATAAAACAGACGCCAGCAGATTCTTAGTAATTTCTACTATTTGACCCTTACGGAATTGCTTTGACAAGTAGCAAGGAAACTAGATTCTGATATATTTTGATTAAAGTATATTTTGTAGACATATTGTCACCTTCTTTCCTGCATAGCATTTACAAGTCAGTCACATATTAGCATAATTGTTGAAGAATTTCGGTAGTAATTGTAAAACATGATTCACAGCCGTGAAAACGTTATCATTAAACATAACAATATTATCATTCCAGAAATGATAAGTTCTGTATTACTTCAAGTCTACACCGTTCACAATTGCATTATGTCTACACCGTTCACAATTTGTTATGAAAATATAACCACACCGTACATAAAACACAGAAACTGCACCGTTGTGTCTGCATATTTTCACTGTGACTACACCGTTGTCTGGCCATTTAATAAACACGGTGTTTGTGGTCATTCTAGACATTTTTGTGTAAAATAACAGTAACCATAGAAAAGAGCATGTTAAAAACATCCTAGTTAGAGCAATAGTTTGTTCCCTAGTTCGCTGATTACTATGTAATCATCCTTAAAAGGGCAACTTTCTCGCTTCGAAAAAAGTTTTCCGTGTTGGGCTGTCTTTGCACAACGACTGAGTACGATAGGACAACACTGGTACTTTGATATATAGAACCGTTGATAGGTATACATTTCCCCTGTATAATGATATCAGTATCAAGGCAAGATACGACAGTTTAAGAAATTTATCAATGAAAAACTAAGACACCTACCTCTCATGCTGTATTGTTGTCGCCATCTTTGAATGACTACACAAACCTAACGTACAACTTACATCACAGTGAGGTTATCAAGTGTAAACATTAAAACCTTGTCTTTTGAGAAAGATAAATTCTCGCACATCAAATTTAAGCATTTTAATCTGTAAGCATGTTATTACAATATAAGAGCAATATGCCTTTTATGGTTTCCATTATCACATCAAAATATGTCATAGTAAAAGGATCAAAGCAGCTTCAACTCATGCAACTGGTTGCAATGATTATCAATCAGTCTTTAACCCTTTCCCAAACAAGACCTGGTTTTGACGTCTCTAATAGAAAAGGCTTGGGAAAATATTGAAACAAAAGAAGAAACTGCTGATAACCAGCAGTTTCTCCTTTTGTCTCAATATTTTCTGTGCCATATTTTACACACATCCTATGTTAAATAACATCCATTTTGTCATTTGTGGCAGTTTTTGAAGTAGATCACCCTAAAATTATGTCGTTTGGGAAAGAGTTAAACCATTCCTACTCATTGACATTTTACGTTTGTTATCTCAAATTCAAACCATACGCTGTTGGTACTCATTTCAATCATCTCCACTAGACAATTCCAATGAGTACCAACAACATAGGGTTTCATGAACAATAAATGAAACATTGCATTTTGAAAATCCATCAGCCCCCCTCTTATCTAATAGGGAACGATTTTATCCAGTTAATCATGACGTAATTTCGGACAAATATTAGTATTTCGTAGGTGTTGTTGTAATATTTCGGAACTATGGCTTGATTTAAGCCGTAGTTACCATATCTTATAACAACAACGACAGTATATCAAAACGTCTCGGTAAACCTAGTCTAATTTGAGCACAAAATTCAGTGCCATTACCTCTGTTGATCTGCTCCTTCACGGTGGGGATTGTGCATCATGGGATGGATAACAAATGCGGACAAAATAATCTTGATTCTGGTAAGATATTTTGCAACAACTTCCTTATTTGTGCTTCAATCTTCAAAAGGTTTGTTGCATGTACCCCGCTTTACCGAGCTCTTTCATCGGATGTATGACATATTAGATAACTCATGGTACTTTTTCCGAAATATTGTCCCAACCAACCAGAAAGCGAAATGGTAACAACTACGACCAAATTGACCACGCTTCAGGTAAGAATTTGTGCAATAACTTTCTTAAGTCGGCATCAATTTTCATGCGGTTTGTTGCATGTACTCCGTCTTACTGAGCCCTTTTCTCAGATGTATTACTTATCTGGAAACTCCTTGTACTAAACCGATCCCAACCGACTAGAAAAAGGGCCTGAATTTTTTGTCGTTTTTCTGGTCTGTTGGGATCAATTTTTGGACAAAGTACAAAGATTCTACAAACAAGCCATATATATGAGGAAAGAGCTCAGTAATGCGGGGTACATGAAACAAACCGCTTGAAAATTGACGCAGAAATAAGAAAATTATTGCACAATTTCTTACCTGAAGCGAGGCAAATTTGTCCGTATTCGTTATCCATCCCATCATGCACAATCTCCACCGTGTCCTTCCTAATGTACTATTCTGAAGTTCCTTCTTCCTGTGACGTTTTTCTTATGACAAAAAAGCATCCTCAGCATTAAACAATGGTAAATAGCGAAAACTCTCAAACCTGCTGGGGCTTTGTTTGATTTTTACTGCTCTCATTTTCAAACTTTATGCTGCACAACTTTATTACATCTAAATGCTTTTCCAGCAATTTACGGTAATTTACTTATAGAATATATTCCATAATACTTTAATATATAGCCTCGAGAGGACCATTGTCACATTCATATTTTAAGAACAAAACCTTTTCTCTACAGGGCAACTTTTATTGTCACAATAACTTTTCATTAAAATAATTAGTAAACTTTTCGTCAAATGGAATAAAACAACAAAATTGTGGTCCTTTCATAGGAGACATTGGTTTTTATTTAGGAACAACTGGATTTATAACATGGATTACAGCCTGAAGAGGGTTTATAACTAATCATGATATTAACTGATTCATCATTTAAAACAAAAGTAAAAGTCCTATAGAGCATTCAAAAGCTTGTGAAAACATGGAGATTGACACAAAGAAAATGCTGCTAATCACCATTTCATTCACCTTATTATCATCTTAGCATTAGAGTGCAAAAATCCTTATTTTATCAGCCATATTTTGTGTTCAGCAGCAGCTTTCAGATTTGACCAGTCAATTGTGCAATTTTTGACTGCAAAAAGCAATATCATCAGTCGATATGATAGAAATTTTCCTTGCAAACTCTAAACAAGTTGTACTCATATTGTTTCGGTAGCCCGTTTATGGATGTTGTTTGGTAATTTGAGAAGACAGATTTGTGACGCAGAGATCTCTGACCGTCTTCGTCATAATTATCCGTATGATGTATGATATTCACGATAATTTGTAGAAACCGTGAAAAGACAACATAATGTCCAAAATTAAGATACATCTAGTCTAATGATTCATTTCCTATCACATATTGCCCAACTCATCAGTTACTAGCTAATTATTTCCCATTTAACTCTTTCCCAAACATTGATGGGTTAAAGAACAACATTAATTTTGTGTATGAACAGCAAAAACTGAGGGGTGTAAAAAGCTAATGTCTAACTGTAGAAGCACTGTAGTGTTAATGATTCAAAATCTTTTACAAATTAATGAGGGGCTAGACCGATAACTTGAAATAGGTAAACCAGGTAGATATAGTTGACAATTTTTGGAAACAACATGAACACACTATACACGGGTCTTACCTAAAATTAAACTGAAACATTACTGCAATGATTCTCCTTTAATTTTGAATATGTTAAAGAAATACAAATCCAATATTTTACATCTATTTTGTCATCTGCAGCAGCATTCAAATGGGATCAGTCTCAATTGTTGCTGTTTCGGGAAGTGCTAAATATTTCACTTGCATAGTTTTCACATCAGATAATAACATGAGGAGTAGATGATCACGTAACCTTTACTGAAGAATGTAAAAATCTGCAACTATTCAAACTATTATCATATTTACAGCGGACAATCATCTAGACCGAGTCAAAATTGAATGGAACATATTTTTGACCAAGTTATTAAACTAGAAGACCTGAAGGTCTTGAGTCGCTCCACAGGCCTGAATTTCATGTAATATTATTTTAATCTAAGTTTTGATTAGATTGTTCAATGCTTGTATTTCATAAAGCAAAAAGAAAGTTACAAAACTAGATTGTACAAAATGTTTGTTTCTTGAAGCAAAGAAAGTAAAACTACATGTATATGTTTGCCATTTGAGAAAGGGTAAAAGGAAATAGTAGAACATTCCAGCTTAGGATGATACTAGCAATTAAAATTTCCCTTCTTCCAAACAGATCTAAATTAACAGACCATTGATTACTCCAAAATATTTTATATTTCTAAAAATAGATGTTGAGCTAAAAATAGATTCAGGGAAAAACCCTTTTCCAAAATTAATGAAACCTGAATTTCTTGTAACATCAAGTTCAAGTTTTCACAAGATTATTTTCAATACTTGTTGCTCTTAAAGCAATAACAAAGTAACTAGAAAGCTGAAAATACATTCATATCAGATCAATTGGTTACCAAGCTTTGTCTTTATTAGAGTGAGTTTGGCTGTTGGAGTGAAAACGAAGTCACAATTAGCAATTTTGTCAAATTGAAAGGCATATAACTGAGGATTTTATATTTCTATCTAACTAAGAATCCCACTAAAGCAAGATCTTAACTTCACTCATATCTTGTTTTAGTTCTGACCCGATTGTTCAATATTTGTGGATGTAAAGAATGTAAAATCAAAGTCGAAAACAGCAATTTTGTCAAATTCAAGGGCAGATAAATCATGATTTAAGACTCCTATAAAGCTGAAAACAAGAGGACCATGATGGTCCTTTATCGCTCACCTGAACCAAAATGATATGAGCAACACTTTTGTTCAATTCAATAAATATTTATGACTTTAAGACTGAAAACGAACTTACGGTCGATAACGTTGTGAAAATCAAACTCATCCAAGATCTTATGGTGCCCAACATTGTGTCCAAGATTTGTCTTGTTTGATAAATAATTGTAGATTCTGGAGTATAAACAAGGTCGAAAACAGCCGAAAACAGCCGAAAATGGCAATTTTGTCAAATTCAAGGGCACATAACTCTCGACTTTTTTTTATCAGATCAGACTGATAATCGGGCTCATTCCAGATCTTATGATCCCCAACATTGTGTCCAAGTTTTGTCTTGATTGATCAATAATTGTAGATTCTAGAGTATAAACTAGGTCGAAAACAGCCGAAAACAGCAATTTTATCAAATTCAAAGGCACATAACTCTCGTCTTTCTAGTCAGATCAGGCTGAAAATCAAAGTCATGTGAGATCTTATGATACCCAACATTGTGTCCAAGATTTGTCTTGATTGGTCAATAATTGTAGATTCTAGAGTGTAAACAAGGTTGAAAACAGCCAAAAACGGCAATTTTGTCAAATTCAAAGGCTCATAACTCTCAATTTTCTGATCAGATAAGACTGAAAATCAAGCTCATCCCAGAACTTATGATCCCCAATATTGTGTTCAAGTTTTGGCTTGATTGATCAATAATTGTAGATTTTAGAGTGTAAACAAGGTCGAAAACAGCCAAAAATGACAATTTGGTCAAATTCAAGGGCAAGTAACACTCGACTTTCTGATCAGATCAGACTGAAAATCAAACTCATCCGAGATCTCATAGTCCTCAACATTGGGTCCAAGTTTTGTCTTGATTGATGAATAATTGTAGATTCTAGAGTGTGAACAAGGTCGAAAACAGCCGAAAATAGCAATTTTGTCGAATTCAAGGGCACATAACTCTCGTCTTTCTAGTCAGATCAGACTGAAATAAAACACATGCAAGATCTTATAGCCAGTAAGATAACATGAAAATTTCTTGTTGATTGGTGGATATTTATGGCTGTTTGAGTAAAAATAAGGTCAAAAATGGTAATTTTGCCAATTTCAAGGGCACATAACTCAAGACGTAATATTCAGATCAAGCTGAAAATTGCACTCAGGCAAGATCTTATCAGCACCCACATTCTAACCAAGTTTTGTCTTGATTGATAAATATTTGTAGAGGCTTGAGTGAAAACAAAGTCAAAACAGCCATTTTTTAATTCAAGGGCAGATAACTCCTGACTTTCTGGTTCAATCAGAATCAATTGAAGGAATCTGATAGAGGACCACCTAAGGATTATTCCTGTGAAGTTTGATTGAAATCCATCCAGTAGTTTCTGAGGAGAAGATTTTTAAAGAAAAAGTTGACGACCTGACGGACGGACGGACCCACGCACGCACGGACGCACGCACGCACGGACACAGCGCCATGACAATAGCCCGCTGGCCTGAAGGCCAGTGGAGCTAACAAAAAAATTATGATGTCACATAAAAATCTCCTAAAGGGTGGAGTATCTTAAAAGGTAGATGTGTCTGTGATCGAGAGGTAGAGTAAGTTCGACTCCTGGCAGTGGAGGTTTTTCTTGGCTTCTCATTAGCCCACACATTCGGCGCGAGTACTGGCGTATTTCCAGGAGGCAGAATCGAAAGGGATTAAAATAACTTGAGCTTCCCAATCAATGTAAAATAAATATGTTCAATATAAAATCTGAAGAAAAAAAAGGAATTTCGGATTAAAAGTCAAACTACATACAGTCGACACTTGACGTGTCGACATCGGATAAGTCAAATTTTCGCTTGAGTCGAAGTGAAAGTCTGGTCCCTGGTCCCCATCAATGGATATCAAAAGTATTAAACAAAATTATTTTGAAATAAATGTAGCCATCGAAATATACTAGGAAAAGGAAAGAAATTGCTCATGTTGAGCAATTTCTTTCTTTTTCCTGCTATATTTCAATTATGAACGTACTTAATGAGCAACAAAAACGGTTAAAAATTGCTGTAAAAGATACAAAGAAAAAATCGGATGTGTCAAACTCCGGATATGTCGAAGTATTTTGACGGTCCCTCTGACTTCGACACAACGAGAGTCGACTGTATAGTATAACCCAAACTCAGGGCTTGTTGGTTAGATGATGAAGATCAGACTTGCAACATCTAGATCATGCCTCGCTCCACCTCTTACACATGGCCATCTATAGCTATGTGACACAAGAACCATTTAGCGGTGGACGACGAGAATAAATAATGAGCCGTTGGTTAGAAGAGCAGATGGCTTCCCACTAAATTGTCAGGCTGGTTGAAAACGTCACCTGTCATTCAATGTATAATGTCCATCAAAATACTGGAACAAAACCAACCATTATTCCAACACTAAATTTCAGTATTTCAGTACTTGACCCTATCCCAAACAATATTTAAAGACTTCAACTATTTGAAAGCTGCTACAGACAACAAAATGGATTTTTCAGAAAGAAAGGCTTGATAAGCAAAGTAGTATAGAAAATATTGAGGCAAAAGAGGAAAATGCTGTTACCAGCATTTTCTTCTTTTGCCACAATATTTTCTTTAACTTTCACTATTAAGAACATCAAAATAACAATTTGTTTGGGAAAGAGTTAACGTTTCAATTTTTCATTTTGAAAAACAAATTAACAATAGAGTTGTGTGAAAGATTGTTCATCAATACAATGGACTTAGAAAATAAGAGCTACCCCTTCAAGTTACAGCCCTTTTCACTATAACCCTTTCACAAACAAGAGCTAGCAGAAAAAAAAGCTTGGAAAAAACATTGAGAGTATAGAAGAAGTTTCTCCTATTCTATCAATACTTTCTTTTCTATAAAATACACACTGGTTCTATTCCTGACATCAATTATTTTGTCATCTGCAACTATTATAGAAGCAGTCTTTTACCTTAAACCTTTTACCTAATTTCCATTGAGGTCCGTCTTAGGCCGCAGACTCTTCGGCCCTTCTACAATCTTCTATGTTCCTGAATGTCCACTTCCACTTCCGCTTTAATTCTATTATTCGGGGAAAGTGGTTAAAACTTTTCAATACTTTTTAACCCTTTCACTTAAAATTTGGAGAGATTTCAAATTGAATTTCATATTATTTAGAGAGTTTTTTACATGGTAATACTTAATTGATTATGGATCTTGATATTTTAATGATATTTTCCTTCCCCTGAATGGGTTCTAGCCTATTTTGAAGACAGGATTTTAAATTTCATCTTTTGGGAAAGGATTAATTCTTAAATGACAAGAGGAAAATCTGCATCAAGTTCACAAAAAGTGTCAAAACAATTCATTGTCAACTTCCTCTGCAAATCAAAATTACCAGTTAAATTACTAATTCATTTTATTGAACTAATTCTGCGCAAATTGAAATTAAATCTCATTCTGATCAAAATTAAAATGACAAAAACTTCGTCACATTACAGTTTAATTAGCATGCTTTATAGGCCTGACTCAATCACAAATTTTGAGGTGATTTCTTCATTTTAATGTTTTCTAGAACGACAAAATTTTGCATAGTTGGGAATTCAATGGTGTTACAGAAGACAAAATTATTATGAAATCGAAATGGAGATAATGATACTCACTGTTCATAAGCATTTTCTTCCACACTAAGTAACATTGCACGCTTAAATACATTATCTTAGCATAATTACTTTGTATGTAATAAAATTATTTTTTAAAAGAATTAATTATCAACTAGCTGCAGAGCACTTAGCTCTTAAATCAAAACTTTGATTTTATTCAGCATGGAAAGGTATTGAAACTAAAATCATTGTGAATAACAGTTTTTTTTTCTTTATTCAAAATTCTGTGCTTTATAATAATGTATCAAAATTTGGAATGGTTTTGTAGGATAACCAATGACAAATCAGAAATTTTTTCCCAGAAAATATCTCATCCATAATGTAGACATAATACTCACATAAAATATCTATATTGACATGATAAGAACAGTAGGAGAACAGAAACATTAATTTTCATCGTGGTATTGACAGTTACAATGATATTTTAGTTACTAACATATTAACAAGTCCCATGAAAATACCAACTAGTTCGCCCGTAAATGTTGATCATCCATGACAGGGTTATAATTAGGGCCGAAGTTCTGTAAATCAACAGTCTCGATCCATCCCAACACAAATATACCAACATACCAACACAAAATAAGGCTTGTTGATACATAGTAAGTCAAACTAGGGAACAATTTTATCAAATATCAGACAAGCAATAGTTTTTACTAGGTTTTGTTATAAAATCTCGTAACTACGCCTTGAATCAAGCCGTATATAGTTACGAGAATTTATAACAAGACTGATAAGTTTATGAATATGTATTGTTACAGTAAACCTAATCTATTTTTAGCATGAAATTAAATGCCATTAACAAAATTTGTTTTATAAATGCTTGAATGGATTGGTGACAGCTAGGGGGCTCAGTCCGCCCCCCCCCCTTCCAAGATAGCCAAATATGTCAAATGTTCCTTCTTTTACGCTGAAAATTTAGAGAAAATCCAATTTAGCCCCCACCCAATATTCAGACATGGGCTTCAGCCACCCCAATATGAAATTGCTTCCTACGCGCCTCCATTTCAGCACATATTTTAAGCACATTTTTAGCACATTTTCGGATGGCACATATTGGCTTGGCAACAATTGTCTGTCATTACCGATGCTTTACTGCCATTTTGTCCAGTATAATCCATTATTGAATGATGGTCAGAAAATGTCTATAAAATGAGCACCTATGGACAATAAGAGCTCCCACAAAAATGACCATTTAATGGTTCCACTGTCAGGGATTTTAATCAAACCTCTTTGGAGGATGTCTGAGCTGGTCACAAAAGGATATTATTATAACACAATAAAATGTCTGTACACTCCAGTCAAATATGGAACAATATGACTGGCTCTTATATAAAATACAGAGACTCTTGAATTTCAGTTCAGAAATTGTTGTTGATTACGTAATAGGACTTGTTTGGAAATGGTGTAACACATAGCAAGTGAACAGTTTCTACTTGAGACTGCAGAGACTTCGGGTTGATTCTTTCAAACTTTCAACAACTTTTTTTATTCGACATAACAGGGTCCATTTCTATAATAAATTGTTTGTTTCATACAATAATTCCTTCTTATTAGGAATAATTTTTATCAGAAATCATCAAAACTTCAAACCAATTTAGAGTTATCTGAGCCTGACATTATCTCAATAATAGCACACATGATTTGTAATTGTCAGGGTTGCGGGTTCAATCTCCAATGGACAAGCTAGACCACATCATCACGGTGTATTATCACGTGACTCAGAATTTCCGATAATCTTCAATTACTTTTTTAAGAATTGACAAATTTGAAATCGGTTTGAAGCAGAGAAGGTGGGAAAATGCCAGGAATAAGCTTGACATGTTGGATTTTTGAAAAATCAACTGATAAAAAAGTTATTGAAGATAAACCAAAATTTTGGTTTATCTTCAATAACTTTTTTATCAGTTGATTTTTCAAAAATCAACCACGTCCATCTAGTGCATTACGCCTTTCCACATTCTCTGCTTCAAACCGAATCCAAATCAGTCCAGTATTTATAAAATCATTGAAGATTTTCTGAAAATATTGTATCACGTGATTATCCACCTTGATCATCCAGACACATACATATGGGTAACAATCATATCATTGTTATAGTTGATGAGCTGGATAAAGCTGCTTTACCTGGCCCCGGTTTCTAAAAAAAACTTAAGCACGTTCTCAGACTCAAATCTGAGCATCGTGCTCAATCACATGAAATCCATATGAACTTCAATTGAATACCAATCAACATTGACTTAAGACATATTTTTGACTTACCGATAACTGACGACAAGTTTCGGGCAAGAAACGCCTATCGCCAATCTATGCGGTTGTTGTTGTAACCGATATTTAAGATCTCGGTAAGTCGAAAATGCGTCTTAAATATTTTGATGAAACAGACCCCTGGTCACCTACACCATTCTGCGTCCACATTACAGCGGAAGCATGTCTGAAACAGTCTCTGCAGGACCCGTGCAGTATAATTTTGGATGTGGTATGGACGCGATATGGACACAGAATCATTATGTGATTAAGCATCAATAAGTTGGTTGCATGATAATGTCCTGGCTTCAGTGGAAAATTCAGGGTTTGAAATTAGGTACTACACTTATATATGAAGTAAATAGCACCAAAAATAATGACCTTAAAGCACTTAAATCATACTTATCTACTACTGCTACTTTATATAAGGTAATAACTAAATATAGAGGTGATTATTTACCAGGTTTTATCACACCAAATGACCTCACATCCATTATTAGTGGACATAAATTTTGAGGACAGATGGTCAAAAGTTTCATCATTTATCAGCACTGACAATGAAGTAAGAATTCTGTCATCCTTGACAACCCCCTGACAGTCTAGATACCCTCCCCCTTTTGTAGGGTTGATGCTACTGATTACATGTCCACTTTTATAAATACTAATGCAATTTCTGAGTCCGTCAAACCCTACATGTGGAGGGTGCTCATTTGAATCGTCTCGGTGAGACGATTCAAATGAGTACCCACAACATAGAGGTTTGAGTTGGTCCAACAACATAGGGTTTTGAGTTGGTGGGGTATAACAAAGTCAGAAAATTGTTACCACCTTTTATCTGATTCCCTGACACTAAAAGTGTCCTAAAACCAGCTGCCCTTTGACCCTCATTTCACTCCAAGAGGCCATCTTAATTTTTAAGTATCTTTTCAACTATTTCATTTAAATACCTAGATTTTGCCCAAAGGCTTTATTTGTCAGTTCCAGAATGAACTTGAAAGAACACTTTCCTGGAAATAGAATACATTTTTCAATTAAGCATACTTTTTAATTGTTTTATAGCAGAGAACTCAATGCAATCATCTTAAATTAAGTAAAATGATTGATAGCATAAATAGATTGTATGTCTCACACCAATATCAAGCCCCGTTCCCACTGTCACGGTTTGGACCCCCGGTTAGTCCCGGATGAGTGGTCCGGGGGAAACCGTGACAAACCGGGAGTACAACCGTGGCGGCACCGTGAACATCCTGGACTATCCGGGATGAACCTTGTTGATCCTGCAAACGACCCCGGATGTTTTAAAATGTTTAATACAACTGGCAGTCACCGGGACTCACCTGGAGGATGTCAAGAATCGGCTTTATACGGGGAAACACCGGCATAATCCGGGGCAAGTCCAGTTCTCTACCATGGCTCAACCGTGATAGTCCCTGATGATTCGTGGACATTTTCAGCTTAATTAATGTAGTTTCATTTTCGTATGCAAGCACAAGCAAACAAGATGAACTATCTCATAAACCAGAACTTCAAGAGACGAAAGAGAACTGATGCTGATCCACAAGTGACCATCGGCTTGTCACCGGCGCACAACCGTGATATGAAAGGGCGATACCGGAGGCTACCGGTGTTACCTGCGACGACCGGGGTTACACGGGGTAGTACCGGGATCAACCGGGATCACGCCGGCCCCTGCACCGTAAATACACCGTGGCAAACTGGGAACAAATCGGAATAATCCGGGGTAGAACGGGAAGATCCTGCTAGTGATAAACCGGGGATACACCAGGGCAATGTCTGGAATATGGGAATATGAATCATTTTTTAGAGAAAAGATCCCGGATCATTCCGGAATACCGGCTCTTTCCCCACCGGGAGGTACCATGGGTGTCCGGGACCAACACCGTGACAGTGGGAACGGGGTTTCAAGGTCATATTGGGCACAGCAGGAGGACATTCAATTAAAGACTCATCCAAAAGACTTGAGTCAGGCATAGGCATAAGATCAAACCAGGTTCCTCTGTGTTACAAGTACAGTATGTTACCATTGCACCAAATCTTTGCAGACATAATAAGGGTGAAAGGGGGGGGGATAAATATATCTTTCTTGTTAAGGTGTGGCCTGTTGGTCAATACATCTGGGACTGGGTAAAACTGCTCATGCTGTTTTTCTCTTTTTCCCTCAACATTTTTCTACAGACAAAAAAGGTGACAGGGTGATGATAAATGTACATTTCTTGTACAGCAGATGATCAGGTACATCTTCATTAAGTGGGCGTGGCCTTGTTGTCACTAGATTAGAAGTAACCCCTACTTGTGAAGCATGATAACTAGGATGCTGCACATGCAATCATGCTCCTCAATATCTTGTTTTCCCTCAACATTTCTGCACAGGCAAAAGATGACCGGGTGATGATGAATGTACATTTCTTGTACAGCAGATGATCAGCGTACATCTTCATTAAGTGGGCGTGGCCTTGTTGTCACTGGATGAGAAGTAACCCATACTTGTACAGCATGATAACTAGGATGCTGCACATGCACATATAATCATGCTCCTCTCCTTTTCCCTCAACATTTCTCCACAGGCAAAAGGTGACAGGGTGAAGATAAATGCACATTTCTTGTACAGCAGATGATCAGTGTACATCTTCATTAAGTGGGCGTGGCCTTGTTGTCACTAGATGAGAAGTAACCCCTACTTGTGCAGCATGATAACTAGGATGCTGCATATGCAATCATTTGTGTCAATGATGCAGGATTTAATGCTCACACACACTGTATCAAATCAAAGTACTGACAGTACTGTTTGGAAGCAAATTTTTCAAAAATGTAGGCCTGTCCAGGCCCCAGTTTCTCGGAAAAAAACTTAAGTATATTCTCATGAGAACATGCTCAACATCAAAGGGATACTCTCCAACGTTGAAGGGTATTCCATTGAAGTTCACATGGATTTCATGCAATTTGAGCACTGTGCTCAGATTTGAGAACATACTTAAGTTTTTTCGAGAAACCGGGGCCAGAAATAGAGTAGTTTGATTAGGTACTTTGATTATCCATTTGAATACCTTGAATACTTTGATTCGTAGAGTATTTTGATTAAGTACTTTGATTATCCAGAATACCTTGCATACTTTGATTTCATGATGGAGTTGTATTTATTTTTAGCACAACTTCATGCATATTAATCGTTTGTGTAAGCTGAATATACTTCATAGTTCAGTAAACTCGACTGACCCATTTACAAGGAAGGCCATTGGACTAATTCTTTGAACCATAATAAAGCAAATTACTACGTGGATCTTTTCATCTCTCAGAGACATGATTAATTGAATGTTTCATTTTCAGTCACACAATTCAATATCTACACATAACTTCAGACTTACATATTGACTATTCGAATGACTGTTACCTCATTAATCTTTGCTTTTGATAGAACTATTTATAGTGAGGAAGACCGGAAGATGTTGTGTGGTATGCAGAGAATGGTAAAGTGCAGAGACGCATGGCTGCTAAGAGAAGCAAATTTGGAAAATTTGCTTCCAAAAACACCCTCAATAAAAGTACATTAACCCTTTCACAAACAAGACCAGGTTTTGACGTTCCTAATAGAAAATGCTTGAGAAAACATTGAGGCAAAAGAAGAAAGTGCTGGTGACCAGCACTTTTTCCTTTAGCCTCAATATTTTCTGGGCTATAGCATGCATATTTTCTCCTTTCCATATTATTTATTTTGTCATCCGCAACACCTTTGAGTTTGGACCTTACCCTAAAATTTTGTCAATTTCAGAAAGGGTTAACCTTTTCCAGAAAAGCTTTTGCTGTCCATTTGGTTGTCAATATGAGAGGGAAAAATGAGAAAATTCTGCATTGCCTTTTCTTTAACAGGAATGTTTTTTAAGATACCTGCAATATTAAC
This sequence comes from Fragum sueziense, assembly GCA_963680895.1. Lineage (NCBI taxonomy): Eukaryota > Metazoa > Mollusca > Bivalvia > Cardiida > Cardiidae > Fragum > Fragum sueziense. The sequence goes on along the minus strand of OY804599.1, from coordinate 3,616,350 downwards.
AACCATGTCAGTGAGCCCTTTCAATGCTAAATTTTGGGTTCAGTGATTTTAACCAGGAGGATTTTCCGCAAGTGTTTTATTTCTGCATGTTGACATGGGAAGGGTTCCTGTTTGGATAAATACAGGTTTGATTTCTATTGTCAATGAGAGGCGGCAGATTGCATTTTTTGCCAACACCCAATTTCTGTAATAGGGCCATATAAAGTCATTATGGGTAGTCTCTGCCAGCTTCTGACATCTTTTTACACAGATTGTTTTTGTTGTTTTGACGTTTTTTGTAAATCCTATACACTTGAATCTGTTCAATGCTTTCATCGCCCGCGAAGCTAATATAACTACAGCTTGTTTGAATGGTTTTCAGTTAAAATACTCATAAAAAGTGCATCATGCTTTTTTTTCAGATGTTTCATTTAATTGGCAGGTTTTTTCTCTAATTTTCATTTAATTACAGTGAAATTTGAAAAGGTTAAGCACAGAAGAAATCTGCAGAAAAATAATTTTCCTGTGTGATACTGCAAAAAAAAAAAAAAAAAAAAAAAAAAAAAAAGATTTGTAAAAAATATTTTATAAGAAAGAAAGAGAGTGTTGTTCTACCAATTATTATGATACTTTTAGCAGCATAATTATCTGCTAATCAGTCCCAAACAAGCTCTGAATTTGACGAAAACAGTTTGGAAAAAGAGAGAAGAAATAAATCTGGAAAATTTTGTAAGTAAGCGTCACATTATCTTCATGTCAGCAACAAACATTAGGAGAACAAAATGTGATTAATCATGCTAAAAGGGACCTTCTGGGATGTCCATGAATTCAAATTTTGAGAAAAGTGTCAAACTAAATGGCAGACATCAAACAGAATGATGTCACTTTGGAAAATGAGTATAACCATGGTCATATAGGAAATAGATCTTTGATCCAAATAATTACCTGAAAGTGAAAGGTTTCGATCCTAGTCAGACTGCGCAGACTGACTAGGGTCGATACTTTTCACTTTTCCCATAGAGTCCCTTTTAGTGTGACAGGTCACAAATGCTGGAAGGTAGTTTCAGAATTAATTAGCTCTACAAGATGACCATTGACAGGACATTTGTTTTATTCTGAAAAGAGTGTAATAAACAAGAGTGCCTGAAAGGCACTGATATCGCTCACCTGATTTCTTCCTGTATTTGATTGTGTATGATATAAATTTTGTTGTGAACAAATATATAAGTCGTATCAAATTATTTTTGATAAAGTTTCATAATTTCCAATGAATGCAATGAAGTCACATTAGTATTCAATCATATTGCATGTAGTGACATCTTAAATATTGAATATCATGTGCTGTTCCAGTTTGATTTTTATAACCAAGATTTAACTTTTACAATTAAATTTTGAAACATCAGAATGATACATTACAAGCATTAATATGCTTAATATTTTAAGCCCCTCCTTGCCTCATCAACATTTATAAACCTGTCAAAAATTTACAACAGTGTTTGAAAAGAGTAACTCAATGAGCATTTTGCTATACTTGGTTTAAATTGGCCCCATAATTGATTTTTAAAGAATTTCTGTACGACTTTTTTAAGTCTGATAAGCCCTACCCTGCTACACTCATTTTTTTTAACAAATCAAAAATTCACAAACAATATTATTGTTACAAAGAGTCACTCAAGCAACATCCCTGGTACAAATTGGCCCAACAGTTGATTTTTCTTATCATTTCTCCTAGTCCCACCCTGCCATGTCCACATTTTTTACGAATCAGAAATTTGTAATAAAAATAAAAAGGGGTACTTAAGGAACATTCCTGAATAATTTGGTATAATTTGGTCCAACGGTTAAGGAGAAGAAAATTTTCAAAGAATAGTTTAATGATTTCTCCAAGTCTGATAAGCCCCGCCCTGCCATGCCTACATTTTTTGACAAATAAAACAAGAGCCGTCACAGACGGATTATGCTCCCCGAATAAGTGTTTGTCACAAAATAAAAACTATCATACATTAAGCCCCCTTTTCCCATGACAGCTTTTTTGTACACACATTATTTATAGAATATGGTCAAGAACATCCTATCTATTACATGAGCACAAAATTTCATTAAATTCTGCCCATTAGATGAAGAGTAATAAGAGAAAAACTAATTTTTACACTAAGGCCCCTTTTTCCATGACGCAGCCTTAAATTTACAAACGGAGAAAAAGGTCCCTAGGTATTGACCCAGGGAGTTCACATGTGAAGTTTCATTGAATTTGGTCCAAGGATTGCTGAGATATGGCTGTGGACGGACGGACGGACGGACGGACACACGGACACACAGACACACGGACACACGGACACACGGACACACGGACGGACAGCGTGGCGACTATATGCTCCCCCGAAATTTTTTCGGGGAGCATAAAAATTCATGAACACACATTGAAAACAGTCACTCAAGAAACAGATCTGCCAACTTTACTTCAAATTTGACCAATGGTTGATTTTTAAAGATTTTTTTCATGATTTCTCTAAGTCTGATAAGCCCCGCCCTGCCTGCCCACATTTTTTGACGAATCAAAAATTTGAAAACAAGTTTTGCAAAGGGTCACCAAAGGAACATTTCTGCCAAGTTTGGTAAAAATTGACTCATTGGTTAAGGAAAAGAAGATTTTTGAAGAATTATGTAACAATTTCTCTAAGTCTGATAAGCCCCGCCCTGCCATGCCCTCATTTTTTGACGAATCAAAAATTTCTCGACACACAGTGAAGACAGTCACTCAAGAAACATTCCAGCCAATACTGGTACAAATTGGATACACATTTGATTTTTAAAGAATTATTTAACAATTTCTCTAAGTCTGATAAGCCCCGCCCTGCCACACCCACATTTTTTGACGAATCAAAAATTTGAAAACAAGTTTTGAAAAGGGTCACCCAAGGAACATTTCTGCCAACTTTGGTAGAAATTGACTCAATGGTTAAGGAAAAGAAGATTTTTGAAGAATTATTTAACAATTTCTCTAAGTCTGATAAGCCCCACCCTGCCACGCCCACATTTTTGACGAATCAAAAATTTGAAAACAAGTTTTGAAAAGGGTCACCCAAGGAACATTTCTGCCAACTTTGGTAGAAATTGACTCAATGGTTAAGGAGAAGAAGATTTTTGAAGAATTATTTAACAATTTCTCTAAGTCTGATAAGCCCCGCCCTGCCACGCCCACATTTTTTGATGAATCAAAAATTTGAAAACAAGTTTTGAAAAGGGTCACCCAAGGAACATTTCTGCCAACTTTGGTAAAAATTGACATGATGGTTAAGGAGAAGAAGATTTTTGAAGAATTATTTAATAATTTCTCTAAGTCTGATAAGCCCCGCCCTGCCCCGCCCACATTTTTTGACGAATCAAAAATTTGAAAACAAGTTTTCAAAAGGGTCACCAAAGGAACATCTCTGCCAATTTTGGTTAAAATTGACACAATGGTTAAGGAGAAGAAGATTTTTGAAGAATTATTTAACAATTTCTCTAAGTCTGATAAGCCCCGCCCTGCCACACCCACATTTTTTGACGAATCAAAAATTTGAAAACAAGTTCTGAAAAGGGTCACCCAAGGAACATTTCTGCCAACTTTGGTAGAAATTGACTCAATGGTTAAGGAAAAGAAGATTTTTGAAGAATTATTTAACAATTTCTCTAAGTCTGATAAGCCCCGCCCTGTCACGCCCACATTTTTTGACGAATCAAAAATTTGAAAACAAGTTTTGAAAAGGGTCACCCAAGGAACATTTCTGCCAACTTTGGTAGAAATTGACTCAATGGTTAAGGAGAAGAAGATTTTTGAAGAATTATTTAACAATTTCTCAAAGTCTGATAAGCCCCGCCCTGCCACGCCCACATTTTTTGACGAATCAAAAATCTGAAAACAAGTTTTGAAAAGGGTCACCCAGGGAACATGCCTGCCAAGTTTGGTTAGGATTGGCCCAGTGGTTAAGGAGGAGAAGATGTTTAAAGAAATTGTTGACGACTTCCGACGCACGACGCACGACGCACGCCGGACACAGGGTGATCACAAAAGCTCACCTTGAGCATGTTGCTCAGGTGAGCTAAAAACAGTTTCTCTTTTTCATTAGTCAATGAAAATACTATTTTGAAATATCTCAACAAGCTACATGCAGACAAATCTACTGGTTTAGATGGTATTCCTGCACGTTTCATTCTTGATTGCTCATCTATTATTGCTGGTCCTTTAGCCCATGTGATTAACCTTTCTTTAATTCAAGGTATTGTTCCACCTGACCTTAAGTCAGCTAGAGTTGTCCCCTTATTTAAAAAGAATGACAAGACTGATGTAGGAAACTATAGACCTGTATCAATTTTAAGCGTTGTTTCAAAAATATTTGAACGAGTGGTTTTTGACCAAGTAGAGTCGTATCTAAATGATAAAAATATTTTGTATGATCTTCAGTCTGGTTTCAGGAAGGGATTTTCGACAGACACCTGTCTTATTCATCTTTCAGATTTCATAAGACAGCAAATGGACAAAGGCCATTTTGTGGGAATGGTGTTACTAGACCTACAAAAGGCCTTTGATACAGTTGACCATTCTATTCTTATCATGAAACTGGAAGAAATCGGATTCGGTAGCGATATCATCAGTTGGTTTATGTCTTATCTTACTGACAGGAAGCAACTTGTTGACATAAACAAAACTCAGTCTTCTTTTGAAAATATAACTTGTGGTGTCCCGCAAGGTTCTATTCTTGGTCCCCTGTTATTTTTGATATACGTGAATGATATGTCTGCTGTTATAAAAAACAAACTTCTTCTTTATGCAGATGATTCCGCTATTTTAGTTTCAGATAAAGACAGGTCGTTTGTCGAAAATGCGTTGTCTGATGACCTTAATGCAGTGAGATCCTGGCTTATAGATAACAAGCTGTCTTTACACCTAGGGAAAACTGAATCCATTCTTTTTGGTACAAAACAAAAGTTAAAATCAAATAGTAAAATAAATGTTGTTTGTGATGGTAATACTATCAATTCTACTTCACATGTGAAATATCTTGGTGCAATTCTTGACCAAAGTTTATCTGGTGAAAATATGGTTAGTTCTCTATTGCAGAAGGCGACAGCAAGACTCAAGTTTCTCTATCGTAAGAATAAGTTTCTCTCGTTGCATACTAGAAAATTGTTAGTTTCTGCATTAATTCAGTGTTATTTTGACTATACATGTGTCTTCTGGTATTTTAGCTTAAACAAAAAATGGACTGATAAACTCCAGGTACTTCAGAACAAAATTATTAGATTCGTTTTAGATTTGCACCATCGGTCTCGTATTTTAGGTACACACTATAGGACATTGAACTGGCTTCCAGTTAGCAAAAGAGTTGAAGAAATTACATTGCTACATGTTTACAAGATAAAAAACGGAACAGCTCCTAAATATTTGTCAGAACAATTTATAGAAGCAGCCACATCACATTCTTATTGTACTAGATTTAGCAGAAATGGTTGCTTTGCTGTTCCAAAGGTAGGGACCCATGGAAGAAAGTCATTTTCTTATATGGGTTGCAGCCTTTGGAACAGCTTACCAACGACAATCAAAAATGAATCATCCATTTCGACGTTCAAAACCAGTGTCCGTAAATATCTACTGGAGTCTTTATAACAATGATTTGTACAATCTCTTTATCTGTGATATTTTGCATTTGTCTTTATTTAAAGCCATGTTCATTTTATTTGTGATAACTTAATTTAGTCATTTTAATTGTGATAACTTGATTTAACTTAATAACTCAATTTAGTAATGTTTGATATGCCTCTCTGTGTCAGCCACATCCAGACATGGGTCCACAATGGAAATAAGAGATCACAGATCTCTTTTTTGTGTCAACCCAGGTTTGGATGGGGCAGACATGGGTTATATAACATACTGTGATACTTTTTACCATTATGTTTTATAACATGTACCATCCCTTGGGAAAATGAAACGCAGCTTTTCCAGAAAGCTGCGTAAAAGCCGGCTTTTACGCAGCTTTTCTGCGTTTTTTTAGTTTCTGATCCCAAAAGCTGCGTTTTTTTAAAAAGAGCTGCGTAAAAGCTGCGTTTTTCTCTAAAAGCTGCGTTTTTTACTTCAAAGCTGCGTATTTTGTTGTGAAGCTGCGTAAAAGCTGCGTATTTTGTTATGAAGCTGCGTAAAAGCTGCGTATTTTGTTATGAAGCTGCGTAAAAGCTGCGTATTTTGTTTTGAAGCTGCGTATTTTTATAATTTTGTCTGAGATCTAAAGACGCAGCTCAAGAAGCTGCGCAAAAGCTGCGTCTTTCTTGTGCTGATTTTTCTTCCCCTTAAATTAGAAAGACGCAGCTTTTACGCAGCTATCCATAGCTGCGTATTTGGGTGATTTCAAAAAAAAAGAGGATAAAGTGTGACATTGGGTGTCAAAAATTAAAATTATTATTTGCTGATGTTTTCTCTAGAAATGTCTTGCTAATATGTCAAAATTTCAGAAAATATACATGGGAAGGTGAAGGACAAAGACTATTTCCTTTTTAATTTTGAATTTGTTCAAATCCATTGACTCATTTTTTAAGGATATCTGATTTTTTCTAGACATCTTAAAGCTTGGAAAAGTTATATAATTGAAAGATTATTTGTCTTTTAAGTTTAAAGCATACGTAAAGCTACAATCCGATACAAAAATTTGCTACTTCTGCGACATGTATCAAATTTTATGACAATTTGAAGTAGAATTTTGCTCTGGTTTTTCATTTATCACTAATAAAAGTTTCTGTAAAAGATGCAATATGTTAGGAAAATAGCTGTAGTTCTATCTGATGTGACAATGAACACATAGCTACAGATAAGCCAAAAGCCGTTTTTCTACAAGTAGCCACAAGTAGTTTACATGGTATCAAAGAAACTGGAAAACCCGTTTCACTGGGGACAAAAATATGAACAAAATTGTCTTAAGCCTTCTTCTTTTTAGAAGCTGATATAATGTACATAAATTTTGTATGTATCATTGACAAGGCCTTGTAGATTAATAAATTCTGGTATATTTCCATGGTCTGAAACAACCAAATTGGCACATATTTCTAAGCTACACCTACATTTTAAAAGTTAAGATACCGAAATACATGGTAGAAGAATTCAATTTGATTCTTGTTTAGTTTGAATGTAAAGAATATTGTCCAAAGACTCAATTAAAGGTGTATACAAATTGAAATAGAAAAAGATCCTGAAAAAAAGTCACCAGATACAAATGCAGCTGAAACCGTTTCACTGGGGACATAAAATTGTTAGGCTCAGGATAAATAAGACTAGCTTGTTATTGTTCATAGTTCATTTTTTCTATAATTTCAAATATGGCAATTGCTTTTTAGATTTAATATCAATATATAAGTAAAATTTTGCTGTCAGAAATTTAGAAAATGATGTCTTTGATATTTTACCTACACCATAGGGATATCATGAAAAATTTCTTGTGAAATGTTAGAAAATAACCTATCTTTACAACAAGTAGTCAGAAGTAACCAGGCAACATCCTTAACTTACGATATTTTAACATTTAGACTGATATAGTGTCATGCAGCAAAATTGTGTTTCACTGGGGACATTTGTTTTCGGATGACAGATACCAAATGCACATCCTCCTCTCATTTATTCTATTGCTGGTGATCTTTTTGGCACAAACTCTCTTGGAAAATATATGAGAATGCACATTTGAAAAAAATGGGGAAAAATTATAAGCACCCAAACACAAAATGTTCCACTGGGGACAATTTGGGGTACCTACAGATATAGCTCTAGCAGATCAAAGTGTAAAGACATGCAACAATAGTTTTATGCTTATTAAAATCTTATAATATCAAAATCATCAAATTAACTTAATTAATAGGTTGCAATTCTACAGAAATCAAATAAGACCAAATTACATTGAGAATCAAATAAATTTTGACTAAATTTTCGTCAGCATGTTGTTTGTTATAAACCCAGAATGTATAGTCTAAATAAGGTAATATGCATCTGAAACCTTTAAGAAGATAAAGATAATAAGTCAAAGTTTCGTTTAAATACTAAGATTCCATCATCAAATACCTACACTTTATGTAATAACAGTCCTAATAATGATGTTATCAGAAAATGTCACACAAAAATCGTTTCACTAGGGACAATTTTAGCATCATTTTTTGTTATAAAATTTTTATTTATCAAGATATGTTCATGAAATTTTGTAGATATCTTAACACTAAGGCAACACTTATTTAAGGACAAAAAGTTCACCAAAAGCTTTTAAAATATTTTCTGTAGCTCACTTTGAAAAAAAATCCTCTTTATTTTTGAAATCACCCATTTATGAAAAAAAAAATCTTTTACTTTTCCCTCAAAGGTTTGTGCCCATTTGGTTGATTTTGAGATTGAATGTCACTATACATAACCCATTCACAAACATTGATGTACCAATTAGAGAAAAAAAAGACTCAATAAAACATTGAAGAAAAAAAAGAACATGCTTATTACCCTATAATGCCTCAATATTTTCCTGCCAACAACAAACATACTTTGTTCTCTAAATTGTCTAATTTGTGAACTGCATATCTTTCCGAGTCAACATTTTGTACTTTGGGAAAGGGCTTACAAGAGAGGCAAATTGTTAAAATAACAGTTAATTAGGTCCAATAAATGAACAAGAGGGCCATTGGCCCTGAAGCGCTCACCTGATATAATAACTTTTTTTTGTAAACCAATTTTCAGGTTGATTGGACAAAGAATGTGACCTCTAGGGTGCACACAAGGTTTATCTAAGATTTGACCTCGTGACCTAGAATTGATCAAGACAATCATTCTGATCAATTTTCAGGTTGATTGGGCAAAAAATGTGGCCTCTAGAGTGCACACAAGGTTTTACAAAGATTTTATTTCATGACCTAGTTTATGACCCCAGATGACCCAATTTCAATCTTGTCTGAAAATTGATCAAGACAATCATTCTGATCAATTTTCAGGGTGATTGGGTAAAAAATGTGGCCTCTAGAGTGCACACAAGGTTTTTCTAAGATTTGACCCTGTGACCTAGTTTTTGACTCCAGATGACCCAATTTCAAACTTGTCCGAGATTTCACCAAGACAATCATTCTAATCAATTTTCAGGTTGATTGGGCAACAAATGTGGCCTCTAGAGTGCACACAAGGTTTTTCTAAGATTTGACCCCATGACCTAGTTTTTGACCCCGTATGACCCAATTTCAAAATTGTGTGAGATTTTATCAAGCCAATCATTCTGAGCAATTTTCAGGTTGATTAGGCAAAAAATGTGGCCTCTAGAGTGCACACAAGGTTTTTCTAAGATTTGACCCTGTGACCTAGTTTTAGACCCCAGATGACCCTATATCAAACTTGTGCGAGATTTTATCAAGTCAATCATTCTGAACAAATTTCAGGTTGATTGGGCAAAAGATGGGGCCTCTAGAGTGCACACAAGGTTTTTCTAAGATTTGACCCCGTGACCTAGTTTTTGACCCCAGATGACCCAATTTCGAACTTGTCCGAGATTTTATCCAGACAATTATTCTGAGCAAATTTTAAGTTGATTGGGCAAAAAATGTGGCCTCTAGAGTGCACACAAGGTTTTTCTAAGATTTGACCCCGTGACCTAGTTTTTGACCCCAGATGACCCAATTTCGAACTTGTACAAGATTTTACCAAAACAATCATTCTGAGCAAATTTCAGGTTGATTGGGCAAAAAATGTGACCTCTATAGTGCACACAAGGTTTTTCTAAGATTTGACCCCGTGACCTAGTTTTTGGCCCCAGATGACCCAATTTCAAACTTGTCCGAGATTTTATCAAGACAATCATTCTGAGCAAGTTTCAGCTTGATTGGGCAAAAAGTGTGGCCTCTAGAGTGCACACAAGGTTTTTCTAAGATTTGACCCCGTGACCTAGTTTTTGACCCCAGATGACCCAATTTCGAACTTGTCCGAGAATTCATCAAGACAATCATTCTGAGCAAATTTCAGGTTGATTGGGCAAAAAATGTGGCCTCTAGAGTGCACACAAGGCAAAGTTTGACGGACGACGGACGACGGACGACGGACACCGGACGACGGACGACGGACGCCGGACGCCGGACACAGCGGTATCACAATAGCTCACCATGAGCACATTCGTGCTCAGGTGAGCTTAAAAAAATGTGTCCATGTTATATAAATTAAGGTTACTCCATCATTAGAGATCCATGTGACATTTCAGGGGAACATTCAGTGGTAGAAAATGATTTTCTGTAACTTGTATCATGTCAGTGTAGATCAGATATGTTGAAAAAGTTCATGGCACTTTACAAAAATTTCCTATGTTCACTTTTCTACATTAATTTATTCAATAATTCATTTCCTGGTGTCGAAACTGTCCATTTATGCTTACCCAAACAGCAAAAAATATACCTTTTATCCAAGTTAAAAATAAAAAAAAAATACTAAGAAAAGAATTTGTGTCCAATACAACACAAAAATATTGAAGCAAATGGAGAAAATGCTAATTGTCAGCAATTTTTTCTTTTGTCTCAATTTTTCAAAACCCTTTCTATAAACTCTTTCCCAAACAACAAAATTTTAGGGTGATCCACTTCAAAAACTGCCACCAATGACAAAATGGCTGTTATTAAAGATAGGATTTGTGTAAAATATAGCACATAAAATATTGAGACAAAAGGAGAAACTGATGGTTATCAGCAGTTTCTTGTTTTGCCTCAATGTTTTCCCAAGCTTTTTCTATCAGGGACATCAAAATCAAGTCTTGTTTGGGAAAGGGTTAAGGATGTAAAAAAAAATTATAAAAGGGTTTTAAAATAATTTTGTATTTTTTTTTTAATAGAAACATTTATAAGAAAAGAGAAAATTGCATAGAATTGTCAAATTCTATGACTGATACTTAGATTTTAACACCCCCATAAAAAACCCTTTATGTGTGCCCTTATTAAAACTTGTCTTAATATGCACAAAAGTTATATAAGTTTCTAATGAAAAGAAAAAGGAAAAAAAAAACAAAATTAGTAATGCTTGCAATTTCTTCATATTCCACAATACTTTACACTAAGAAATACAAAAAAAATCTATTCTCTTGAAATCATTCATCTGCATTTTTTGGGAAAGTGTTAATTAATAGTCTGGTATTATCCAAGTACCCTTTACTCAACATCTGCAAACAAACTATTTCACAGAGTTTGACAAATTACTTCTAAATCCATTTTTTATCAACAAGTAAAAATACATAAATTAAAAGGTCCATTTCATTGCCCTTTGCAAACTCAGCTTATTGTTTTGGAGTCCCTTGGTCTGTCTGTTTTAGCATTTCTTGTCAATGGTATCAAAAGCACTATGATGTGAAGTATTAAAACTATTTAAGACTTTCTGGGGTAAGGGTTAAAACTGTATACTTCAGTCATTGTTGCAAACTTTTTGCAAATCTGTGACTGCTAAAATACCATATCTTTACCATTATATTAATTTCATTTAGGACAATTATGCATCATATAATATTGATTTCTATATATTGCTGGTACAATGATAACAAGTTGACCAAACAATTTAAGGCTGTTATGTTTAAGTGCAATAAGCCATGCATATTATTTGTGACTTTTTTAATATTATAATTGAGATAGATTCTAGATGAAATTAGTTGTTATGGAAATTAATCAAAATTAATTTATGTTGTTTGGAGAATTTTCCTGAGAGAGAAAAAAAATGAATGAAGAATGAAATTACAGTTATGATTTCCAATTTTTCCTTTTTCCATGAATTGGGTACACTGTTGTTTACTCTTTCCCAAAAAGGTTGTTTACTCTTTCCCAAAAAGCAAACTTTAAGGTTGCTCCAATATTTATAAGATGTTGAAGACAACATTTTTTTTAGTAAAAATAGCAAAGATATTGAATTACAGCATAAAAAATATGATGTACATTTTTTTTACTTTTTTCTCTGAACTGTTTCTACTAAAAATGTAAAAAAAACCAGGTCTTGTTTGGGAAAGGGTAATATTGGCAGGTGCTCCTCAAGATGAGCCATGATTGGTTATAAAAAGATAAACAATTTATTAGCCAATCATTTCACAGTATGCCATTCCCCCCATTTTTCTTCTTCTTTGAACCCATGATTTTGATGGTAAATGAGAAAAAAGTAAGTTATATCTATTTCTGTTCATTAAGTACTACAAAATCAGCGTTCTCCCCAGAGCCATAAGCCGTATCGGGACCGATACGGCTTCACGAGATACGCCCTTCTGCCGATACAGCTTTGAACCGCCGATACAGCTTAATTGTAATCCCGATACACCTTAATCTTACCATTTAGAAAAGTGGTCATTATCTTCTTATCTACTCGTTAATTGCAGTAACTTGTGCCACTTACTGATAAGGTTTATCACTGAAAGCAGTCATGCGTAAACCAGGCGGTGCAGGGAACCAATGTATTAGTGGTAATATATTGGTTCCCGGGTGTAATGATAACCCTTACTCCGCAGATCTTATTATAGACTAGAGTTTTAACGCCTGTAGACGCTCGATTAAAGTTGAAATTTGAGCAAAACATTGTATTTTTCCACCCGCAGATGTATGATGTAGATGTTTCTGTATATCAATACATGTATGATATTTTATAATTTCGTCGATAATTAGATCTATGACCATTTTCAATATTAGTCTAGAACAATTTGTTTGCGACCTCTGGAACGTAAAACTTTAAAAATCCTTTTTTCCGGTAGCTTCTCTCCTTCTGATATAATTTTGGACATTCATTTTTTTCGTCTATCAAGTTGGATCACACGTGATTGAGTCGGTAGACCTTAATATTTCATGACTACACAAAATTGGTATAGGCCTACATGTAGATCTATATGCAGACTGACAAATTTTGGTTTGACGAAAACATGCATAAATCGAAAATGGCAAGTCTAGAATGGATAGATGTAGATCTAGATCTCTAAATTCTGATTAATAATTAGAATCTAGATCAACATTGGTTAGAACAAAATATCAGTCGGGTATTTTCAAAGTCTCAAAACTTTCTAGACGAACCCAACACTGAAATGCAGCCACGGGAATTATCCCTTTTAGTGTTACAGTTCAAGTCTATAGCAATTCTCCTTCATTATGTTAATTTATTCACAAATCCCATTTCACTGTCTTTGTCCGTAGAATCCAAGTTCAAGGTTTAATTAAATCGTAAATCAAACAAAGAAATGAGCATCGTTTACCTCAAAGTGCTTTTATCCATTGACTAAGAAATTCACACTTTTCTTCATCTTCGAATAAAAAAAACTTATAACACAAGTGGTTTAGTCTCCTTATCATTAACAATCCTCGGGATTTAAAAAAATGTAACTTTATCATAAATCCCCAGTAGATAAGACATTTTACAACCCAAAATTGAGTGATTGAAACAAAGGGGATTTTGTCCTACATTCCAGACATAGTGTGACGTCACTCCACGTCACTCCACGTCACTCCACGTCACACAGTTGTTGTAGGTCAGATTTTCTTCTAATTGATTACACAAAAAAAACTCTTTCCTGAAAGAACTTCAGTGAACATTCACCAATCTTCGTATATTTATCATTGAAATAAATAAAAGGAAAATATACTGACAAGGTAAATACATCATATTTTACACTTGCATTATGTTGGCAAAGTTTTTTTAAACTTTATTTCAATTTAGACTACTAAATATTGGACTGGTCTAATCAGAGAGATGGAACACTTATCTCTAAAATCTTTGTCAGGGCTTATAGATAGTTTACATTCTCTATCAAAGTCAGGTCCGTAGGGGTGGCTAGGTTGGCTAAGCCCCTAACAGTTGGCCAAAAATGCCGATTTTCATTATTTTATACTTAAAAGTATGGGAAAATCCTATTTAGCCCCCCCCCCGCCCCCTTATATTAAGACACTGGGGTTTGAGCCCCCTCCCGAATATTAAATTGGTTTCTACGGGCCTGATAGTCACTAGCGAGTGATTTTTTTCTAATCATTTCACAAAGGTTGAATTTTAAGATCAGAACGTACGCTGCCGATTGTAAACAAAACAAACAGAAAACTTGAGGGGAGAAATTTCTGGTAATCAGCATTTACTTTGCCTGATTGACGAAGCCTGTCCTTTGACATTCATGACAAAGTTAAAAAATATGTCAGGGCTTACAAATAGGACTAGCCTGTCCTGTGTTTTTGCTACAGCGACGATTGATAGAATGATAATTTGGTCATCTAAATTGCATGCTTGTTTATTGCCTTATTTGCATGCACGTCTGCGGCGGATCCGGGATTTCTGTGAAGGCCCCGGGGGGGGGGGGGGGGGGGGGGTGTTCAAAATACATTTAGGGGGTTCCTGTCCCTAATATTACACAATTTGAGGTCCTGACAATTTTCACTAAATTTCTTAATGAAAATGAAATAATCAGGCTATAGAGGGGGTTCGCCACTGCACATGTCTATCACTGGCCCACAGGGAAGACTGGGTATTATCCCAACTGTGTAGCCTCGTTAAATAAAGTCTTTACTGTGGGCTGCTAAAGCTCAAGTTTGGGAGTCTGTATTAGAAATTACTTTGAAAAATATGAAAATATAGACATTTTGATAATCAATATTTTTCCCTTTTCCCTCCCTGCTTCCCATCTTCTGACATGTTAATACTTTGAATTTTGTAACACTAAATCTAATATGGTTGACTAAAACTTTTCCATAGATCTATTTGACTGTGTGAGAAAATGGGAAGGATTTGCTAAACAGATTTTCTCAACCTTAAGCGTTTGGTAACACTGATGATAGTTGACTGCACAACTCCATTAACCCTTTCCCAAACAAGATCTGGTTTTGACGTCCCTAATAGAAAAGGTTGGGAAAACATTGAAACAAAAGAAGAAACTACTGATAACCAGCAGTTTCTCCTTTTGTCTCAATATTTTCTGTGCCATATTTTACACAAATCTTATCTTTAATAACATCAATTTGGTCATATTTTACACTTTTTGAAGAGGACCACCCTGAAATTTTGTCGTTTGGGAAAGGGTTAAATCATCTTAATTGTATGCAACTCCTCAAGATTTGGACCTGTCTTTTAAAAACTTTGTAATTTGGCTGAAATATTGTTTTTGCTTGATATACATTGTGTTAATTAATTTCACAATTCTATAAAGTCAGATTCCTGTTTAGCTGTATTACCTGATTAATCATAAATTGTACAACTAATGCTTTTTCAGATGACAATATTAAATCTAGACAAATCATGTCAGTTAAGTAAAATACATGTTAAGAATATAGATTTTAGAATCTTTTTTCATATCTTCTTTCTAACTATGTGCCTGAATTTGAAGGAACAATGCCCAAGGGCATTGTGTAGCAAAAGTGGAAGTATTCTTGGAAACGGGCAAAGCGTCTAAGTTTCGCGACTTGGTAGCACTACAGCTTCAAAAATTCCTGGGGAGAACCCTGAAAATTATAAAGAGATATAATTCCTGATTGCATATACTGTGTTAACTCTTTTGAAATACTAATATTCCCCCATCATATTTTGAGAATTTGTAGATAAAAAAAAATATGTCCATTTTAGTTCACTACTGCTCAAAATGGCTGCCACTTACTCTATTTACTGGCATGTTAACAGCTAACCACAGCAAAATGTAGTGTTTTTAAATGGAAAGTTAATTTTATTCAAATTATAAGTTGATAAAAGATCTATGTATAATTATAAGTTTTTAGTAACATTATTTCATGATTTGGGTCTCAATAGTTTAACCCTTTCCCAAACAAAAATGTCACTCCCTGAGAGATAGTTTTGGGAAACATTGAGAGGAAAGGAGAGAATTGTATTATCACATTATCATTTATCTTCATTATTTACTTTAAGCTCAAAAGAAACCCAACACATTTTTAACTTTAAATGTCTCTTAGTATGAATAAAAATTTATTAAATTTGTTGTGTACATCAGGTAGCACTGATCTTCCAATTTGGATCAATTCTTAAATTTTGCCATTGGAGAAAGAGTTAATTTATCTAATTATAGAACATGTATGTGACATGAAAATGAAAGAACTTGTGATAAATGGTAATAAGATCAATAACAACACAGTATAATACATTCACAATTAAACGAGAATCGTTACGGTTGTTTTGGTTTATTTATAGGTAGAATAGTTACTTTTACCTATGTAAAATTAAAGCGAAACACAGGTAACTATTCTCGTTTAATTTTGAATCGATTATACCATCAAAACAAACAATAAATAATAGATCTATATATTGTTTTGGAATTCTCAAAATTTTATAGGAGAGAAAAGTTTTTGTTTATTTATTTCAGGCTATTTTACAGTACCCATTCACCACCCCACTGACAAAAAATCCTTTTATGGTGCTTTAAGTAATAAAGCAAGCTGGTAATGTAGTAAAACTCAGCACTGATTGAATAATGGTAAGTTTTATGTATCTATAGTAAATCTGTGGTTAACTCATTACCAAATGACAAAATTTTAGGGTGATCCAAATTCAAAGATGCTGCAGACGACAATTTGTAGTGATTGAAATCTAAAATTTTTAGATGATTTTGTGTAGAAAACAGTCTGGTAAATGAAGAAATTGCTTCTTACAAGAAATTGATTCATTTTCCACAATGTTTTCCAAAGCCTTGAACTTGCCAAAGGCGTGACTGTGTGGTAATGGGTAAATTAAAGAGTATAATCACAGTGGAGATTGTGCATCATGGGATGGATACCAAATACAGACAAATTTGCCCCCTCCCCTTCAGGTAAGAAATTGTGGAATAACTTTCTTATTTATGCATCAAATTTCAAACAGTTTTGTGCATGTGTGACGAACCTAGGGTTTCACTTAAGTATCTAGTCTATAGAATTCCAGTCTACAAGCACCTGATAAAAACCAGGAACCATGAGTGAAGCCGGACTCAATCCAAAAAGTATAAAAGGCGCAGAATTTCTCTGTTGCAATCATTCTGTTTTTCGACGTGAGAAGAACAGGTTGTTTTCAATAGTGAAAATTATATGGCCGAATAAAATTGGTATTGTTGTGTTAGCTTTGTCATCCTAGTAGAGGGGACAGAGGACCGAACAGTGAATATTCGTATCCATCTTAGTAAGTTCTCTGATCGCCCTGAATAGTGACAAAATGGAAACCAGCATATACCATGATATAAAGCTAAGTGATTTTGGGCACTATTGGTGAGCTATCTCGTATGGGAGATAGGACTATCTCTGATAATGAGAGATAGGGTTGGTCGAAACTATTGATGAGCTATCTCGGATGGGAGATAGGCTGTTGTTGATCAATTAGTTTGGCCATACGTTTTCAAAGGCTTTGAGGCTTTTGGTAGTACGATAGAAACGACTGTGCCATGTTATAGCAGTTGAGCTTAGAGATCGCCTGGAAGGCTGATGCAAGAGGTTGAACTACGGTAGACAAGATGGATCAGACTGCCTCATCACATACTGAATTGTACAGTGTCAGTTCGAGACAAGTGTCGTCCTGTGTGTTGGTCAGGACATATCTGGTCTGATACAAGGTACAGGCTCTGACCGGTAAAAGTTTGGCTTAAGGTAACCAGACTATCCCAAAATGGCTTTGAGACAATGTTCAAGACTGTATTCGATAAGCTAACTTACTCTTAGAGAATAACTGGAATCAATCCATCTCCACACCATTTACTGGTGGGCCCACCCGCTACGAGATGTACTTGGATAAGGGCCGAAACATCAATGACAGCGGGCACCAAGCTGATGATGGAGATGGATGGGCAACTTATGGCAATACTTCTGTATTTTAGGATGACAAGTTTAACTTTGATCAGCCCAAAACTTAAAGCTACTATTTCCCAGATTTGGACCCAAAAATTGTCAAATACAAACGAAATGTACACCTTTTAAGCTTTATATGACCTGATTAAATGATTACGACAAACTATTGAAGCAACAACTCATTTTTTCGCAATTTAATACCAAATTCATGAAGCGATATCGAAAGTAGGTCAAAACAGTAGGACATGCGACTTTCTTAAATGACGTCACAACATACATGGTGACGTCATATTGAAATTCAAGTATGAATCTCGTTTGAATCATGGTCCGCGCTGTATGCGCATGCGCAACAATTTAAAAATAATTCTAACCCCATCTGAGACGGGGTTGAATTTAGGTTTGGATTCTCCCTAAATTCAGCTATCTGTCTTGTAATTTCGGCTCATTCTCTGTCTGAATCGCATATTATTAACCACCTCGAGGTGATCAACACAAAAGTTTTGAATATTTTTTCAAAAAATTTCATTTTTTGCAATTAGACCATCTGTTACCGTCGCCCTTTAATGACACTTTTAATATCCCTTTCAAGATTAACAACATTCTCATACACTCGGTGATCGACACAGTAAGTTCAGAAATCCAATTAGTGTAGCTGAGCAAGTTTGCTCAGGATCAGCAGAGGAAGATCGTCTATATATACTGTTGAATGGTGAATTGCTTGATTTTTAATGAAGTTTATCAGATTTATTGTTGATTATTTGAGCTAGGATAAATCAGTCCATCTAACCACATTTTCGCTAATTGTTGAGCATATTGATTTTCATATAAAATTGCTCTACCGACTGAAGACACGTTACACATGTACCCCACCATACTGATATCTTTCCTCTGATATATGACTTATATGTGAAATCCTTGTACATTTCCAAAGAACTTACCCCAACCACCCAGAAAAACGACAAAAAATCCTGGTTGTTTTTCTGGTTGGTTTGGATTAATTTTTGGGAAAAGCGGGATGGGGTACAGCTAGACAGGTTTTTAGTTCTCCAGAGCACAAAGTTTAATCAACAGGAAACAACTGTATCTTGTAAACAGTGATGTAATTTCAGACAAACAGTAGTAATTTGTCAGTCTAATTCTAAATCTCATAATAAAGTTAAGACCTGGGTAATGGGCTATGTGACCAGTTATGGAACGAAATCTGTGTGGTGCAAATATATTTCACGGGAAGTTATTTTCGTTGCTCTCAAATTTTGAATTTTTGACTTTTGTTGTGCTTTTTGCCTACTCTTCATACAATTTAGAAACATTTTCACAAAAATTGTCTAGAATATTTCATGAAATCTCTGAGTGAGCTCAATTATTTCCGTTTTTATGGAAACAGGCGATATTGCATCTAACAGTACTTTAGAAATGCTTGGACTTACGGACGTTACGGAATAAGTTAAAATTAAAGGAACTGCATTACCCATGCAGGTCTTACTTTAAAAGCTTAATTTGAGCTGTAGCTAAGAGATGTTTTAACAACACAGACTATTTAACAAAACATACACCATGTAAAGCCAGTCTATTTACAGCACAAAATCCATACCTATTGGCTATTGATGTTGTACATGCCAAGATTATACCAGCATTGGGTATTAAATTTAACAGGCACTGAGGAATGTTGCTGGTCAGAACCAGGATTCCAACCTAGTCCCTAACACGAAGTAGGTACTGGCATTGGGAGGGGGGGGGGTTTCATTTGCCTGTTTTTAATTGCACTGTTTTGTTTTCAGGTTAAAGGTGCAATGAAGGATGTGTGGTGGAAATTCATAAAAGATTGACAATTTGATGTTCTGATGTAGAATGGGATGTGTTCAATGCCAATTATGGACGTAAATAAGAAAGTAACCAAGGTCTAATGCCGGTCAACAGAAAGTAGGTTCTCTGTATCAAATTTTTTAGCTCCACTGGGCACTACTTGTCAATACTCTAGCATCCACAAATATGGGAACTAGTTGCCTCTATTACTACACATTTATTGGTCAAATATAAAGCAAAGTTCATCTTGTCCGATTCTTATCTCATCAGAAAAATGATATTGCAAACAATTTTTCATTAGTTATCATTTTTTTCAAATTTTCACATTACTAACTATTTGTATGTCTGCTGAAACCGTTTTTATGCCCTTGTATCGAAAGAATGGGGGTTATATTGTTTTACTCGTGTCAGTCTGTCTGTCCAAAAAATTAAAATTGGCAAAATTGGCCATTTCGGGAGCATTCATACTTGTTATGCCATACATTGTGATGAAGTGGCATATTGTGTGACTTTTTGTCTGTTTGTCTATACAAGTTAGCATATCCCATAATTTCTTTTAAACAATATTAAACAAGTATCATGTTTGATATACATGTACCTTTTCTCCAGTACAGGAACAATTGATTGCAACGCACAACTTAAGGAGAAATTTGAGATAGTGAGATACTTTTTCAAGTAGATCTAGTTACATCTCATCAGCTTACATATTTGGTACTTGCGTTTGGTTTTAGGATCAATATCTTTTCTAATACATACTGCATTTATACTGTTTCAGGGGTCGTTGCTGAACATATCTCCATTACTAAAGACAACGCCTTCACCAAGATGAGGACGGCCCTCCGAGGTTTTAAGGCCATGTGGAGCGGACTGGAGATTTAAAACAATGTGAAATTTGTGTTTTTATGCCTTCATATTCAGTGTTCTCCCCAGCCTTGAGGTAGTTCATGTCAAAAACTGGTAAATAATGCATTTTTTTAAATCAATATGTTATAATTTTGTATAGAAACATTATGGGAAAAGAAGAAATGGCTCAAATTGAGCATATCTTCTTTTCCCATTATGTTTTTGATCACAATTATTTGCATGAACACAATATGTTTCAAGGTTTACCAATACTTATTATTTGATACAATGACTTCAAATTATTCTGCGAAAAACCCTGAAATATTTCTTTGTGTGCTTTGAAGTGGTGCATTATTTCTGAGGTTCAGCACAGTTTAATATGCTTCATCTTTAAATTTATCCATTAAAATAAAGCTGTCATGCTAAAAGATACCATTCAAGAAAGAAACACTATAAACTCAGCATTATAATGTCAATCACATGATTGGTTTAATTGAAAAATGAGCATAGAGTAAGGTATGAAAAACATGCTAGATTCAGAATTATCATCTAGTAGTATTCTGAATCCTTGTCAAATCGGTGCGGACTGAACATGCCAAATACTTTCCCTGATGGTATGTTATAGCCTTTAAGGTCGAATGTAATACAGTGGAATCCACTTAATCGCAAGACGGTTATTAGGGATTTCCGTTTATAAGCAATTATTTGTCCTGCACAAAACCATTTCCTATGTAAACAAGGTAAATTTTATCGGATAATCGGGTCTCGTTTAATAGAAAATCCCGCTTATTTGCAACGAAAATAATGCACGATCGGCATTTGCCTCCGGTTATTAAAAATATTTTCCATCCTTTTGGGGGAAGAATCGACTAAACTTGTAACAATTTTATCTAACTTAGCTTTCTTTTGTAGGTAAACCTGCGCATTTAATCCTCTGACAGATAAACAAAGAAGTGTCAAGTCCACGCGAAGCCATATCAACACCTATGCGATAATGAATAGACACTTACGGTTGAAAATATCGTAACTACAACTTTTTTAAGCAGTAGTTATGACATTCGTGTTATGACACTCGGCTATTTCCGTAATGTGTAATCTAATCGTAGGTTGACCGAGAGAAGTTCCAATTTTTAACGACCATCTCTCGGCCGATCTTCGGAGAACGGAAATAGCCGAGAACTGTTGGGAAAGTCAAATGACGTCATTTATTGGCTTTCACGCATGTAAACTCAGTGTGTTGAAAATTACGAACGCGGAGTTCGTTTGAAACCATATAACTTGGGTTAGATTATTCAACTGGTCGAGTTTGCTGAAGCAAAGTCCGCCGCACAATAAACCAAATGCATAATGTGTACATGCATATGCCGCGTGTAGTAATGAATATGTAAACAAAGGCGAAATCAGACCGACTTACTTATGCCGCTACAGCTTTCTGGATACCGATTACGGGGTAATTTAATAAAATAACAATTTCAAAGTCTAAAGTTTAAAACAGTCTTTATTTACAAAATGTTTTTAAATCAATATATATAGCAATCGAGACAACCCAGCGTCTTCATGAATGGTTTTGGCCTCTGCATCAACGAATGTAACATACTTCCAGGCTAAAAATAGCAATGTCGGTTAATCGAAATTTCGGTTAATTGCAATATTTCCCCTGACAAATAGACATTGCAATTAAGCGGATTCCACTGTATTAATATTATTAATTTAGAATATTTGATGTTGATTTATGAAAGAATTAAACCTTTTTCCACACAAGACTTCGTCAAAGAAATATTATGAGAAAAGAAGTATATTATTATTACAATGTATTATCATCATTTTCATCTTTTTCCTTAATGTTTCCCATGCTATAGCATTCTTTGATATTGCTTTTCAATACAAAAATTCTAGTATCTGAAACTTCTTTGGACTAAAAAAAATGTTGTTGGGAAAGGGTTTAAATCGTCCGTGTAAATGCAAAACCTCGTATGTCGGTTCTAGCGATTTTCAAAGTACAAACTTGTGTGTCCAATTTAGACAATTCTTGCAGGTTTTGAGATATTTTTACCGATCAGTATCAATGATACATTATTTATGAACAATATTTCCAAATTTCAAGTAAAACATTTCAGTTTGGGAAAAGTTATTACACTTTATTCCCTCCCCTTTAGAGTTTTCCGAAAATGAGATACGAGGTTTTACATTTACAACGACGAAATATTAGATGATTTGTGTAATTTTATTATAATAAAAAATCCAAAAGAAATCCTCAGAACAATCAAACTGCATACTTGCTTCTTCTGAAAATTAGAATGACAAGGATCGTGATCAAACATATCACAGGTTAAAAGAGTTGGAGAAAACGCCTAAAAC
This sequence comes from Fragum sueziense, assembly GCA_963680895.1. Taxonomy (NCBI): domain Eukaryota; kingdom Metazoa; phylum Mollusca; class Bivalvia; order Cardiida; family Cardiidae; genus Fragum; species Fragum sueziense. Next base: position 3,593,598 of record OY804599.1, on the reverse strand, counting down.
ATATTTAAGGACAGATCCTCCAGTTGTTACTGCGCAACTTACTGCGCATACCCAAAATAACGAAATAAAGCTGTTTCAATAATTGGCCTTTTTCAGCAAATGTATTTTTTACTCTTAGTTAATGTTTGGTTAATAAATGACAATACCTTTTTCGGTTATTTCAATTTTCTCAGTTTGGTCAATTAAAGTGTAATAGTACTCGGATGGTACATTTTGCTTTTTGTTACGCGTTCAACATGTGGCGTTGTCGATAGGAAACGGAGCAACAAAAGCAAAATGGTGTCTTTATGAGCTAGTCCGCTTCAGATGGACACAAAAGATGACACTTTTTATTATCTAAAGCTGGTAATAAGGAAGAAAATGGATAAAAGTAGTGAAACAATTTCGGACAGAGCTGCAAAAAGTAAACCAAATTTTACTTATAACTAAGAAAAACGCTTGGTTTGATATATTTTTCTTTATTTGTTTTTGTAGGTATGACCAAGCACTATGTCTATACCAAAAAAGAAAAAATTCTTACCGCTGGAATATTTTTTATTATCAGAAACGTTGCGAAATAAGAGCAATGTCAGCTACTTTTGAGAGAAAGTTTTCCTAAAAATTTCAAAATCATCACTAAATCTTCCCAAATTGATACTCATTTAGACAGAATAAAACATATCGAACACAATAAAGACTTATATATGTAATCCTAGTCATTACAAACACCTTTTTTGTGGGTATTTAAGTGACACCCCATTTTTGCAATTTTAGACAAGAGTAATCTCCCTTGAAATCCAATAACTTTTTAATTCGCTTGGTGACCTATAGTTTTTAAGTCATTTTTTTACTTCTCATATATTTAAATATCAGTACAGAAAAAATAAAAAAATTCTTACCGTAGGAAATAAATGGAGGATCTGTCCTTAAATTCATGATGACCAGCTTTTAAATGAGCCGCGAGCTGGAAAAATGTCCCTTATAGCATTTCAGACAACCATGTTTCAAGATCAGGCTGTCCCTAGGTGCAGTTTGACCTGGATCATGTTACTCTCATGTGGTTGTTACACACTATGATGAAGCTATTAGAGAACAACATGGTTCCTGATCAGACTGCATGTATACAGACAGGCTGATCTGGAACCATGTTGGGCTCAAAAGCCTTAAAGTAAGTTAAGGGACATTTTTCCAGATCCTGGCCCAAATGTTTTCTGTATGTGTCATTTTTTTGCACCATCTTTCAATTCGTCTCTAATAGAAAGGCTTGGGAAAACGATGAGGCAAAAGAAGAAAATAGGCTGATCATCAGCATTTTCTCTTTTTGCCTCAATATTTTTACTGTTATGATACTCACCTTTTTCTTCATGAAAACCTAGTTTGTTGATATAAGAAATATTAGCTTTGGACCAATTTGAAATTCCACCATTTTTGAAAGGGTAATATTTGGATTTTGTTAGAATGTATTAAGATAATAAATTAGGTCATTTGTCACAAGCTTAATGTACTTTTGAGTTTTGTAAGTCTATTTATTAAAAATTTGTATTTATTACATACTTTGATATTTTCTGTTATATAACTTTTAAATGCCTTCGAAAACCATTGAAGTAAAAGAAATAATTGCTTATAACTAGCCTTTTCCTCTGTGATATGATGAAAACAAATCTTGTATTCCATTATTGTAACTAGAAGCAGCTTTAAAATTTGATTTTTTTAAAATTTGGCTGTTGGATAAGGACTATTCGACTTTAAAATTTGTATTAACTTATTTTGAATCATTCATGGCCAAACGACTTTCAGGCTACATATTTTTTTTAAATTTAGGTTTTAGATGTTGTGCAAAGCTGCGTAAAAGCTGCGTTTACGCAGCTCTGAAAAGCTGCGTTTACGCAGCTTTGACTTAGAGCTGCGTAAAAGCTGCGTTTACGCAGCTCTGAAAAGCTGCGTTTACGCAGCTCTGAAAAGCTGCGTTTGCGCAGCTTTTACGCAGCTCTGACTTAGAGCTGCGTAAAAGCTGCGTTTACGCAGCTTTTCAGAGCTGCGTTTACGCGGCGGTATTGGCACCTGCGTTTACGCAGCTCTGGAAAGCTGCGTTTACGCAGCTTTTGCGCAGCTTTTTCAGAGCTGCGTAAAAGCTGCGTTTGCGCAGCTCTGACTTAGAGCTGCGTAAAAGCTGCGTTTACGCAGCTTTTCAGAGCTGCGTTTACGCAGCTCTGACTTAGAGCTGCGTAAAAGCTGCGTTTACGCAGCTTTTTCAGAGCTGCGTTTACGCGGCGGTATTGGCACCTGCGTTTACGCAGCTCTGGAAAGCTGCGTTTACGCAGCTTTTACGCAGCTTTTGCGCAGCTTTTACGCAGCTTTTACGCAGCTTCTGTTTTTATTTCTTTAAAAGCTGCATTTTTTCTAGCCCCCAAAATACGCAGCTTTTGCGCAGGTGCCAATACCGCTGCGTAAACGCAGCTTTTACGCAGCTTGAAAGCTTCGCAGAAGCTGCGTAAAAGCTGGCGATTTTTCCCAAGGGATGTATTGTCATCATCTTTTACCAAATAAAATCTATCTATCTATCTATCTATCTATCTATCTATCTATCTATCTGTCCAACCTGTCCACTTTCATCCATCCATCTAACAGCTGGAGAAACTTTTGTCCTCACAAACAATAATCTTCTAGATCCAGAAAATATTGAGAGAATAGAAGGAAATGCTCTGGTTACAAGCATTTTCACCTAATCTCTCAATATTTTCCAGCGAGTATAAGAAAGATGCAAAATGCTGGAAGGTGCTTTCAAATCTCGTTAACTCTACAAGATGACCAGTGACAGGACATTGTCCAACCTGTCCACTCTCATCCATCTATCTAGCTAATGTAGGAGTTTGTGGAAAGTTGTTGTAAGCATGTATAATTGTAAGCCACTTACAGCAGTTTTACAATGATCCAACATACAATTAGTGCTAAGTCTTTTTAGCCTGATCTGGTTTGACGCTTTCCGAATGACAAAGATTTAGACTGCTCCAATTTGAAAGTTGGTGCATGCAGACCATGAATGGATGATGATAAAGATAGCAATAGTGTGTAATATAGCAGAGAAAGTATTGGGACAAAAGCAGAAAATGCAAATCACCAGCAAATCGTTTTCCAAAGCCATTTTTATAAGGGGCGTCAAATCCAGGTCTTGTTTGGGAAAGGACTAACTAATAATGCTTTGATTATGAACTAAAACAAATCTGGAATTCCTTTGAAAACTCTATCTACTATTTTGGAATCAAACATGCAATTCAAAAGGTATTCTTTTAACTACAAGAAGCACTCTCAAACTTCTATGAAGACATTTCAAACTACATGTGAACCAGAATAAAAATGTTTTTTGTCTTTTTCCCACAGGGTTTGTGCCAACATAGTTTGGTTGCATCATAACAAAGTTTGTATGAAATATTTGCACCTCATGAGATTTCGTTCCTCTCCCATTCGAGTCACATAACAATGGAAATGTCAGTCATTTCACTACTTGTCAATATTGTGCATCAGCAATTTAACCTCTTAACCCTTTCGCAAACAAGTTGACCTCTTGTTTTGGTATCACAGAACTTGACCTTTTAGAAAACATTGAGAGAAAAGAAGAAAATGCTGAAAATCAGCATTTTTTTCTTTTCGCTCAATATTTTCTATGCAAAAATAGGCTATTCAGCTTTGTTACCTTTTACAGAATTTCTTTTGTCATGTAGTCACAAGAAAATAAATATTACTTGAACTATGAGATGCACAGAAAGTAACAAGGGAAAATAGAAAAAGGAGCAATCATATATATGCCAAAGCCAAATTGTCAATTCTTGTTGTTACAGAAACAAAGACTGTTCTCAATGCTGTTTCTTCTTTGGTACGGAATGATATTGTGGACAAATGAAGATTGACAGGTACTGTCTGACCCCATAAATCAAACCACCATTTAAAATATTGTTGTTGTTAATGCAAAACCTTGTATCTCGTTTTTTGGAAAATTTTAATGGAGAAGGAAAAAGGTGTAATGATTTTTTCCAAATTGAAAGGTTTTATTTGAAGTTCACAAATAATGTGTCATTTATACTGATCAGCAAAAATATATCGGAACTTGCTAGAATTGTCTTTTCTGGACACACAATATTTTACTTTGAAAATTGCAAAAATTGACCTATGAGGTTTTGCATTTACACCAACGATATATGGAACTGGTTGCTGTAATGGAGTTCTAAAGTTAGACCTAAGGCACTTTCTTTAGAGCAAGATTTTTTATGATTTCTTTAGATGTTTTGGATAAACGTTTATGAGACCTACATTGAGACTGGCCGAGGTGTTTGGAAAGCTCCAAACTTCGTACAAATGACGTCATGACGACATCATTTATATGAAGTATGGCCCAATCAGAACACTGCAGTTTATATATGAAACTCGGTCAATTTTCTCTTACATTGTTTCTTCAGAGGTGACTGAAGGATTTCTCATGAAGTATGGAGAAATTGCGCCTCTCATTGACTGTCTTAAAAATTTTGCTCTAAAGAATGCTTTATCTTAAGATATCTTAAGAAATCTTGCTCTAAAGAATGCGCTTCTAATCTAACTCAGAACTAGTAAAACAGCAGCACCATTGTTTCCTCACTACTTTATGTGTTATGTGGACAAATGAAGACTGACAGGACCTGCCTGACCCATAAATCAAACCAGCATTCAAAATACATAAACTAATATTGGCAGCATCAACACATAGGGACTCCAAGCATAGTGGACTTGCTTCAGCTATATTATTTAAAAGTCGTAACTCCAGCTTGAACTAGTAAAACAGTAGTCACCATTGTTTCCTCGCTAGTTTATGTAGACAAATGAAGACTGACAGGACCTGCCTGACCCCATAAATCAAACCACCATTCAAAATACATAAACTAATATTGGCAGCATCAACACATAGGGACTCCAAGCATAGTGGACTTGCTGCAGCTATAACATCGGTGTTATTGTAAAACCTTGTAACTCCAGCTTGATTAACCCATTACCAAACAACAAAATTCTAGCCTAGTCCAAACTCAAAGGTGTTGCAGACGACAATTTCCATTGAACAAAATTTAACATTTTTTGGTCTTTCTAGGTAGAAAACATTGTGGGAAATGAAGAAATTGCTTGTCACAAGTTTTTCACATTATTTCTGCGCAATTTCCTTTGGTGTTATCACAAAATATTAATAATGATATAAAAATACACATTATGATTAAAAAGGAAAAAATCCAAGGGGGTACACGTACGTTACTCTGGCCTGGGTAGCCTGTCCCACCTCTCATTGAAAAGTGAAAGAATGAAAAAAATTAAGTTTTTTTTTTGTTAGAAATAGCTTATTTTAAAAGATTCAATAATTATAAAACTAAATAGGCATTAAAATATACATTATAATTAAAAAGGAAAAAAATCAAAGGGGGGACATGTTACCCAGGCCTGGGTAACATGTCCCCGGGGACAGGTTACCCAGAGGTGACGTGTCCCCCCCTCCCTCCTCTTAAAATTTTTTCACATTATTTCTGTGCAATTTCCTTTAGTGTTATCACAAAATATTGATAATGATATAAAAATACACATTATGATTAAAAAGGAAAAAATCCAAGGGGGGTACACGTTACTCATGCCTGGGTAGCCTGTCCCACCTCTCATTGAAAAGTGAAATAATGAAAAAAATTAAGTTCTTTTATTTTTTGTTAGAAATAGCTTATTTTAAAAGATTCAATAATAATAAAACTAATTAGGCATTAAAATATACATTATAATTAAAAAGGAAAAAAATCAAAGGGGGGGGGGGACACGTTGCCCAGGCCTGGGTAACATGTCCCCGGGGACAGGTTACCCAGGGGTAACGTGTCCCCCCCTCCCTCCTCTTAAAATTTTTTCACATTATTTCTGCGCAATTTGCTTTGGTATTAACACAAAATATTAATAATGGTAATAATAATAGTTGAAAAAATATTTGGAGAAAGTGATTTAATAAAGAATTACAATGCAATTAGATATTTTCCTTCTTTGGAAATGTGAAAGAATAAAAAAAAATTAAATATTTAAATTTCATGTTTAAAATAACTTATTTTAAAAGAATAAATAATTATGAAACAAAATATGCATTAAAAATACACAATAATGTTAAAAAAAAAATTCCAATGGGGGGGACACGTTACCCAGGGGGTGGGACACGTTGACCAGGGTCATTACCCTGGGTAACGTGTCCCCGGGGACACGTTACCCAGGGGACACGTTACCCTGGGACACCGGCAATATGTTTTTTTCTACTCCCCTGTGAAAATTGTTAGAACAATTCAAGGACATTTCCTATCATGTTCAAGAACAAATGGCATGAATTGTTCTAGATCTGTTCAAGTTCACTTAAAGAAATGCTATATTGGACAATTTTTTAAGAACACACTGTTCTGAATAAGTTCTTAAGAAACTGTTCTAGAACAGTTCAAGAACTAAGCTACATGAACATTACAAGAACTGTTATCCTTCTCACAGTTCTTGAACTGTTCAGGTAACATTTTGAACATTTTTTTTTATAAAATGTACTTGAATAGTTCTTAAACACTTCTTATGAAAAGTTTATTACAGTTCATGTTTCCCCTTTCCTGAACTGTTCTTGAATAATTCAAGAATTGTACTGTCCAATATAACATTTCTTAAAATGTTCATGAACACAACTTGAACACTTTAATTACATCAGTACAGTTCTAGTACTTGAAGTGTTCTAAATTGCATTGTGGTAGATGTACTATTGTATTTGGGGAAATATAAAATTTTGTAATGTTGGAAAGGCTATAACAAATCAAAAGTAAAGGATGCCCGCAGCAAGTTGCATCAATCAATTCAGACCTCAACTATGAAGTGGGAAGCACAGCCATTGAAACTTGAGAGAATTTTAAACTGGGTATGCAGTTTCTTGTTATTTGTCAAGATTTATGGATCAAGTGGCGTCAAGAGAATTATCTAACTTCTGAATGATGAAGTACGCAGGAATATATAAATTAGCCGGGATCTGGAAAAAGGGGTCTTTGTGTTATATGACAACATGGATCATGATCAGACTGTGTGTAGACACAGGATCGAGTGGCGTCTTGAAGTGAATTATAATCTAGATTCCTAATGATGAAGTGCTTGGGAATAAACAAAATATCAATAGGGAATGATTTTATCCAGTAAATTGTGATGTAATCTCGGACAAACAATATAACAAACAATATAGTATTTCCTAGGTGTTGTTATATAATCTCGTAACTACGGCTTGATTCAAGCCGTAGTTACGAGATTTTGTAACAACACTGACGGTTTATCAAAGCATCACGGTAAATAAACCTATAGTCTATTTTTAGCACGAAATTCTTTGCTATTATAATCTAGCTTCTGATTGATGAAGTGCTTGGGAATATTATTATAATATCAATTAGACACAATCTAGACAAAAGCAGAGCAAAAGATAAGAGGGGGTAAAGACATCTTAATTTTGAAATTTCAAATCCAAACCCTATGTTGTGGGTACTCGATGAATACCCACAATATAATACTATGTTTTGATAAATGATAAACAAAATATTGCACTTTGAAAAGCCAATACCCCCCCTTATCTTAAAGTGATATTTCACGATTATTTTTACATCGGTTTTACTTTTATTCTATCTAGAAGAGCATGTTTTCTTATGAAAATTCTGAAATTTTCAAGCCAAAATATTGAACCGTTTACGAGAAATTTATATTTTTGTGCTAAAATTGAACAAATTGTTGTGGACAACAGTTCAGATTTATATAGAATTTGTCATTTCTGTCTCAACTTTGAAGGCGTATTTTTCGCTTATAGATAACAACTTAATAAAACTGAAAGCGTTTCTACGCATTAGAATGAACAATCTTTGCATCAAGACATACTTTTAAAAAATGAAATAAATGTGAAATGTCACTTTAAGCTCTGAAATAAAAGTTTCTTGTGATAATTGAGATGATCATGGATCTTGTAGTGTTTTAGTTATCATGCAGTCTGATCAAGATCGTTGCTGCATGCGCATGTTCTCTTGTCCCATTTACATTATATGACCATGGCCGACTTCAAATCAGATGATAGCTCGAGCCATTGGGAACCATCATAGAGAACTAGTGCTGTTCTGTCTATTGAATTCCTCCCCGTTCTGAGTCAGCCAATCAAAATCCTTGTTTACCTCGACACTGATTGGTTCGCTGTAATCCAAGGAGTTCCAAATGACATTATGGCTTGGATGGCTAGACCACACTTTTTCCAGTGGTCGGACTATAAGTTGCACTATTGCTGTTCGATTGGAGATATAGCTACAACAGCTCCATTTGGAATATCTCTATTTAACATTGTCCGAGGTGTTCCAAATGCTAGCTTGAGCTATAGTCCCAATCAAAGCAGGCCATTGTGACAACTGTCACTAAGGCAATATACATACTGACCAAAATATGTAGCTAGAAGGGCGGGTCAGGATCCATGTTCGTCTACAAAGCCAATAAGGCTCTTTTTTCAAAATATTCCAATTTAGATATTGTCACTTTTCAACAAAAACCTCATAACTGCAGCTGGCACCAAGCTGCAGTTATGATGTTTTTGTTGAAAAACAATGATACGTTTCTGTAATGATTTGTAAATCAACACTGCAGAGTACAGTAATAAATATCCCACAGTTTGTCAATGGTGAGAAGATTCTCACTCCTAGTTTTCAACAATGTCACATATTGCTGCTTTTCAATGAAAACCTCGTAACTGCAGCTTAAAACAAGCTGCATTTACGAGGTTTTTGTTGAAAAGCAATGATTTACATTTTGACATTATAAGAGAACATGGATCTGATCAGACTGCATCGAGCCACAAGCTGATCTTTTTCTAAGTTAATCTTAAGATAAATAAGGATTCTTTTTTCCAAATCCTACTTCAAAGATGTTGGAGTGATAAATTTCAAACTTAAACAATGCTACATGTACAATTTGATGTTGCAAGAGGTCATGGATCGTGATCAGATCTCAGTGAGGAATAAGCTGATCTGTCAATTTTAAAAGCAATAGGGGCCCTTTTATCATATCCGAACTTAAACATGTTTTTGTAATAATTTGTAATTTATCAACAATGCATAGTACAGTAATAAATATCACACAGCTTGTCATTGGCATGGAATTTCTCACTTCAACAATGTCACAAGTACATTTTCATGTTATAGGAGAACATGAATCCTGATCAGCTTCCATTAGTTAAAGTAGTCCACCTCTAATAAGATTTAAGCGCCATCAACATTGTGCAAATTGTTGTATACAACCGTATCCAATCTATATGGAAATGTAACGAGATAGAAAAAATTGTCACTATCCACCACCAAATGTATACGACATGGCCAAAAAAATTTATATATAATGTTGACTTCACATCATTCTTAAATTAGGGGTGGACTACCATAATCTCAAAAGCATTATGGCCCCTTTTACCATATCCCAACTTGAACATGTTTTTGTAATAATTTTTGATTTATCAACAATGCACAGTACAGTAATAAATATCACACAGCTTGTCATTGGCGTGAAATTTCCAGCTACTAATATTTTACAATGTCTCTCATTTTGATTTCAATATTACATGTTACCTGTCAAGTTATGTTCTACTTGAATGTTGACAAGATGACTTTCCTTTCAAAACTAATGCTTTTCAAAAAGTCTGGCTTTCCCTAATTTTCTCTGGAAACTTAGTATAAGCTTTTCATGAAGTCTGGTTCTAAAGATTTACTAACATTAACTTACAGCTAACAATGCAAAAACTTAACACGAAATATTAAGACAGCAAAGAAACCAATTTGATTTTAACCCTTTCCAAAACAAGGCCGGGTTTTGACATCCCTAATAGGATAGGCTTGGGAAAACATTGAAACAAAAGAAGAAACTGCTGATGATCCGCAGTTTCTCATTTTGTCTCAATGTTTTCTGCGCAATATTGTTCACAAATTACTTCCTTTTTGACATCAATGTTGTTGTCTACAGCAGCTTTTTTAAAATTGAAACACCCTAAAACATTTTTGTATAGGAAAGGGTTGAATGGCTGAGAAATGGTTCGAACCCACAACCCACTGCAGTATCAATAGACACTGATGTTACTGACTGAACTTATAATATACGGGTTTCAGCAATCCTTTCATTGGAAATCAGAAGGCTATGGAATGACTTCTTCACTCGTGTCTAAATTCAAAGATGCAGAAGACAATATCGGGTGAATCAAATTTTTGTATTTTACTGTATTTTTGTATAGAAAACATTGTGGAAAATAAAGAAATTGCTTGTGAAAAGCAATTTCTTCATTTACCACAATATTTTCAAAAGCCTATTCTAGTTGGGCATCAAAAAGCGTCATTTTGTGGGAATGTGTTAAACCGTTGAGCATACACCTTTGTTTGGATAATTTTCACCTGTCAAAATGAGATTGATTGACAAGTCAACAAAATCCTGTTTGGACAATTTTACATTTTTTGTCCATTTTAAAAGTGGGCCCCCTGCTTAGAAATTATTTTGCTTTTTCATAAAATCTTGTACTTTGAATTTGATTGATAAGTCACTGTCATTCTGCTGTTATATATGCTTTTAATTGAAAATTGTCACACTCTTGGCATAAATCATAACTCATAAAAAGAGTTGTAGAGGAAGATATCTATAAATATTGAATGATATAACTTGGTATTTTGATATTTCATAGAAAATAATAAGGGATAAAGAAAACACTGTTGGAAGAGGGATAGTGTTAAGTCTCCTAACATTAGACAAAGAGCAAGAAGCACAGCACAGTCATTGTAATCACTGCACCTGTCATTTACTAATCACTTTCAATTACAAAATGTCACTCAACACTCAAAGAATTTTATTCAATAAACTTTGAACTAACCTCTACCTAAAACTTGCTCATAAAATATTGTTGTAAGAAGAAACATAACTAATTTTGTCTTGCAAACAGACAAGAGTGACACAAGAAGCACAGTCATTGTAATCAGTGCAACTGTCACTTACAAATCACTTTCAATTACAAAATGTCACTCACCACTCTGAAAATGCTCTACATTTATTCAATTACCCTCCTTCATATAACCATGTCTCTTCTAAAAGATTTACGTAAACTCGCTAGAGACATTCACGTGTTACTCTCCGTTATCGAGGGCGAAGAGTTCGAGGTATTGAACGATCTCCTGAGTAACCCAAAGAAAACGAAGCCTGCCCGTTCCCTGTCCAGTACCCCGATGAGCCAGAGTCAACCCACATCACATTGTGGCTGTCAACATGAGATACGAGCGCTAAAAGAGACACTTTCTTCATTACAAGCCGAACTTCTACTGTTGAAACAAAGACAGATAGCTGTAGAAATCAAGAGTGATAAAGGTTTAAGTGAAGCTAATTCGTATATAAACGATATTAGATCAAATGTTGAGAAAGAGTTCAGAACCATGTCAAACAGCATGGGTGAAGGTATGACTAAATTACAAGGCTCGATATCAGATACAAACTTTAGATGTAAATATAGAGCTCAATCCTATGAGGAGAAGCTGAATAATCTACAAAATCATGTTATGACTCAGAATCATATTGTGCATAATACCGATGACCATCTGCTACTCCATAAACATGTGGAAAATGATCATGAACATCAAGCACTTAACCAGGGTAACCAAGAAATGCAAAATTCAGAGTCTAGTGGTTCTACTATCCGGTTGAATAACAATATAGAACCCCAAGTCACTGAAACTAGCAATTATCCCGAAAGTATCATTCCAAATAGTTGTATTATTCCAAATAGTAACAATTCAGATGACACTGAAAACATTTCTCCCGCCATTATCACTACAGGTCAAAATGCCAACCCACATCCCGACCAAATACTGTCCGAAATACAAAACCAAGCCAATGTTGATATACCCCCTGACCCTACCCCAAATGTTCAACAAGCAAGCAAATCTATACCCAGCAGAATCACGCAGCGAATGAATAGAAAATCTTCGCGACAAAATGTTCAAAACATCACGAAAACACACCCAAAGAAGATTAACTTCAGTATAATAAATAAAGAACTCGCCGCGCAAAAAGAACGGCGTCAACAAGAGTTTGACTACTACAACAATCGTCGTGTGTACGATGCAAATGTTGCCGAGTATCAGGACGACGAAGCTGACGAGTCAGACTTTGAAATGCACGTGAGAAAAAGAGCCAAAAATTTATATGTTGGTGGATTTTATCCCTCGATAACTGAGGAAAGTGTAGCCGCATACATAGGTAAAAGAGGCCCAAATATCAGAAATATAACAATTTATAGAAATACGCGTTATAATTCCGCGGTCATTAAATTACAAGTAGAAGATGACGAAAGAGCATCTTTTCTTACAGATAACCCTTACTTCTGGCCGACTGGTGTTGTATGTAAACCTTGGCTACCGAAAAGTGTACTTAAAGCCAGAGCAAAATCTGCAAATAGCAGGCGTAATAACACATACGATAATCCCTACTACAGTAGCTATAGACCAGAAAACGCCGATTAAATCATGGACAAGCGAACAAACATGTATGTATTAAAAATTGGAACATGGAATGCCACGGGAATAATGTCAAGTTCAAGTTATTTGAGTAATCTACTCGAAAACGAGAAAATTGATATAATGGGTGTTAGTGAGCACTGGCTATTTCCCAAAGATCTGCACTTTTTAGACAGCATACATAATAACTATAATAATCACTCAATGTCAGATCCAGATTTACATTTGCCAGGAAGCCGCCGCGCAAGAAAAGGGGGTATTTCCATAATGTGGCATAAAAACCTTGATAGAATGATTTCTGCTATAGAAATTCAATCAAAATATATCATTGGAATAGAAATCAATATAGGACCTGGGGCTTATTTGTACATTTTATCTCCCGTGCAAAAACTATCCTGTACAAAGTTACAGAGATAGTATAGATGATGTAGAAAATGTAATTTTCTCTTATTCTCAAAAAGGCTCAGTAGTAATAATGGGTGATTTTAACACGGAGCTCCCTTCGCGACATGAAAAAACGTTCAATTTTGACGCTCGAAGCGATGGCTTGTTAAGCTTGATGACAAGACACGACTTTTCTGCTATTAACACGTTAAACTTTTGTACGGGGTCAAAATACAGTAATGTTCCGTTTAACGGAGCCAGAGAAACTCTAATCGATCATATTTTGATCTCGAATGATTATTTAGAAAATGTCCGTTCTTGCAAAATTTTACAAGATGCAAATTTAAATGTTTCAAGTCATCGTCCAATTATCTCGGTTATTGAAATCCCTAGCGCGCCTAAAAACGAGAAAAAGACAAAGTGTGAAAACAGAATCTTGAACTGGAAAACAGTATCACAAGAACGCGTTGCAAAATATTGTGAATATGTAGAAAATAGTGATTTATTACAAAATGCTTTATCTAAACAGATAATTTGTAAACAAGACATAGATGCCATTTACAATACTCTCGTTTCCGTGTTGAATGCCGCTACAGATGCGTGTATTCCCAAATCCATATTTAAGCCATTTATAAAACCGTATTGGGACTCTGAGCTCTCAACATTAATCAATGACGTAAAAATAAAACGGAATAAGTGGATTGAAGAAGATCAGCCTAGAGGCATCGAGTTTGAATCTTATGTTGAATATAAGCGTTCAAAATCAGCATTTAGAAATTGTCATAGAAACAAGGTTAACAACCATTTGTATAATTTGGAAATGGAGATAAACACAGCGGCCGAAATGGATCAAAATGAATTCTGGAGGCTTATTAATAAACGAAGGGGCAAGAAATGTCATGTGAATATTTTCGAAATGAATTTCGATGGCCATATTCATAACACACCGAAATCTATAAACAATGGTTGGAAAGATTACTTTTCGACTTTGTATTCAGCAGACTCCGAGCAGGATCAATCCGAGTATACCAAAATCAAAGACGAGTTAAACTCGATAGATAGTACAGGCATACAAATTACGTCAGAAATCGTAGTGGATTGTTTGAAAAAGTGCCAAAATGGTAAAGCAAGTGGTAATGACAATATTAATTACGAGCATTTAAAATCTGGTGGAAAATTACTCTTATCCGTTATTAGAAAATTTTATCAAGCTATAACCGATTTCAGCTATATACCTATAGACATGAAAAAGGGCATTATTTCTACTTTATACAAAGGTGCGCCGAAATCAAAGGATGATCCTAATTCATACCGGGCAATAAGTCTTTGTTCGGTGTTGCTTAAAGTCTACGAAAAGGTATTAATACACTTTATGGAAAAAGATAACTTTATGATAGTAAATGCCATGCAGGGTGGCTTCCAAAAGAACTTTAGTTGCATAATGACGTCATTCTTATTAAAAGAAAGTATTTGCAACGCTCGAGAACGTAACAGTAGACTCTATACATGTTTTCTTGACGTACGCCAAGCGTTTGATCACGTTACGCATAGCATCTTAGTGACAAAATTGTACGAAAAAGGAATTGATCCTAGAATTCTGAAGGTTATCATAAACATGTTAGAACACGTGTACAGCCGAGTGTACTCAAACGGCGAAACGTCAGACTGGTTCCCTATTCAAAAGGGAACCAGACAAGGCCAGTGTTTGAGCCCCTTGCTCTATGTGCTCTTTATTGATGACTTATTAAACAAATTAGAAAATACTACTGCATCATTTAAACTGAGCGGATACAGCGTTGGCTCACCTACGCACGCTGACGACATGGTCTTAATCTCATTAAGTAAAATGGGTTTACATGAAATGATGAACATATGTTATGAAAATTCAGTTAAAGAAGAGTATGAGTACAATGCACGGAAATGTGACGTTATTGTATTTAATGAAAAATCTTCCCAAAACTTCACCAGCACTCGTACATGGTACCTAGGTACCGACGAAGTCAAAGAATCAGACAATTACACTCATTTGGGTTCCGTGTGCGACAAAAATTTAGATCTGACAATAAACGTAAATAATGCATGTGACAAAATGAGAAAAACTTACTTTAGCCTTACCAGTATTGGCCTCAATGGAAAGAGTCTACATCCCATCACTATGAAACATCTTTATAAGACAGTTGTTCTGCCGAGGGCATTATACGGCAGTGAACTGTGGAATAATTTAACAATGCAACAAATACAGTCTCTTGAAAAATCCCATATGCAATGTATTAAGTCTATACAAGGTCTACCTAGACAAACCCGTACAGAAATAGCGCAGAGTCTATTGGGCGTATTCTCTATAGAACGAGAAATAGATAAACGAAAATTGCAATTTTTCGGTCAACTTTGCAACATGGGCACGACAAAACGGGCTAAAATGATATTTGCCAACCGCTTATATAATTTTAAAACAAACCCTAGTAAAGCCATTGGTTTCGTTCCAGATATTTTTAGACTTTTTGGTAAGTACGAAATGTTGGACTACTGGAATGAATACTTAAATCATGGTATTTTTCCAAAACAATGCGCATGGAAAAACATAATTAACAGATCAATTATCCGCGAAGCTAACTTAAGTTACACTTCAAAAATACTAAACGATGTAAATATAACAAATTTTATTTACATACAAAATGAAATTAAAGTGGGAAATATTTGGCATTTCTCCCGATTATACAGGGACTATACTAATTACTGTTATACGGTTATTTCCTTCATAGGAAAATATTTCAGTAGACCGTATTACGTGGTTTGTCCCATATGTGATCTTCAAACTGACCGAATAGCAGAGCACCTACTCATGTTTTGTCAGGCTAATGATCACACCCGTCAGTTATTTTTCAACAGGTTACATCATCTATTGTCGACTGAAATTTACACGCAATTTATCCAGCTTGATATTGGGGACCAAATTGTACAAATGATTTCAGGTTATACTTTTGCAAACATGTCTGACGAAAACAGGGTCGACTGTTATAAATGTACATTAAAGTATATTCACCATCTCACAAAACACATTCGATTTACTACTCCTATCACCTAAGATGCAATATCCTTAGAGTACTCGAAGCAATCTAATACTTATTACAATGATGCCGTTTTCGACTTTTTTCATAGGCATATTGATAAGTACAATGTACAAAATGCGCAGTCAAGACTATATCATCATACATATTCTAACCGATTTTCGTTTTCGCTGTGTTAGAATAAGTAAACACGGTGAAATAGCAGTCTTAAAACCCAAATAAGCATTATTCAATGTATGTCACCAACATGAATAAATTAATAGACTAATGAATAAATAGATTATTACAATTAAATTGAAAAGTTATTATATTAGTGAATTGATGAATTAATGATTAGGTTTATGAATTAGTAAATTGATTAATGAATTTAAAAAATGGCTAATGAATTAATAAGGTGGCTGATGAAATAATAAATTGATGAATTGGTGAACTTAATAAGTTGATAAGTTAAGGAATTGAATTAATGAAATGATAGATAAAAGTAATAACAAATAAAATATGTATACATATAAAATTGACATAAACTCCGTGTCATCTGAATGTGTTTCTGTTTGCACGTATTTTGTGTATAGTAATGTTTTCATTGTCTTGTCTTTGCTTTTATTTGTATTGTTTGTCTTGTATTGTGTTTCTCTTGTATACATGTATAACTCTTCAATGATGGAGGTAAATAAAGAATATATGTTGCAGCAGGAAATGTTATCTATTCTTATTACAGCCAGACAAAGACAGCCCAGGAAAAAATCATCTGTTACTTTTGAAAATGCCGTAACTATAGCTTGATTAAGCTGTCGTTACAGCTTTTTTAGCTCACCTGAGCACGAAGTGCTCAAGGTGAGCTATTGTGGTCGCTTTTTGTCCGTCGTCCGTCCGTCCGTCCGTCCGTCTGTCCGTCCACAATTTCTTTAAACATCTTCTTCACCACAACCATTCGGCCAATTTTGACCAAACTTGGCAGGAATGTTCCTGAGGTGACCCTTTTCAAAACTTGTTCGCAAATTTTTGATTTGTCAAAAAATGTGGGCGTGGCAGGGCGGGGCTTAAAAATCCTATGAAAATTCTTTAAAAATCAACCATTGGGCCAATTTGAACCAAATTTGGCAGGAATGTTCCTTAGGTGACTCTTTCCAAAATTTATTCACAAATTTTAAGATTTGTCAAAAAATGTGGGTAAGGCATACCAGACTTTCAAAAATCTAAAGAAAATTCTATTAAATTTAACCAGGTATAATATCTTTAGTGGGAGTCAAAACCTCGTAACTACAGCTCAACAAAGCTGGAGTTACGAGGTTTTAATCCCCCACTGGGGATATGTCTAATCCCCATAAAATAAACAAAGACCAGGAATGTTTATTCAAGACGGCCAGAATGGGGAACTGCAGGTAAAAAGGGGTAAATACATTCTATTTGTTATTTAAGCTATCCTTTGTTGATGGTACTCATTTAAATAGTTTTGATTCGATCATTCAAATGAATACCCACATCACAGGGTTTGATAAACATTGAAAGATATTTTACAATTTGGAAATCCGTTAACCTCTCCTATTTGAATCTCTAGTACAGCCTCTAGATATGTACTTTAGTTTAACCCTTTCCTGAAAATGCCTGGTTTGACATCCCTAAATAATTAGAAAATGCTTGGGAAAATATTGAGTCAAATGAAGAAAAGGCTGATAATCAGTAATTTTCTCCCTTTGTCTCAATAATTTATCTGCTTTATTGTACATGAATCCTTTCTTTATCCATATCAATTTTATGTTCTTTTTTTAAATTGGAACAGTCTATTCCTTTTCAGTTTGGGAAGGGATTAACCCATTTCCAAACGACAACATTTTAGGGTGGTCCAAATTGAGGGAGTCTGCAGACGACAATTTCAAGTGAATGGAATGTTTAATTTTTAGGGTTTTTTTGATGAAAAACATTGTGGGAAATGAAGAAATTGCTTGTCACAAGCAATTTCTTCATTTTCCACAATGTTTTCAATGGCCATTATTTTGTAGGGAGTCAAAAAGAGTCATTGTGTGGTAATGGGTTAAGCAGGTTTTGGCTCACTTATTGGAAATGTTGGGAAAATGCTATTGGAAAAGAAGAAAATGCTGATAGCCTATATTTGCATCTTTTGCTTCATCTTTTTCTGTCCAATTTTGTACATGAATGCAGTCTTACTCAGCATTCTGTTTTGTTAGTTACAGCAGATTTAATTCTACTGCTCTAATGTTATACTGTTAGGAAAAGATTTAACCAAAATCAAATTGTAACTGTTCAACGTCAATCGCACGCTATTCTGCAATTTTTATATTTTTCACTATATTATCTCAAAATTATCAATATACTTTAATTAGGTACTTAAATAGAAGTCAATCTTAGGAAATTATATTATTTCCCATCAATTTCAGCATGTTATATGTGATTTAATTTCATATGCAGAAAATAATACCTTACATTAACTCATAAAAATGCGTACATTTTCATGTAACGCGTAACAAAATTCAAATATAATTCAGATATAAAATGCAATAGAATTACTAATCTTTGGTCGATTTTCAAAATTCTTTCAACGCCGGAATCCTTATATCGTGTGTAAATATGACATTTGCATGAGGGACATCAGAAATGTTATTTGCGTCAAAACAAGGTAAACAACGGCAGCATGTACCAATGTAACGTTTATTCATCATAGGTAGGCTACAGTATGTAAAAATTAATTTTCGTATATTTTCCGCTACGTCTCTTCGATGATTTTCATTTCATATAAAAGTACATTGTTTCAACAAAAAGGAATGATAGAAGTATATTTGAAAGGTTGAATATTTATGTTTGAAACAAAAACGTAGAAAAATTACAAATTTTCTACCCTGCTCGAAAACTGTGTTTATCTAAATGGGGTTCGTCTCTTAAACTTTCCTGTTAAAATCGACACGCAAAAATCAACATATGCTATTACTATTGACAAAAAGTACAAATAATAACCTTTAAAACAGTATATAATACAATGTGATTAATCTAAACATGTAATTAATTAAATAATGATTTTAAAATTACATTTTTTCTACCCGACGCGCAACGTCGTTGTAGCGTTATATCATAGACGTGCGCTGTTTTTTGTGTAATTTGAATTACTGTAATACCAAAATTGTTCATACAATTTGTGGGTTTTTTTAAAGTTGTTGTTTCTGTAAGGAAAGAGATTGATTTTCTTATTTATCATTACACGTATAATGTACTTTTAATTCTCAAATAGTCAAATACACATCTATAAAAATTGATCTGGGTAAAAGATACATTGCCAAAATTGATGGAATGGATACAATGTTGGTTATAAGTTTTTCTCTTTTTGCTTAAATGTTTTCCAAAATTAATTTTTAATACAATCATACAATAAAAGGTCTTTTTCAAGCAATGAACAGTTTTTCTGAAAGTTGAATTGTAAAACAAAACAAATGTTGGATTTTATTGACACACTGAAAAAAAATATCGCGTCAAAATGAGAAAACTCTTGTTACCAAATTCACTGTTTTCATAAACCTTTCCCATAAGAAATTTCATGATTTGTGTCAAGATTTTAAAATTATCGGACATTGGGCTGGTTTTAACAAGCATAAACAAATTATGCGTTAACATATTTTGTTAACACAACGTCAGGCACCAACATAACGTTAGATAACGTTGGTTAAAGTGACGTTACGTCGACTTGCGGAATAGCGTGCTATTGATGTCAATGAATAGTTCCCCTATGAAATGTTGTGGGTTGACTAAGTTCCATATAAAAATGATAAAGAGGGCAGTGCTTGACAATCTTTTCTCAAATTATAAGACCTGAATATTTAAAGATTTTGCGTAGTTTAATGTCTAAAGACTAAAAATTATCCATATGCTGTAGCTTTTGATCCTAACAGAAAGTCCTTAGTTATATGCCTTTTCAATTGACAAAATTACCATTTTTGCTCATGTCACCTATGTTCAGGTGAGCGATATAGGACCATCATGGTCCTCTTGTCTAACATAACCTTAAAAACGTTTGTTAACATCTCATTTTCTTCTTTAGTCTTAATGTTTTCTTAAAATTTCTTAAACACTATGTTAAAGCCAAATATTGTTTATCTTAAAAATTCTTAAACACTATGTTTAAGCCAAATATTGTTCAGAAAAAACGTTTAATAAATTAATTACCTTGATGTTAATCCTCTTTCCTTTCAAACCATCAAATTTTCAAAAACATCTTATATCATTATAGCCATGCAGTTGTATTGAGTCCTGTTTTCACAATGATAAAGTTGTCAGATTGGGGAGGAGTAATTTTACAGCAGTCAGTTGATTACATCTCAACCAAACCTGTCAATCCAAATATGTGCCAATAAAATATGAAACACTTACATTATAGCACAGAAAGTATTGAGGCAAAAGGAGAAAATGCTGATTATCAGCATTTTCTTCTTTTGTCTCAATATGTCGTGAAATACACGATATATTTCTTTATTTGGTCATGAAAAGGTTTAAAGGGGTGCACTCCTGCTTACTCCTGATGTATTGTTTACACAGGAATGAGCAGAGTGCACCACTTATAAAAACATTGTAAATATTAATTGTGTTGTTTTAGAGAGATGCGCTCCTGCATGCTCCTGATGCATTGTTTGCACAGGAACATGTAGAGCGTATCTCTTGTGAAAACATCTTATGAAAACATGTTGTAAGGAGATACGCTCCTGTATGCTCCTGATGCATTGTTTGTACAGGAACATGTAGGGCGTTTCTCTTGTAAAAACATGTCATGCAGCTCTTATATAAAAAGGGAGAAAATGTGGTGTGGGTTCAGTTTTGAGTTAGTTTTTGCTCAGTAAAGATTAAAGTTAGTGATGGCTAAAGTTTAAAGAAAGTTTAGTTTTGAATAGACAAAGTAAAAAGTTGTGGGAAATTAAAAGTGGTAAAAATGGAAAACTGTTTAAGTTATTTCTTTTGATGTGCGAAAAATCTACGACATCGAAATTTGGCGCCGGAACCCGGGAATCACAGCGAAAGTATTGATAGTGAATAGTGTGATGTCAATGCTTAGTGACAAACATTTTCAGTGCTGTGGTGCCCGAATGTGGAAATGCACTACTATCTTCGAACGAGATTGTTCTGATGCAAACTGCACAAGTATATATAAAGAACCCTATAGGATACAGAACCGAACAAGTTAGAGTGTTGTTAGATTCAGGTTCACAAAGGACATACATCACAGAAAGGTTAGCGAAATCATTGGACCTAGAGAGAACAAAGGATAAAGATATACAGCTTGTTACTTTTGGGAGTGAAAAGGCAAAAGTGGTTAAGACATCCACAACAAAGATTAGTTTACAATTAAGGGGCAATAAAGAGATGAGCATCTTTGCTAATGTTGTACCTACCATTACTGGAACTATACAGCGAAAGAAGATTTGTGTGAAGGATAAACGAAATTTAGACACCCTAGTGGAGAATCTTAATCTTGCAGACACCATTCCTTCTACAACAGAATCTGGAACTGTTGACCTCCTCATCGGTAATGACTATTACCTAGATATCGTGACGGGTCACAAAATAGAAGTGCAAAAGGGCTTATACCTTCTTTCGTCTCGACTTGGATGGATTCTCACAGGAAGGACTGATGAATTTGAGGAAGACGCTAATGACATGAACATGTTAATACTCACGTTTGGTGATAATATCACCAAGACAGAGATATTTTCAGCAATTGACGAATCGGTACCAGTGAAGCCCAATCTTGAATATTTCTGGAATTTAGAAGCTATTGGTATTGTGGATAAGAAAGAAGAAAACCAAGATGAAATGGCCATGAACAATTTCAGAGAAACTCTTGCGTTTAAAGATGATCGATATTATGTGACTTGGCCATGGAAGAATGAAGAGAATATACTCCCAGAGAATCGTATGCTAGCTGTTGGACGTTTGAGATCATTAGTATCAAAGTTGAAATCGAGGCCAGATTTGTTGAACAAGTATAATGATATAATTCAGGAGCAACTTGGAAAAGACATCATCGAAAAGGTTGACAGTTATTGTAGAGATGGTGCAAAGCATTATATACCCCACCACGCAGTTATAAAGCCAGATAGGTCCACTACAAAACTGAGAGTAGTTTATGATGCGTCTGCTAAAACCAAACCTGATGATAAAAGTCTAAACGAATGTCTCTACAGAGGTCCTGTGCTACTTTGTGATCTATGTGGGATTTTGATACGTTTTAGGATGCAAAGAATAGGAATTGTATCTGACATTGAGAAAGCTTTTCTCCAAGTTGGACTTCAACCAAGTCAGAGAGATGTTACAAGGTTTTTATGGCTAAAGGATCCAGAAAATGTTACGGTAGACACGGACAACATCCAAGAATATCGGTTTTGTAGAGTCCCCTTTGGAGTAATATCAAGCCCTTTTCTCCTTGGAGCCACTGTAAATTATCACCTTGATAGGGATGGATCTGAAACAGCACACCAAATCAAGCGAGATATTTATATGGACAATGTTATAAGTGGAGTTGACTCTGTTCCTGAAGCCATTCAGTTCTATACCGATTCAAAGAAGATATTCTCTGAAGCTGGAATGAATCTAAGAGAATGGGCATCCAACAACCAAGAAGTAGAAGATTATTTCCCAGAACATGACAAAACGGATGATGAAAAGATGAAGGTATTGGGTCTAGAATGGAATAAAAGAACTGATACTCTGAATGTGAAACCTATCAAGATACTTGACACTAATGATGTTACAAAACGAAACGTTTTGAAACAGGTTGCAGCAGTTTTTGACCCACTTGGTCTATTTTCTCCTGTCACCCTGAAAGGAAAGCTCATATTACAACTGCTGTGGAACAAACATCTAGATTGGGATGAACAGATCAGTGAAGAAGATGTGAGTTTGTGGAAATCAATTATGGATGACCTACAGAAGATGCCGGAGTTACCTTTGCCCAGATGTGTGAAGATACTAGAAAACAATGATGAAACAAGTTCACTCGTGTGTTTCTGTGATGCCTCAGGAAGAGCTTATGCAGCTGTTATTTATTTTGTTCAACAAGCACATGAAATGTTTAAATCCGATGTCATCTTTACAAAAACTAGACTTGCTCCTTCCAAGAAAATCACGATTCCGAGATTAGAACTGATGGCAGTGCTAATTGGTGTTAGAGCCATAAACTATGTCAGATCTCAAATTCTCCAAAAAGTGTCAAGTGTTAAGATCTTCACAGATTCAATGTGCACGTTAGGTTGGATACAATCAAAGAAACAGCTTCCTGTGTTTGTGCGAAACAGGGTTGAAGAGATTAAGAAAGAAAAAGAAGTATCCTTTCATTTCGTCAAATCGAAAGATAATCCAGCAGATCTTGCAAGCAGAAGTTGTTCCTTCGAGGAGCTTAGAAAAAGTAAACTTTGGTGGAATGGACCCGTGTGGCTGCAAAATGAAAATCAAGATCCCATGTATGATACAGATGAACTTATGGAGATCGAAGAAGCAGCAAGATCAAGAAATAGTGGTGAAAGTGAGAATTCAAATAAAAGAGAAGAGTGTCTATTATCCGAAAAGTGTGTGACTGTAGAACTAGAGTCTGAATGTCAAAATTCTCCTATGGGTATTGATGTGAAAAGATTTTCCTCAAAGATAAGAATGATAAGAGTTACAGCTACCGTCCTGAAATTCATAGACAGACTTAAAGGAAAACCAGGCAAACAACTCACAAGTGATGACATCAAAAATGCAGAAGAAATATGGATAAAATATGTACAAAGACTTCATTTCCAAGAGATTCTTATTGCTATCCAAGAAGGCAAGAAGAATAATCTACAAGCACAGTTAGGAGTATTTCTGGACGAAAAGGGTATTTTGCGCTGTAAAGGACGCCTTGAGAATTCAGATTTGACAGAATCTGCTAGATTTCCCATCCTGTTACCGAAAAAGGACAGATTTTCACAATTAGTGATCGAGGAAACCCATAAAATGTGTATGCATAGTGGTGTATCTCAAACTCTAAGTGCTCTAAGACAATTGTATTGGATTCCACAGGGAAGAGCCAGCGTAAGAAAAGTTTTACGTGAGTGTGTTGTTTGTAAGAAAGTTGAGGGGCACGCATACAAGATGCCTCCCATGGCTCCATTGCCTCATTCCCGTGTTACAGAGTCTCCACCCTTTACGTTCACAGGATTGGATTATATGGGACCCCTTTACATCAAAGACAATAAAGACAATAGTGATACCAAAAAGGTTTGGGTGTGTTTGTTGACTTGTATGGTGACTCGAGCAGTCCATTTAGAAATTGTGACAAGTATGTCTACTGAATCATTCTTGAATGCGTTACGGAGATTTATTGCTGTGAGAGGAAAACCTGATGAGATTGTGTGTGATAACGCTTTGCAGTTCAAATTAGCTAGTGAGACCACTGATTTGGTGTGGGGAGAGGTGATCATGCACGATGATACACAGAGCTACTTTTCAAACCAGAAGATTAAATGGAAATTTATAGTGGAACTCGCACCTTGGATGGGCGGATTCTACGAGAGAATGATAGGAGTCCTCAAAAGATGTTTGAAAAAGAGTATAGGAAGAAATTTATTGGACAATGACAAGCTACAAACAGTTCTTAAAGAAGCCGAAGCAGTGATAAATAATAGACCTTTAGTGTACGTTGGCGAAGATATCAATTCAACCATCACTCTTACTCCAAGTCACTTTCTGTGTTTAAATCCAAGAATAGGAATACCCGTGAGCAAAGTTGAAGAAGATGAAGAGTTCATCATCAAGGAAAGTTCAGCTAGAAAGTTACTATTAATGTGGAGAAAAGGTCAAAAGTTAGTAGACAAATTCTGGACAATGTGGAGAGAAGAATACTTGACAAGTCTACGAGAGAGGGGCCAATCTTGCTTATCAGGAGCAAGAAATAGTGTGAGTGAAAGAGCAGAAAAGGGAGACGTTGTTTTGATAAAGGACAACCTTCCAAGAGGAAGTTGGCGTTACGGAAAGGTGACTGACTTGATTGAAAGCGCAGATGGTAAAATAAGATCAGCAAGAGTACAGACTAAGTCAGGGAATATTTTGAATAGACCCCTAAAGTTACTATATAAAGTGACTATTTTCCCAAGCCACTCATAGTAAGGATGTCAAAAGCAGGTCTTGTTTTGGAAAGGGTTAAAGTCTTCTTACATTAGACGAAGAGTGACAAAAGATTGGTTCATTGGGGTTTTATGCTGTTTTCAACAACTAAGTGACAAAAAAGTGAAGTCATTGTATTCAGTGCACCTGTCACTTACTAGTAATCACTTTCAATTACTAGATACTGGTTATCATCATTTGCTTCTTTGCTACCTTAAAATTAATGTTTCCTTAAACATTCTATTTTAAAACCAAATAATTTTTATTTTACAGAAAAAAGTTAAACAAAATAAAAATTTACCTTGATGTAATGAGTCCTGTTTTCACAATGATAAAGCTATCAGAATGGAGGAGGAGTAATTTTACAGAGTCAGTTGATTACATTGCAACCAAACCTGTCAATCAAATGATCACGAACATTGTCCACAACATAAAAACTCTCCGGGCACCTGCTTTTAACTGTCAACTCAACAACCTCTTAACAAATTCATTTTTCATTAACTTTTTCTCAAACAAAACCCTGTTTTGAAGGTTCTGACAGGAAAAGTTTGAGAAAACATTGAGACAAACAAATGAAATGCTGATAAAACACATTTTCATTTGGCTGCTACCATTATTGTACTCTTTCTATATAGCATACACAAATCAAGTCTCTAATAACAAACATCAATTTTGTCATCTGCAACATCTTTCAAATAAGTAAAGTCATTACTTTTTCCCATTTGGTTTGGAGTAAGCGAAATACTTTTCTGAGGACAGCTTATATAAACGTGGAGTATCGAAAAAGTCTCATAATGGCATCAGCATTTCCTTCTTTTTCTTCAAGTTGTTTTCCAAGGCATTTCCTAATATGGACACTAAAACCAGGACCTGTTTGGGAAAGGGTTAGAAATAAAGTATCAAAATTATAATCACTCAAAAAATATTAACAGAGACAAAAAATGCAAATATTGAGAGAAAAGGACCAAAATAATGTGTATTAATGCATGTCCAGAGGCACTGCTCTCTGATAACCATCAAACCAAATGACAGAAAACTAAAAATGTTGTACAGATAACAACAATGATGGATGTACCAATTTATAGGCATTAGCACACTGCATATGTCTCTTGTTAACCCTTTCCCAAACCGCAAAATAGGAATGAATTTTGTGCTAAAAATAGACTGGGTTTACCATTATATTTTGATGAACCGTCGGTGTCGTTATAAAAATCTCGTAACTACGGCTTGAATCAAGCCATAGTTATGAGTTTTTATAACGACACCCGCGATATATAATTGTTTGTCCAAAATCACATCATTCCCAATTGTAGGTTGCTCCATTTTGAAAGGTGCTGTTAATGACAAATTTAATAACTAAAATATTTAGGAAAAAGAAGAAAATGCTGGTTATCAGAGTTTACCATATTGGAAGTTTTCTAAAGCAAATGAATGTGTTGCAGATAATAACAGGATGATAATAGGAACTTAAAATGTTACAAAAAGATATTTTGCAAAACAGCTAATTATTGCACTAGCTAGCATTTGCATAATCACTAAGATGAGTTTTCAAAGACAGATGGACATACTAAGGACAAAAGCTTGATCAGACAGCTTAATTAATCAAATGAATGGCCCAGGCTCCACATGTAAACAGGCTATCAATGGCTTATCATTATCCAGACGATCGTGGTTCCAGATCAGCATGTGTCATATTGGAGTGTGGAGTCTGATTAGGCCTATGTTCAATGTTCAAAAGAATAATATCATAATGGACAGGCTGCTGTTGAATCAGCATTGTTCTCAAATACATACATGTACTTCCCTCTCTTCTAGTTACTGCTGAGCCTGGATAGCTCAGTCGGTTACGTCGGAGTCTGTCAATCCAGGGGTCTCGAGTTCGAAACCCGGCTCTGCCAGTATGATGGACCATTCAAATATTTGACAAGTCATTTGTTTCTCACCAATGGGTGTGAATCATCTATGTGAATGAGCAGCTGGAGGCTCGGTTTGGATATTGTGGTTGTACTGGTGCAAGAAATACCAGGAACCCACGGTTAGGTGCTCCAGCCGTCGCGATATGACCATAGAAGTTGAAAACGACGTAAAACCCCAATAAACTCAAACTCTTCTAGTTACTAGCTCAATCCTTTCCCTACTCTCCAAAGCCGAGGTCTATTGATTAAATCATCATAGTTTAAATGAAGAGGTAATGTGCCTTGTTTTAAGAAAGTATCCTTTCCCAAACAAGACCAGGGGCCCGTATTTCTAACGATCGTACGTTTGATTTTTGCATAATTACTTGCAACAACAGCCCTGATTGGCTCAGTCGGATTTCTCGTGCAATTAGATGTCTTGTTACACAGTTTACACAAAAACTTGATCGTAAGATGTTTAGTAATACGGGGCCCTGGTTTTGACATCTCCAATAGAAATGGCTTGAGAAAACATTGAGGCAAAAGAAGAAAATGCTGATCATCAGCATTTTCTACTTTTGCCTCAATATTTTCTTTGCTACATTGTACACAATCATTACCTTACTCAATGTCCATTTTGTCTTCTTCAGCAGCTCACCAATTTTGCTTACCAAGTTTGGGTAAGGGTTTATTATTAATTGTAAAAAAGAAAGTTTACTGATGTTGTTTTGCTTTTTCATAAATCATTTAACAAAAGAAATTATTAGAGCCATAATTATGCAGAATGTTAAAGTAAAGATTATGATCATTGAAGTTACCAATATGCCCACAGCTACTATTGTCAATCACTGAAATATAAGCCAGGGGGAGACAATTAAACTGAACTTAAACATGTGTTAGATCGGCTGATAATTTCATAAAATTGTGTCATCATTTTGAAACAAAGTATTCTGAAAATCAACATATTACTCAACTGTCATTTAGATATGCTACAATAAATCAAATATTTTATTCACCACATTTTTGCTGTTATATACAGAAACAAATTTAAAGTAATGATAATTATCTACAATTTTCAGCTGATAATAAATAAGACCAGTATGAAGACAAGTATCTGGTGTTGTATGCAACACATAAAGTCCCCTACCGGCTTCACATTGACTCAATATGGTAATCAATAATAGATTAAGTTGCAGGATCCATTTCTTGCCATATTTTCACTATTTCCGTTACCATAGCAACCACACTTTTCGTCAAAGAACAAAGATAAAATGATGTGCATAATCTACACATTGCCATATAGTCATATACCAAGTCTCATCAAACTAGCTTGCTTAGTTATTATCTTATCGCAGGATCCCATTTTTGGCCATATTTTCACTATTTCTGTAACCATAGCAACCTCAATTTAAGTCGAAAAACAAAAATAAAATGATGTGCATAATCTACACATTGCCATCTAGTCATATACCAACTTTCATCAAAAACGCTTGCTTAGTTATTAAGTTATCGCGGGATCCAGATTTGAGCGGACAGACGGACGGACAGACGGACAGACGGACGGACAGACAGACGGACGGACGGACAGACGGAGGGCAAACCTATAGTCCCCTCCGGTGTGAACACCGGTAGGGGACTAACAAGAATTAGATTAAATAGTAGTTATACATAACTAACTGCATGATCACTTTAATATATACCATGTTGTTGTTGTTGTTGTTGAGTTTTTTTACCAGTCCAAAAATTAAATACACTAGTTGCTTTTTTTCTCTCAAAAGTTATATACAAATCCTGTAACAACCAGCATACTTTAACCCTTTCCCAAACAAGACCTGGCTTTGACGTCCCTAATAGAAAATGCTTGGGAAAACATTGAAACAAAAGAAGAAACTGCTGATAACCAGCAGTTTCTCCTTTTGTCTCAATATTTTCTGCGCCATATTTTACACAAACATAATCTTAGATATATCATCCATTTTATCATTTGTTGCAGTTTTTGAAGTGGATCACCCTAAAATTTTGCCGTATGGGAAAGGGTTAATATATACCACTTTGTTGTTGTTGTTGTCGTTGGTGTTGTTGAGTTTTTTCCCCAGTCCAAAAATTAAATACATCAGTTGCTTTTTTTCTCTCAAAAGTTATATACAAATCCTGTAACAACCAGCATACTACAAGTCACAGTGCCATCAGCACTTTGATAAATGTTCAAATACCATTTCAATACGACTTTCAATATTACAAAGAAAATACAAAGGATTTACTTATAAAAGTACAGTCGACACTCGTTATCTCGACATCGGATAAGTCGAAATTCCGCTTAAGTCGAAGTGAAAGTCATGCCCCCGTCCTTAAAATATGGATATCAAAGTGTTTAATCAAAATAATTTCGAAACAAATAAAGCCATTGAAATTTAGTCGGAAAAGGATAGAAATTGCTCGTATCGAGCAATTTCTTTCCTTTTCCTACTA
This sequence comes from Fragum sueziense, assembly GCA_963680895.1. Taxonomy (NCBI): domain Eukaryota; kingdom Metazoa; phylum Mollusca; class Bivalvia; order Cardiida; family Cardiidae; genus Fragum; species Fragum sueziense. The sequence continues at coordinate 3,564,135 of OY804599.1, read as the reverse complement.
TATTTTAATCATGGACACATATGATGCCCATCAAGAATGGTTAAATATCGTTTTCATCGAAAATAATCAAAATCGGATGAGTCGAACTCCGGATATGTCGAGGCATTTTGACGGCCCCTCTGACTTCGACACAACGAGTGTCGACTGTATCTAGTCATCTCTTTCACCAACAATAATAAGCCTTCTTGGTTGTAAATGAAACACAGTTCTGTTGTTTGAAATTACTGTAGAAAATCTAAGTGTACTCTTATGAAATGAAACAGCTAAAAAGAAAACCCACAAGAAAACAAAATTCTGTCTTTTTTATAAATGTGTAACAGCAAAGATTACTTCTATCATTAATAAAATACCTTAAGGTTTACATAAACAATGAAATGATTAACTTGTTGTCCTAATTACTTTAGTGCTTTTTTGTTTGTTTCTTTTTTATTTTCTAGTTTCTACAATGTAGGTTAAAGTGACATTTCAGAATTTTTTGTCATAAATTTTACTTTTATTTTTATCTGAAAGAGCATATTTCCTTATGAAAATTTCAAGCCAAAATATTGCGCCGTTTACGAGAAAGTTATATTTTTGTGTTAAAATTGTTGTGGACAACAGTTCGGATTTATATGCAATTTATTGATTATGTCTCAACTATAAACGCATGTTTCTCGCTTACTGGCAACAACTTACAAAAACTAATAGTACTAAAAACTCATTAGAATAACCAATCTTGGCATCAAGACATACTTTAAAAAATTGAAATTGGAATGAAATGTCCCTTTAAAGATATGTTGTTAAATATGCATAAATCTGTTCAAATATCAATCACCCCTGTTGCAAGGACCAATCTTATCAGACACATTGAGCATCTTCATAATTTTGCTGATCACCAATGTCTATCAGACTATTAATGTTACGACTGTCCAATCACTGTCCCCGATGCGAGTCTTATAAGATTTAAAGACTGAATTGGCAGGAAATTGAGCAAGCGAATCCTGGAAAGGCTACCATTTTAAATCAGGCCCCAGTTTCTCGAAAAACACTTAAGTACACACTCATGAGAACATGCTCAACTTCAAAGGAATACTCTCCAACGATTAAGGACATTCGATTGAAGTTATGTGGGTTTCGTGCGATTTGAGCATCGCAGCATAGTGCTCAGATTTGAGCATGAGAACGTACTTAAGTTTTTTCGAGAAACCGGGGCCAGATCTAACCCAACAAGAATGCCAGTTTAACCCTTTCCCAAACAACAGCGAGTTTTAGCATACCTAACAGAAAAGGCTTGGGAAAACATTTAGGCAAAAGAAGAAAATGCTGAAGATCAGCATTTTCTCCTTTTGGCTCAATGTTTTCTTCATCATATTCATATTGAAGTCATTTAGTGCCAGATGATGTCAACAAAAGGCGCCTGAAGTATGCGGTGAATGTTGGTTGATATATGTGGTGAAACAACAATAAATGAATCTATGTTGCTCTTATAACAGTGTACTCTCTTACGAACAGAGCGTATTCTCCCTACATTCCATTTCGATAGAATACTCTCTGTTCTCGCGGGGTCGTTTCACGTCTAATCTCGGGGCCTTGGCGGGATTTCGGTATCCAATCGTCGCCAATATACTCATAAACAATCGAAATTTCTGATACAAGAAATGATTGGCTAACGCTTCAAATTACCAGCTTCCGCCAAAAATAGAAGCGACGTAATGTATACGTAATCAAACCAGATCAAACTGAAAGATTTTGATTCGATAATTCAAATGTTACCGGCTTCAGCCAAAAATAGAAGCGACGTAATGTATACGTAATGATCATGCAAGATAAAACTGAATGATTTTGATTCGATAATTCAAATGGTGTGCTATTATTAGATTATGACGACCAAATAGGCTGTTGGCGTACCGAAAACTGCAGAGGTCATATTTGATGGTTTAATCAATAGAGCTCGGCATGGAGAGTAATAACAGTGACAAAGACAATTTATTGCAAAACTGTTGTATGTACGTTTTAGATTATATACACTTACAGCAGTTTAGCAATGTCTCTTTAACCCTCTCTAAACGACAAAATGTTAAGGTGATCCACTTCAAAAACCGCCACAGATGACAATATGGATGTTATTAAAGATGGGTTTTGTGTAAAATATGGCACGGAAAATATTGAGACAAAAGGAGAAACTGCTGGTTATCAGCAGTTTCTCCTTTTGTTTCAATGTTTTTCCAAGCCTTTTTTCTATCAAGCACCTCAAAAGCAGGTCTTGTTTGGGAAAGGGTTAAGTGTAGAATGGTGGCATTGAAGAAGAGTAAGAGCTTGTGACAGAGATGTATCAAAATCATTTGTCTTCACCAATCTTTGTCTAATGCTCTTTTATGGGGGCAGTGAAGACACCACAAAAACAGATCAAAAATCAGAAAAATGAACTTAGCCATGGAAATGCAATAGGCAATAGTTGGGAAGAGTATCTTTTATTATTGCCTTAAAATAAGTTTTGAAAAGAAAATTTTTCAAAATTGATTCCAAAGGCCAATATTTTTTTATTTTTTCTTATATTTATGACTCCAAGCTTTCACATTTTACATGTCTAATCCTTATGAAAAGACTTTTACTTTCATACCAAGGTCATAGGTCAACGTCACATTGAAACAATGAAGGTCCTAACTTTGTAAAATGTCAAAAACTTAAACATTTTCTAACAGAAATTTTGATCATAATAAATTTTGAACAGAAAGTGATACTTATTTTGCAGCCTATCAGTTTGTAGTTCATTGTGGTAGAGTTTGGTAAAATAGTATAATTGACCAAGCAGCCTGACCTTAGTCAACACTTCCTGCCTGTAATAGACACAGTTAATATCACCTCAGTGACAATACAGCCCATCATCGTGTGACTCGTCTTCAGTGAGTAGATAGACAAATGACCAGATATACAAAGCCTCCCCATTAACACTATATGATTTGTCTCTAGACGTTAATCACCTTCATGTCAAGCTTGACACTAGCTAATGTAATGTGTGACAACCTCAATGTTGTAAATTAGTACCCAACATGAGACAATAACTAAATAGGAGATAGTACCCACAATGTTGTCTGTATGTCATACTGTCCGTACACAGATATGTATATGGTCAACACTAGCTAATGTAATGTGTGACAACTTCAATGTTGTAAATTAGTACCCAACATGAGACAACAACTAAATACTGGAGATAGTACCCACAATGTTGTATGTATGTTAGACTGTCTGTACACAGATATGTATATGGTCAACACTAGCTAATGTAATGTGTGACAACCTCAATGTTGTAAATTAGTACCCAACATGAGACAATAACTAAATACAGGAGATAGTAACCACAATGTTGTGTGTATGTCATACTGTCCGTACACAGATATGTACATGGTCAACACTAGCTAATGTGTGACAACCTCAATGTTGTAAATTAGTACCCAACATGAGACAATAACTAAATACAGGAGATAGTACCCACAATGTTGTGTGTATGTCAGACTGTCCGTACACAGATATGTATATGGTCAACACTAGCTAATGTGTGACAACCTCAATGTTGTAAATTAGTACCCAACATGAGACAATAACTAAATATCGGAGATAGTACTCACAATGTTGTATGTATGTCATACTGTCCGTACACAGATATGTATATGGTCAACACTAGCTAATGTAATGTGTGACAACTTCGATGTTGTAAATTAGTACCCAACATGAGACAACAACTAAATACAGCAGATAGTACCCACAATGTTGTATGTATGTCATACTGTCCGTACACAGATATGTATATGGTCAACACTAGCTAATGTAATGTGTGACAACCTCAATGTTGTAAATTAGTACCCAACATGAGACAATAACTAAATATCGGAGATATTACTCACAATGTTGTATGTATGTCAGACTGTCCGTACACAGATATGTATATGGTCAACACTAGCTAATGTAATGTGTGACAACCTCAATGTTGTAAATTAGTACCCAACATGAGACAACAACTAAATAGGAGATAGTACTCACAATGCTGTGTGTATGTCAGACTGTCCTTACACAGATATGTATATGGTCAACACTAGCTAATGTAATGTGTGACAACTTCAATGTTGTAAATTAGTACCCAACATGAGACAATAACTAAATACTGGAGATAGTACCCACAATGTTGTGTATATGTCAGACTGTCCTTACACAGATATGTATATGGTCAACACTAGCTAATGTAATGTGTGATAAGCTCTATGTTGTAAATTAGTACCCAACATGAGACAATAACTAAATACAGGAGATAGTACCCACAATGCTGTGTGTATGTCATACTGTCCGTACACAGACATGTACATGGTCAACACTAGCTAATGTGTGACAACCTCAATGTTGTAAATTAGTACCCAACATGAGACAACAACTAAATACCAGAGATAGTACCCACAATGTTGTGTGTATGTCAGACTGTCCGTACACAGATATGTACATGGTCAACACTAGCTAATGTAATGTGTGACAACCTCAATGTTGTAAATTAGTACCCAACATGAGACAACAACTAAATACAGGAGATAGTACCCACAATGTTGTGTGTGTCATACTGTCTGTACACAGATATGTATATGGTCAACACTAGCTTATGTGTGACAACCTCTATGTTGTAAATTAGTACCCAACATGAGACAATAACTAAATACAGGAGATAGTACTCACAATGTTGTGTGTATGTCAGACTGTCCGTACACAGATATGTATATGGTCAACACTAGCTAATGTAATGTGTGACAACCTCAATGTTGTAAATTAGTACCCAACATGAGACAACAACTAAATATCGGAGATAGTACCCACAATGTTGTGTGTATGTCAGACTGTCCATACACAGATATGTATATGGTCAACACTAGCTAATGTGTGACAACCTCAATGTTGTAAATTAGTACCCAACATGAGACAATAACTAAATACAGGAGATAGTAACCACAATGTTGTGTGTATGTCATACTGTCCGTACACAGACATGTACATGGTCAACACTAGCTAATGTAATGTGTGACAACTTCAATGTTGTAAATTAGTACCCAACATGAGACAACAACTAAATACTGGAGATAGTACCCACAATGTTGTGTGTATGTCATACTGTCTGTACACAGATATGTATATGGTCAACAATAGCTAATGTAATGTGTGACAACCTCAATGTTGTAAATTAGTACCCAACATGAGACAACAACTAAATACCGGAGATAGTACCCACAATGTTGTGTGTATGTCATACTGTCTGTACACAGATATGTATATGGTCAACAATAGCTAATGTAATGTGTGACAACCTCAATGTTGTAAATTAGTACCCAACATGAGACAACAACTAAATACCGGAGATAGTACCCACAATGTTGTGTGTATGTCATACTGTCCGTACACAGATATGTATATGGTCAACACTAGCTTATGTAATGTGTGACAGCCTCAATGTTGTAAATTAGTACCCAACATGAGACAATAACTAAATATAGGAGATAGTACCCACAATGTTGTGTGTATGTCATACTGTCTGTACACAGATATGTATATGGTCAACACTAGCTAATGTAATGTGTGACAACCTCAATGTTGTAAATTAGTACCCAACATGAGACAACAACTAAATACTGGAGATAGTACCCACAATGTTGTGTGTATGTCATACTGTCCGTACACAGATATGTATATGGTCAACACTAGCTAATGTATGACAACCTCAATGTTGTAAATTAGTACCCAACATGAGACAACAACTAAATACAGGAGATAGTACCCACAATGTTGTGTGTATGTCATACTGTCTGTACACAGATATGTATATGGTCAACACTAGCTAATGTAATGTGTGACAACCTCAATGTTGTAAATTAGTACCCAACATGAGACAACTAAATACAGCAGGTAGTACCCACAATGTTGTGTGTATGTCATACTGTCCGTACACAGATATGTATATGGTCAACACTAGCTAATGTAATGTGTGACAACCTCAATGTTGTAAATTAGTACCCAGCATGAGACAACTAAATACAGCAGATAGTACTCACAATGTTGTGTGTATGTCATACTGTCCGTACACAGATATGTATATGGTCAACACTAGCTAATGTAATGTGTGACAACCTCAATGTTGTAAATTAGTACCCAACATGAGACAACAACTAAATACTGGAGATAGTACCCACAATGTTGTGTGTATGTCATACTGTCCGTACACAGATATGTATATGGTCAACACTAGCTAATGTGTGACAACCTCAATGTTGTAAATTAGTACCCAACATGAGACAACAACTAAATACTGGAGATAGTACCCACAATGTTGTGTGCATGTTAGACTGTCCGTACACAGACATGTATATGGTCAACACTAGCTAATGTAATGTGTGACAATCTCAATGTTGTAAATTAGTACCCAACATGAGACAACTAAATACAGCAGGTAGTACCCACAATGTTGTGTGTATGTCATACTGTCCGTACACAGATATGTACATGGTCAACACTAGCTTATGTAATGTGTGACAACTTCAATGTTGTAAATTAGTACCCAACATGAGACAATAACTAAATACTGGAGATAGTACTCACAATAAGTAACAATTTAAATACACAAGAAGAGCTAAACAGAGTTATAAATTAATGCAAGACAGAAAGTTGTCAGTGGCATATAATAATAATTTGATGAACCAAATTCAAATGGTCAGGTGCACAATGTGAAATCACAGAAATAATGTTGGGGACATCGGAGGTCTGTGGGACCCCATGATTATCCCTTTCCCAGACAAGACCTGGTTTTGAAGTTCCTAATAGAAAAGGCTTGGGAAAACATTGAGACAAAAGAAGAAACTGCTGATAACAGCAGTTTCTCCTTTTGCCTAAATATTTTCTTGGCTATATCACACACAATTCTGATATTCATTAACACATGTTTTGTCGTCTTCAGCAGCTTTTGAATTTGACCACCCTAAAATTTTGTTGTTTGGGAAAGGGTTATTTAGAGGTAGGTTGTGGACCTGAAACACCAGTTTGATTCCTATTAACCAATGTCTTTGGAATTATTCTGGACAAAGAGAAATTACTCCCCTTTACCAAATTTACAGCTGATCAGCATTTTCTCCTTTACTTTCAGTATTTTCGTACCACTGAATCAAAATGTATTATAAATTTGCCTATTATACTTAAATTATTTTCACTTGTACCTCAATTTATACCTCATGATAAATGACCTGGCAGAGCATCCTGGGCAGCCTATTGGCTAAGGCTGCTCTGCCAGGTCAATTATCGTCAGCAATAACTAACAGAAAATGCAGTCTATAAATTTGTTGATTAAGAAAATTAATGGTTGCAGCATGCATCTAAAGATCTCTTACATTGTTCAAAATATTGCTGCTTTTCATCCAAATCATCTTAACTCCAGCTTGTTTTAAGCTGCAGTTACAATATTTTTGCTGAAAAGTCAGGATGTCTGTTCATTATGTGTAAATATCTATTCATTCTCCCATTTCTGATGGACACCTCTCATATCTGCATCAATCCAGACAATAGAAATGTAGACAATAACAATGAATAGATATCTTTTTCCATTGATTTTTTATCTCCTTTTTTTCTCCCTTTTCTACTTCACTATTACATTAACCCGATTGTTCAGACTCATTTATCATTATATTATCATCCCTCATGGCTTATCAAATTTTATATTATTTTAGCATTTCATGAAGGATATAGAACAGACAAGAGGACCATGATGGTCCTATATCGCTCACCTGAACCAAAATTATATAAGCAAAACTTTTCTTCAATTCAAAAAATATTTATGACTTTAAGACTGAAAACGAACTTATGGTCAATAACATTGTGAAAATCAAACTCATCCAAGATTTCATCGTGTCCAACACTGTGTCCAAGATTTGTCTTGTTTGATAAATAATTGTAGATTCTGGAGTATAAACAAGGTCAAAAACAGCCGAAAACAGTGATTTTGTCAATTCAAGAGCACATAACTCTCGACTTTCTAGTCAGATCAGGCTGAAAATCAAACTCATCCGAGATCTTATGATATCCAACATTGTGTCCAAGATTTGTCTTGATTGGTCAATAATTGTAGATTCTAGAATGTAAACAAGGTCTAAAGCAGCCGAAAACGGCAATTTGATCAAATTCAAGGGCACATAACTCTCCACTTTTTTATCAGATCGGACTGAAAATCAAACTTATCCAAGATCTTATGGTCTCAAACATTGTGTTCAAGTTTTGTCTTAATTGATAAATAATAGTAGATTATAGAGTGTAAACAATGTCAAAAACAGCCAAAATCGGCAATTTTATCAAATTCAAGGGCACATAACTCTCATCTTTCTGGTCAGATCAGACTGAAAATCGAACTCATTTGAGATCTTATGGTCTCCAACCTTGTATCCAAGATTTGTCTTGATTGGTCAAAAATTGTAGATTCTAGAGTGTAAATAAGGTAGAAAACAGTCAAAAACGGCAATTTGTCAAATTCAAGGGCTCATAACTCTCAACTTTCTAATCAGATAAGACTGAAAATCAAACTCATCCGAAATCTTATGATCCCCAATAATGTGTCCAAGTTTTGGATTGATTGATCAATAATTGTAGATTCTAGAGTGTAAACATCGTCGAAAACAGTCAAAAATGACAATTTTGTCAAATTCAAGGGCAAGTAACTCTCGACTTTCTGATCAGATCAGACTGAAAATCATACTCATCCGAGATCTCATGGTCCCAAACATTGTGTCAAAAGTTTGTCTTGATTGATGAATACTTGTAGATTCTAGAGTGTAAACAAGGTCAAAATCAGTCGAAAATGGCAATTTTGTCAAATTCAAGGGCACATAACTCTCGTCTTTCTGGTCAGATCAGACTGAAAATCGAACTCATCTGAGATCTTATGGTCTGCAATGTTATGTCCAAGATTTGTCTTGATTGATCAATAATTGTAGATGCTAGAGTGTAAACAATGTCAAAACTAAGTATTTTTCGCATTCAAGGGCAGATAACTCCTGACTTTCTAGCTCGATCTGACCCATAATCGAACTCATCCGAGATCTTATGGCCATACATGTTTTGACCAAGTTTGGTCAAGATTGGCTTATATTTGTAGATGCTAGAGTGTAAACACGAAATTGTGGACGGACGGACGGACGGACGGACAGACGGACAGACGGACAGACGGACGACGGACAAAAAGTGACCACAATAGCTCACCTTGAGCACTTCGTGCTCAGGTGAGCTAAAAACATTGAGACAAAAGAAGAAAAAGCTGATTATCAGCATTTTCTTCTTTTGCCTCAATGTTTTCCCAAGCTTTTAGTATCAGAACTTGAATTGAAAACAACAGCTTGCTAGGGAAAGGGTTAATGTGAAAATTTAGACCCATTCATCATTATATTCTCATTACTCATGTTTTATCAAATTTTATGTCAAATGTATATGACTGCTTCAGCCACTGAAAATGACCTACAAGAATCAGCACATAATCAGACTGTGGCAATATGTTACCGTACACCTGCCAATAATATGCTTTGCCTGCTTAATAATCTATAGATTCTTTTTATTTATTTACCCTCTTTTTAAATAAAAGTTCTTGCAAAACCTATATGACTGCTTCAACCACTGAAAATGACCTTCAAGAATCAGCATAGAATCAGACTGTGGCAATATGTTACCGTACACCTGCTAATAACATGCTTCACCTGCTTAATAATCTATAGATTCTATTAATTTATTTACTCCCTCTTTTTAAATAAAAGTTCATGCCAAACCTATATGACTGCTTCAACCACTTAAAATGACAAACAAGAATCAGCATAGAATCAGTCTGTGGCAATATGTTACCGTACACATGCTAATAACATGCTTAACCTGCTTGATATCAATCCATTCAAATCCATAGATTCTATTTATTTATTTACTCTCTCTTTTTAAATAAAAGTTCATGTCAAACCTATATGACTGTTTCAACCACTGAAAATGACCTTCAAGAATCAGCACAGAATAAGACTGTGGCAATATGTTACCATACTTCTGCTAATACAATCCCTTACCTTGCTTAATACCAACCAATTCAAATCTGTAGAGTCTAAAAATTTGTTAAACATATTTTTTCAATGAAATGTTATTTCAAGCATACTACAATAGTCCCAGCCGAAAATGACAGTGACGTAGGCTGATGTTTACTGCTGCAAAACCAATCAATTCGTCTGATCTGCACCGTTACAAATACCAACAGAGTTGATTGGTTGTCAAGTAGTAAACATTAGCCCACGTCACAGTCATTTTCGGCCGGTACTATTGTATATGACTGCTTCAACCACTGAAAATGACCTACAGAAATCTGCACAGCAGTATGTTACCATACTTTTCCTAATAACAAGCTTTATTAGCTTAATATCAACCCATTTGAATCCATAGTCTAAAAGTTAATTATCTTTTTTTTTTCTTTTTTTTTTCGTAAATTATGTCAAAATTGACTGCTTCAATTACTGAAAATGACCTACAGAAATCTGGGGCCTGTTTCATCAAAAAGTTTAAGACGTGTTCTTGACTTACCGACGACTTACGACAAGTTAAGGATAAGAAACGCGTATCGCCATTCTATCAAAACCTGGGTTATGCGATTGTTGTTTTAAGCGATTTTTAAGACATTGGTAAGTCATAAATACGACTTAAATGTTTTGATGAAACAGGCCCCTGTACAGCAATATGTTACCATATTTTTCAGCAAAATTTTAGGGTGATCCACTTCAAAAACTGACACAAATGACAAAATGGAAGTTCCTAAAGATAGAATAATAAATGTTATCTTAATCAAATTTTATGACTGCTGTAGACAAAGTGAGGAGAAAAACATAGAAAGAGACTCACAAACGGACTGAAAGACAGACAGAGAAAGAAACAGACAGAAAGACAGACAGAGTGAGCAGTAAGTTGATGTTTCCACAAATAGAAATTTACTCTTCTATCCATTGCCACACATTGACGCTTTTTGAAGCCTCTAAAAATAGGCTTTGGGAAAACATTGTGGTAAATGAAGAAATTGCTTGGGACAAGCAATTTCTTCATTTTCCACAAAGTTTCCTACGCAAAAAGTTGTACAATTTCAAAATTTGATCATATACTGAAAATGTTGTCTGCAACTTCTTTCAATTTGGTCTAGCTTAAAATTTTGTCTTTTGGATGTGAAAATTGAAAAGATCAAAATTCACATTTAATCACCCCAATGTAAATAATGATCTAATTAATACTTAAACAAAGTCCATAATTCTTGGTAAATTAACCCTTTCCCAAAAAAGGAAATTTAGACAACTCAAATTTGAAAGGAGTTGTGAAACAAAATTAACGATACCAAGAGTTAAGTGTGTGTATTACAGCTTAGAAAATATTGAAAGAAAAGATGAATTTGCTGATAATCAGCAATTTCTTGTTTTCTCTCATTGTTTATCCAAGTCGTTCTGATTATTTGGAACATCAAAACCAGGTCCTCTTTGGGAAAGAATTAAATGTTCCAATTTAAGAAATTGCTTTGAGCACTAATTTATCTGTTAGGAAACATTATTTACTTGAAACGAGCCTTTGGCAATTAAAACTCTTTCTAATTCATTTGACAAACATGATTTGTAGGTTCATTATATCACTTCTAGTTTGGTAGATTGGGTTTGATATTCATGATTGTTCATTTTCTTGTGAAAATATGTTCAGGAATTATAAAAAAATTCCTACACAACATCTTTTTCAAATAAAGGTATTAACCCTTTCCCAAATAAGACCTGTTTTTGACGTCCCTAATAGAAAATGCTTGGGAAAAATTGAGACAAAAGAAGAAACTGCTGATAATCAGCAGTTTCTCCTTTAGTCTCAATATTTTCATAGCTATTTTTTACAAAAATTCTATCTTAAACAACACCAATATTGTCATCTGCAGCAGCTTTTGAATAGGACCACCCCAAAAATTTGTCTTTTGGGAAAGGGTTAATTGATGATGTTTTGATGCCTATGTATAGAAATATCTTGACAAAAAGATGTATAACATGAAGTTATTTCACAAGATCTTTTATCAGAATTCTGTCATACTGTGAAACTAAGCCTTGTGACAGAAAATTCCAGACTAAACAAGATGTGTTTGTGAAACATGAATGCCCCCGAAAAGGCTATTTTTCTAAAATGGTAAGTTTGTGTGTAAAGAGTTGATAAGGGTTAACAGATGACCTTTAGGAAGGTCATATTGCATGGAACAAAAAGATTTTACTGAAAGAAAGTTACATACCAAATTTGAGCTTTGTATGTCAAATACTTTTGGGGAAAAGACAAATGTTTAGTTTTTGCACAGACAGACGGACGGAAAGACAGACAGATGGACACAAGTAAAACAATTTGCAGAAGATTGGCTTGGATGGTTCAGTTGTCAGGGGGTTGGACTTGTAATACTGACCAGCATTTCCTCCTTTTGTCTCTGTTTTTAATGAGACTGACCAACACCACAGATCAAATGGATGAAGACATTTAATGTCCAAGGCCAGTACCAACTAGAATATCACTGAAAGTGATCATACCCCCCAAAAGTGCTGTGTTTGTGCATTTTGAGATGTACATTTCCTGTGAAATGATCAATTGAGAAAAAGAGCAAACAAGAAAATACACTCAATGGCCATAACTCTTTGAACAAGAGGGCCAAGATGGCCCTGCATCGCTCACCTGAGAGGACTTTGAGACAAACATCTTGCAAACTTCAAACTCACACTTTTTACATGACCCAGATATCATCAAGATAAACATTCTGAACAATTTTCACAATGATGAGTAAATATTTAGGTTCTTATAGCAAAAAACAAGAGGCCCCTCTGGGCCTTATCGGTCACCTGAATCAAATGAGCAGAAACATTTAAGGAAAATGTTAAGTTAACAAAAAGCGCAACCCCCCAGCACCACCATTTCTTGACAGTCTTTTTTTCTCTTGTACAAACTTATTCAAAGACTCAAATACCAAAATGTGAATTCAATCCAACAGTAGAACATTTCTTAATATGTACCCTATTTACCCCCTTTTGGCACCTTTTGGGGCCCCAAAGGGAGATAACTCCATGATTTGTAAAAATCTGAAGCGGCTTCCCATTGGAATGCTTCCTGCCAAGTCTGGTAGAAATCTGTCCAATGGTTCTCAAAAAGAAGAAGAAAATGTTCAAAGTTAAGTAATAACGCGAAGCCCTCCCATCCCCCATCCACAGCAAGGCCATTTATTGACGAGTTTTTTTCTCTTGTACAAATTTTGTAGTCCTTGCCCTAAAGACTTTAACTTCCAAATGTGTATCCAATGCAACAGCCGGTGTAACAGTTTATCTTGGCCCCCCTGGGCAGCTTGGCCCCCGGGGGCTAAGCTACCCGCGGGTAGCTTGGCCCCCACCCTGGGTAGCTTGGCCCCCACCTAAAATCTTTTTCCAGAGTCCCCCGAAATACAAAACAATGTCTGTAAATGTTACTCCTACTGTTAAATGAAAAGAAAAACCAAAGTTTAATGTGTTTTGGTCAAATTAATTTTTCGCCTTTTTTTGGCGTAGAATAGGGGCGGGGGCCAAGCTATCAAGGCCTGGGTAGCTTGGCCCCCACCTTAAATCTTTTTCCACAGTCCCCCAAAATACAAAACAATGTCTGTAAATGATACGCCTACTGTTAAATGAAAAGAAAAACCAAAGTTTAATGTGTTTTGGTCAAATTGATTTTCGCCTTTTTTGGCGTAGAATAGGGGCGGGGGTCAAGCTACCCAGGCCTGGGTAGCTTGGCCCCCACCTTAAATCTTTTTCCACAGTCCCCCAAAATAAAAAAACAATGTCTGTAAATGTTACGCTTACTGTTAAATGAAAAGAAAAACGGAAGTTTAATGTGTTTTAGTCAAATTAATTTTTCGCCTTTTTCGGCGCAGAATAGGGGCGGGGGCCAAGCTACCCAGGCCTGGGTAGCTTGGCCCCCACCTTAAATCTTTTTCCTGAGTCCCCTGAAATACAAAACAATGTCTGTAAATGTTACTCCTACTGTTAAATGAAAAGAAAAACCAAAGTTTAATGTGTTTTGGTCAAATTAATTTTTCGCCTTTTTTGGCGTAGAATAGGGGCGGGGGTCAAGCACTTAAATCTTTTTCCACAGTCCCCCAAAATTCAAAACAATGTCTGTAAATGTTACGCCTACTGTTAAATAAAAAGAAAAACCAAAGTTTAATGTGTTTTGGTCAAATTAATTTTTCGCCTTTTTTGGCGTAGAATGGGGCGGGGGCCAAGCTACCCAGGCCTGGGTAGCTTGGCCCCCACCTTAAATCTTGTTCCAGTCCCCCAAAATACAAAGCAATGTCTGTAAATGATACGCCTACTGTTAAATGAAAAGAAAAACCAAAGTTTAATGTGTTTTGGTCAAATTCATTTTTCGCCTTTTTTGGCATAGAATAGGGGCGGGGGTCAAGCTACCCAGGCCTGGGTAGCTTGGCCTCCACCTTAAATCTTTTTCCACAGTCCCCCAAAATACAAAACAATGTCTGTAAATGTTACGCTTACTGTTAAATGAAAAGAAAAACGGAAGTTTAATGTGTTTTAGTCAAATTAATTTTTCGCCTTTTTCGGCGCAGAATAGGGGCGGGGGCCAAGCTACCCAGGCCTGGGTAGCTTGGCCCCCACCTTAAATCTTTTTCCAGAGTCCCCTGAAATACAAAACAATGTCTGTAAATGTTACTCCTACTGTTAAATGAAAAGAAAAACCAAAGTTTAATGTGTTTTGGTCAAATTAATTTTTCGCCTTTTTTGGCGTAGAATAGGGGCGGGGGTCAAGCACTTAAATCTTTTTCCACAGTCCCCCAAAATTCAAAACAGTGTCTGTAAATGTTACGCCTACTGTTAAATAAAAAGAAAAACCAAAGTTTAATGTGTTTTGGTCAAATTAATTTTTCGCCTTTTTTATGCGTAGAATGGGGCGGGGGCCAAGCTACCCAGGCCTGGGTAGCTTGGCCCCCACCTTAAATCTTGTTCCAGTCCCCCAAAATACAAAACAATGTCTGTAAATGTTACGCTTACTGTTAAATGAAAAGAAAAACCAAAGTTTAATGACATTGTTTTGTAATTTGAGGGAGTCTGGAAAAAGATTTTAGGTGGGGGCCAAGCTACCCAGGCCTGGGTAGCTTGGCCCCCGCCCCTATTCTGCGCCAAAAAAAGGCAAAAAATTAATTTGACCAAAACACATTAAACTTTGGTTTTTCTTTTCATTTAACAGTAGGAGTAACATTTACAGACATTGTTTTGTAATTTGAGGGACTCTGGAAAAAGATTTTAGGTGGGGGCCAAGCTACCCAGGCCTGGGTAGCTTAGCCCCCGCCCCTATTCTGCTCCAAAAAGGCGAAAAATTAATTTGACTAAAACACATTAAACTTTGGTTTTTCTTTTCATTTAACAGTAGGCGTAACATTTACAGACATTGTTTTGTAATTTGAGGGACTCTGGAAAAAGATTTTAGGTGGGGGCCAAGCTACCCAGGCCTGTGTAGCTTGGCCCCCGCCCCTATTCTACACCAAGAAAGGCAAAAAATCAATTTGACCAAAACACATTAAACTTTGGTTTTTCTTTTCATTTAACAGTAGGCGTAACATTTACAGACATTGTTTTGTATTTTGAGGGAGTCTGGAAAAAGATTTTAGGTGGGGGCCAAGCTACTCAGGCCTGGGTAGCTTGGCCCCCGCCCCTATTCTAAGCCAAAAAAAGGCGAAAAAAAAATTTGACCACAACACATTAAACTATGGTTTTTCTTTTCATTTAACAGTAGGCGTAACATTTACAGACATTGTTTTGTATTTTAGGGAACTCTGGAAAAAGATTTCAGATGGGGGCCAAGCTACCCAGGCCTGGGTAGCTTGGCCCCCGCCCCTATTCTACGCCAAAAAAGGCGAAAAATTAATTTGACCAAAACACATTAAACTTTGGTTTTTCTCATCATTAAACAGTAGTTGTAACATTTACAAACATTGTTTTGTAATTTGAGGGACTCTAGAAAAAGATTTTAGGTGGAGGCCAAGCTACCCAGGCCTGGGTAGCTTGGCCCCCGCCCCTATTCTACACCAAAAAAGGCAAAAAATTAATTTGACTAAAACACATTAAACTTTGGTTTTTCTTTTCATTTAACAGTAGGCGTAACATTTACAGACATTGTTTTGTAATTTGAGGGACTCTGGAAAAAGATTTTAGGTGGGGGCCAAGCTACCCAGGACTGGGTAGCTTAGCCCCCACCCCTATTCTACGCCAAAAAGGCGAAAAATTAATTTGACTAAAACACATTAAACTTTGGTTTTTCTTTTCATTTAACAGTAGGCGTAACATTTACAGACATTGTTTTGTAATTTGAGGGACTCTGGAAAAAGATTTAAGGTGGGGGCCAAGCTACCCACACCTGGGTAGCTTGGCCCCCGCCCCTATTCTGCGCCAAAAAAAGGCGAAAAATTAATTTGACCAAAACACATTAAACTTTGGTTTTTCTTTTCATTTAACAGTAGGCGTAACATTTACAGACATTGTTTTGTAATTTGAGGGACTCTGGAAAAAGATTTTAGGTGGGGGCCAAGCTACCCAGGCCTGGGTAGCTTAGCCCCCGCCCCTATTCTACTCCAAAAAGGCGAAAAATTAATTTGACTAAAACACATTAAACTTTGGTTTTTCTTTTCATTTAACAGTAGGCGTAACATTTACAGACATTGTTTTGTAATTTGAGGGACTCTGGAAAAAGATTTTAGGTGGGGGCCAAGCTACCCAGGGTGGGGGCTAAGATACCCCGGGGTAGCTTGGCCCCCGGGGGCCAAGCTGCCCGCGGGTAGCTTAGCCCCCGGGGGCCAAGCTGCCCAGGGGCCAAGATAAACTGATACACCGGTTCATGAGTAGAAGATATTTTAAGATGTACCCAATTTACCCCCTTTTTGGCCGTTTATGGGACCCCAAAGGGAGATAACTTCATGATTTGTACAAAGTCTGAAGCAGCTTCCTATTAGGATGCTTTCTGCCAAGTTTGGTAGAAATCCAACCAATGGTTCTTAATAAGAAGTCGAAAATGTTAAGTTAACTAATACCGCAACCCCACTCCCATCCCCCATCCCCAGCACGGCCATTTCTGGGCGGATTTTTTTCTCTTGTACAAACTTTGTTGTCCTTGCCCTAAAGACTCTAAATACCAAATGTGAATCAAATCCAACTGCCGGTTCATGAGAAGAAGATTTTTTAAGATGTACCCTATTTAACCCCTTTTTGGCCCCTTATGGGGCCCCAAAGGGAAATAACTCCATGATTCGTACAAATCTGAAGCGGCTTCCCATGGGGATGCTCCCTGCCAAGTTTGGTTGTAATCCGTCCAATGGTTCTCAAGAAGAAGTCGAAAATGTTAAGTTAACTAATAACGCGACCCCCCCTCCCATCCCCCATCCCCAGCACGGCCATTTCTGGGCGGATTTTTTTCTCTTGTACAAACTTTGTTGTCCTTGCCCTAAAGACTCTAAATACCAAATGTAAATCAAATCCAACAGCCGGTTCATGAGAAGAAGATTTTTTAAGATGTACCCTATTTAACCCCTTTTTGGCCCCTTATGGGGCCCCAAAGGGAGATAACTCCATGATTCGTACAAATCTGAAGCGGCTTCCCATGGGGATGCTCCCTGCCAAGTTTGGTTGTAATCCGTCCAATGGTTCTCAAGAAGAAGTCGAAAATGTTAAAAGTTAACGGACGACGGACGACGCACGACGCACGACGACGGACGAAACACGGTTGCAATAGGTCACCATGACCTTCGGTCAGGTGACCTAAAAAGATTTGACCTTTTGACCTAGTTTTCGACCTAACATTAGCCACTTTCTACATTACCCATTTATCATCAAGATAAGCAATTCTGAACTATTTTCACAATGATGAATAAATAATTTGATTTTTAGAGCAAAAACAAAATTTTACCTAGGTTTTGACCTCCCATGACCTACTTTATACATGCCCCAAATATGGTCAAAATAAACATTCTGAGCAATTTTCACAATCATGCAGATATCATTATGGTTCTTTATGCAGAAACGAGATTTGACCCTGTGACCTAGTTTTTGACCTCACATGGCCCCCTTTTTACATTGACCCAATATCATCAAGATAAATATTCTGAGCAATTTTCACAACAATAAAGTAAATATTTTGATTCCTAGAGCAAAAACAAGATTTGACCTAGTGACCTAGTTTTAGACCTCGCAAGACCCACTTTTCACATCACCAAGATATCATCAAGATAAAAAACATTCTGAACAACTTTTGCAATGATAAAGTAAATATTTTGGTTCTCCGGGCAAAAACAAAATTTGACCTAGTGACCTAGTTTTGAACCTCGAATGACCTGCTATTCAATTCACCAAGATATCATCAAGATAAACATTCTGAACTTTCACAAAGATTGAGTAAATATTTTGGTTCATAGAGGAAAAACAAGATTTGACCTAGTGACCTAGTTTCTGACCTCACATGACCAACTTTCAAAATGACCCAGATATCATCAAGATAAATATTCTGAACAATTTTCACAACAATAAAGTAACTATTTTGGTTCCTAGAGCAAAAACAAGATTTGACCTAGTGACCTAGTTTTAGACCTCGCATGACCCACTTTTCACATCACCAAGATATCATCAAGATAAACATTCTGATCAATTTTCGCAATGATAAAGTAAATATTTTGGTTCTTACGGCAAAAACAAAAATTGACCTAGTGACCTAGTTTTTAACCTCGAATGACCTGCTATTCATATAACCAAGGTATCATCAAGATAAACATTCTGAATTCCACAATGATTGAGTAAATATTTTGATTCTTAGAGGAAAAACAAGATTTGACCTAGTGACCTAGTTTCTGACCTCACATGACCCACTTTTTACATTGACCAGATATCATCAAGTTAAATGTTCTAAACAATTTTCACAGCGATAAAGTAAATATTTTGGTTCCTAGAGCAAAAACAAGATCTGACCTAGTGACCTAGTTTTAGACCTTACATGACCCACACTTTGTACATAACCTAGATATCAAGATAAGTATTTAGGATAATTTTGACAAAGTTTTGGGGCAAAAATGGCATCTCGATAGCAAAAGGAAGGATTCTGTAATATTTGACCTTGTGACCTAGTTTTCGACCTTGCATGACCCACCTTTGATCATGACCAAGATATCATCAAGATAAACATTTAGGACAATTTTGACAAAGTTTGGTCCAACATTGGCACTTCCAGAGCAAAAGGGAGGATTTTACAAGATTTGGCCTCATGACCTAGTTTATGACCTGTCATGATCCACTTCTTGACATGACCTAGATATCATCAAGATAAACATTCAGGACAATTTTGAGAAAGTTTGGGCCAAAACTGGCATGTCTAGAATAAAATGAAGGATTTTGACCTTGTGACCTAGTTTTTGACCTTGTATGACCCAATTGTGATCATTTCATAGATATAATCAAGATAAACATTGAGGACAATTTTGACAAAGTTTGGACAAGAATTGGCACTTCCAGAGCAAAAGAAATGATTTTTGTAAGATTTGACCTATTGACCTAGTTAATGACCTAGCATGACCCACTTCTTGACTTGACCTTGATATCATCAAAATAAACATTCATGACAATTTCTACAAAGTTTGGGCCAAAATTGGCACTTCCAGTGTAAAAAGATGGATTTTACAATATTTTACCTAGTGACCTAGTTTTTGACCTTGCTTGACCTATCTTTTATCATGGTCTAAATATCATCAAGACAAATTTTCTGATCAATTTTCACAAGGATTGAGCAACAAATGTGGCCCCTAGAACAGAAAGAAGATTTGACCTAGTGACCTACTTTTTGACCCCATTATGGCCCAGATTCAAATTCTTTGAAGTATTTCGAAAAAGCATGACCCATAGATCATATGTGTGAAATATGATTGAATTCTGCCAAGTAGTTTTGGAGGAGAAGATTTTTTTGTGAAAAGTTGACGGATGGACAGACGCCGGACAACAGACCGATCACAATACCTCACCTTGAGCACTATGTGCTCAGGTGAGCTGAAAAAGTCCATTCAATCAATATTTCATACATCAAAACCATAACTATATATAGTCTAATAAGTCCCCTACCTTCTGTGTCACCATCTTCTTTTGTGCCTTGACCTTGACCTGCAGAATATAAAAACATTATATGAACCGTTAGAATAGTTCACAATAAATGAACTGGCAGAGCAATTCTAGCTATTAGCTAGAGATGCTCTGCCAGGTCATCTATTTTGAGCTATACACAAACTGTTTCGTTACAGCCCAAGCAAGACCTGCTTTTGAAGTCCAGTAAAGGTCAGGTTTGGGAAATCATTCAGGCAAAAGAAGAAAATACTGACAACAAGCATTAATTTCTTTTGCCTCAATCCAACATCATACAATCAATTCAATCATTAATAACACCCACTGAGTTAACGACAGCACCTTTAATATCAGAACCGTCTAATTTATGCCTTTTGGAAAAGGGTTGATGAACAAAACGTTCTGTATGAACCATCACCACATCTTCGCAAGCCAAGGATTCTACTTCCACTTTGTTCCTTACGAACCCTTGGCCGCTCGCTTCTATAGTGCCACCTTTCGGTGATAAAGAGTTTGCGGCCCTTTGCAGTTGTTATTTCTGGCCAATTAAACGCCTCGTACTAAAACGTGTTAGGCGATGCATCAAATACGGCTATCGATTTTCACGTCGGCCGCGTTGTTTTCGCTTTGACAAAGAGGGCTTGTAAAGTGTGTTTTGATTGGATAATGGGAAAGTTATCGCGTCCAATAAAATCGCACGGCGATACTTTCGATTTCCATAGAGGCGAGCGGCCAAGGGTTCGTAAGGAACAAAGTGGAGGTAGAACCCTTGGCTTGCGAAGATGCCATCACCAGGACAATGCTCATTAATAGTTTTACTTTGGCAGATAGCATAGACTAAGACCGTAATGCATGGAGTGTGTTCTCGGTCTATGGTACCATCTTCAATTTTCAGAATTCAACATATCAGGAGTTTCTTCTGGTTGGACCAACTACTTGATCTCCAGCACCTTCAGTCCTTTGATCCAATGAAGAAAAGGGAAACTAATTTTTTAAGCATTTCTTTTTTTGTCACAGACAATTTATTCATTTTCCAGACTGCTTTCAAAAACCTTATCTTTTGGGGAGTCAAAAGGACTTAATGTGTGGGAATGGATGTAACAAATATGCCTTGGACCATTCTAATCTGGTACCTGGTAGGAAATCATTTCAGAATAACAACACAAATATTTTCTCAGAAAACACCCTGATAATATGATTCTTCTGTGATTATCTCGAGTATATCTCGCCAGTAAAGGGTTGACAAGCAGCCCATCATATGAAATATTAGGGCAAGTGAAAACAAACAACAATTATTTCAATTATTGCAAAAGACATATTTGTTTATGCCAGTCAGAATGGTATACTGCCAACCAGATTTATATGTGTGCCATAAAAACTAATTACTTGATGAATGGAGAAAACCTCTGATTCATCTGTAACACTTTCCCAAACAAGGCTGGAATTTGAAGGAGAGATGGTCAAAAAACATGGTAGGAAAAGGAGAAAATGCTAATGATCATCAGCATTTTCTCCTTTTCCTTTGATATTTTCTGAGCAATAATGTACATTTATAGTTCCATATTTATTCCAATTCATTTTGTTATCTTTAACAGCTTTCAATTTGGAACATGCTAATTTTTTGTCTTTTGGGTAAGGGATTTACCAACATCTTCAGGCAACAAACAAAGTACAAGAAAAAAATATTTACTCTTTTCTGCACATGAAACATTTGGAAATGACACAAAAAATCTTGACTGACAACAACAAAGTTATTGAAATTTTGTAAGATCTGTGCTTTAATTATTTCAAGCAGAAAAATTACTAATTTACGTTCAAAAAGAGCATGATTATGTATGAAAGGCACTGGAACCAAAATATTTTCTTCTTGCCTATTTTGGACTCAAAATTCAGATTCCTTCATCCCAACAAAGCAGTAAAGCTCTGGGTCGACAATGCTGTGCTATTTTCAGTTGCAAACAACTTTTAAATTGCAACATTATTTTTGCATGCTGTCCTTATTCAGGCACTTCTGTTGTGGCCATTGCAGATGGTTTTGCTAAAGAGTTTCAATAGTTATAAGAGGGAGGGACATCCCCCCCCCCCCTTGAAGAGAGGAGTATTGCACCCTTTATGCTTCCCTTCATGCTTTCCAACCACTTGTGCTTTTTAGAACTGGTGGAGGACCTGCAATGGTGTTATAGGGTTGCATCACTTATCAAAAGTCAATGACAACCCTGAAGTAGATTCAACTGTACTCAAAAGCAGTTGGCAGCCCACCAGCTCTATCCTACATGTTGTCGAAGGGGAAAGTATGTGATTATGATTGATTTGTAGATTACAAATATAGAAAAGATGATGGAAAATGAAGAAATTGCTTGTCACAAGCAATTTCTTTATTTCCCACCATCTTTTCTAACTCAAAACACTAAAATATTAAAATTGCATTGACTTGAAAGTGTTGTCTGCAGCATCTAAATTGACCATCTACTGGGTGAAACCAGTCCTATACTACATCTTGGTGGCAGGAAAAGTGTGTGATTATGATTGTATTGTATATAATCTGTGTCAGCCATTTTTCATGATGATGAAAATTAATTCTTTCCAAAGCTCTGATCATTAGCATGCCAGGTGAACAGTTTAGGACCATCAAGATCCTCTATTGTACATTTTGACAGAGGGGGAAAGTGTGTGATTATGATTGTATTGAATATAATCTGTGTCAGCCATTTTTCATGGTGATGATAATTAATTCTTTCCAAAGCTCTGATCATTAGCATGCCAGGTGAACAGTTTAGGACCATGAAGATCCTATATTGTACATTTTGACAGAGAGGAAAGTGTGTGATTATGATTGTATTGTATATAATCTGTGTCAGCCATTTTTCATGGTGATGATAATTAATTCTTTCCAAAGCTCTGATCATTAGCATGCCAGGTGAACAGTTTAGGACCATGAAGATCCTCTATTGTACATTTTGACAGAGAGGAAAGTGTGTGATTATGATTGTATTGTATATAATCTGTGTCAGCCATTTTTCATGGTGATCATAATTAATTCTTTCCAAAACTCTGATCATTAGCATGCCATGTGAACAGTTTAGGACCATGAAGATCCTCTATTGTACATTTTGACAGAGAGGAAAGTGTGTGATTATGATTGTATTGAATATAATCTGTGTCAGCCATTTTTCATGGTGATGATAATTAATTCTTTCCAAAACTCTGATCATTAGCATGCCAGGTGAACAGTTTAGGACCATGAAGATCCTCTATTGTACATTTTGACAGAGAGGAAAGTGTGTGATTATGATTGTATTGTATATAATCATAATCGGGAGGTACTGCGTATTGAGAAAGAGAGTGTCTCATAAGCCAAAACTGGCTGGCCCTTTCAAATAGGGGTGACACTATAATAAACATTTTACCTTTTATAATCTGTGTCAGCCATTTTTCATGGTGATGATAATTAATTCTTTCCAAAACTCTGATCATTAGCATGCCAGGTGAACAGTTTAGGACCATCAAGATCCTCTATTGTACATTTTGACAGAGAGGAAAGTGTGTGATTATGATTGTATTGTATATAATCATAATCGGGAGGTACTGCGTATTGAGAAAGAGAGTGTCTCATAAGCCAAAACTGGCTGGCCCTTTCAAATAGGGGTGACACTATAATAAACATTTTACCTTTTATAATCTGTGTCAGGCATTTTTCATGATGATGAAAATTAATTCTTTTAAAACTCTGATCATTAGCATGACAGGTGAACAGTTTAGGACCATCAAGATCCTCTATTGTACATTTTGACAGAGAGGAAAGTGTGTGATTATGATTGTATTGTATATAATCTGTGTCAGCTATTTTTCATGGTGATGATAATTAATTATTTCCAAAACTCTGATCATTAGCATGCCAGGTGAGCAATTAAGGAGCATCAAGATCCTCTATTGTACATTTTGACGAAGGGGAAAGTGTGTGATTATGATTGTATTGTATATAATCTGTGTCAGCTATTTTTCATGGTGATGATAATTAATTCTTTCCAAAACTCTGATCATTATCATGCCAGGTGAGCAATTAAGGAGCATCAAGATCCTCTATTGTACATTTTGACCAAGGGGAAAGTGTGTGATTATGATTGTATTGTATATAATCTGTGTCAGCTATTTTTCATGGTGATGATAATTAATTCTTTCCAAAACTCTGATCATTATCATGCCAGGTGAGCAATTAAGGAGCATCAAGATCCTCTATTGTACATTTTGACAAAGGGGAAAGTGTGTGATTATAATTGTATTGTATATAATCTGTGTCAGCCATTTTTCATGGTGATGATAATTAATTCTTTCCAAAACTCTGATCATTAGCATGCCAGGTGAACAGTTTAGGACCATGAAGATCCTCTATTGTACATTTTGACAGAGAGGAAAGTGTGTGATTATGATTGTATTGTATATAATCTGTGTCAGCTATTCTTCATGATGATGATAATTAATTCTTTCCTTAACTCTTATTCCTCGATTGTAATTATCATGCCAGGTGAGCAATTTAGGATCATGAAGATCCTCTATTCTACATTTAGACAGAGAGGAAAGTGTGTGATTATGATTGTATTGTATATAATCTGCAGGGTTTTCCATGATGCACAATTCATGTGTCATTGTCGCAATTTCAAAACAAATGACCCCCTAGAAATTTACTTGAGGGACATAAATGACGCAATTTTAAGATCAAGATTTTCGTTTGATACTTGAGTACAAGGGCATTTGACCCACAAAATAGTAGAAATGACCCTTAACTTTGAAGGCAAGGGGGGTCACAATGACCCCCAAATTCTCATGCTCAGGGAAAACCCTGATCTGTGTCGGCCATTTTTCATCATGATGGTGATAATTAATTCTTTCCAAAACTCTGATCATTAGCATGCCAGGTGAACAGTTTAGGACCATGATGATCCTCTATTGTACATTTTGACAGAGGGGGAAGTGTGTGATTATGATTGTATTGTATATAATCTGTGTCAGCCATTTTTCATGGTGATGATAATTGATTCTTTTAAAACTCTGATCATTAGCATGCCAGGTGAACAGTTTAGGACCATCAAGATCCTCTATTGTACATTTTGACAGAGGGGAAAGTGTGTGATTATGATTGTAATGTATATAATCTGTGTCGGCTATTCTTCATGATGATGATAATTAATTCTTTCCAAAACTCTGATCATTATCATGCCAGGTGAACAATTTAGGACCATCAAGATTCTCTATTTCACATTTTGACAAAGTAGAAAGTGTGTGATAATGATTGTATTGTATATAATCTGTGTCAGCCATTTTTCATGATGATGATAATTAATTCTTTCCAAAACTCTGATCATTAGCATGCCAGGTGAACAGTTTAGGACCATGAAGATCCTCTATTGTACATTTTGACAGAGGGGAAAGTGTGTGATTATGATTGTATTGTATATAATCTGTGTCAGGCATTCTAAATGACAGTGATAATTAATTCTTTCCAAAACTCTGATCATTATCATACCAGGTGAGCAGTTTAGGACCATCAAGATCCTCTATTGTACATTTTGACAGAGGGGAAAGTGTGTGATTATGATTGTATTGTATATAATCTGTGTCATGATGATGATAATTAATTCTTTCCAAAACTCTGATCATTAGCATGCCAGATGAGCAGTTTAGGACCATCAAAATCCTCTATTGTATATTTTGACAGAGGGGAAAGTGTGTGATTATGATTGTATTGTATATAATCTGTGTCAGCCATTTTTCATCATGATGATGATAATTAATTCTTTCCAAATCTCTGATCATTAGCATGCCAGGTGAGCATTTTAGGACCATCAAGATCTTCTATTGTACATTTTGACAGAGGGGAAAGTGTGTGATTATGATTGTATTGTATATAATCTGTGTCAGGCAGTTTTCATCAAGATGATAATTGATTCTTTCCTAAAATCTAATTCCTGGAATATTATCATGCCAGGTGAGCAGTTTAGGACCATTAAATTAAGATCCTCTTGTTTACACTCACTTCTCACAAAATGATAATCTTTTATGTCATACAAGATAGTAGGCTCTGAAAATATTGTGGGAAATGAAGAAATTGTTTGTCACAAGCAACTTCTTCATTTTCCATAATCTTTTCTAACCCAAAACACTCAAATATTAACATTTTATTGACTTGAAAGTGTCCTCTGCAGCATCTTTGACCATCTACTGGGACTGTAACCAGCTCTATCCTACATTTTGAGGGAGGGGAAAGTGTGTGATTATGATTGTATTGTATATAATCTGTGTCAGCCATATTCTTCATCAAGATGATAATTAATTCTATCAAAACTCTGATCATTATCATGCCAGGTGAACAGTTTAGGACCATGAAGATCCTCTATTGTACATTTTGACAGAGGGGAAAGTGTGTGATTATGATTGTATTGTATATAATCTGTGTCAGGCATTCTTCATGGTGATGATAATTAATCCTTTCTGTCTATTTGATACATGGATCAGGGTCCATGTACCAGTAACTTAACCATTTCCCAAACAGCAAGATTTTAGGGTGGTCCAATTTGAAAGCTGCTGCAGACGACAAAGTAAATGGTAAAAAAAGGCCAAAATGTTCATGTTAAAGCCAAGAAAATATTGAGGCAAAAGGAGAAACTGCTGGTTATCAGCAGTTTCTTCTTTTGTCTCAATGTTTTCCCAAACCTTCTCTATTATGGACGTCAAAACCAGGTCTTGTTTGGGAAAGGGCTGATGTACTACTGAACACTGCTGAATACATGTCAATTCTTCAACATGACATTTCACATTACTCAACAATTACCCCTTTCCCTGACGGCAAATATTTAGACTGTTCCAAAATCATAAGCTGCCAGAGATCAGGACTAAATGGGTGTAAGTTAATGAATTTGCCATTTATAAGGAGAGGTGCAATTCAGACTCACAACAGTGACCACAAAGCTTCTCTTGGAAATCAAGATCACATAAATAGCACAAAACATTAACAACCAAGCCTTTCAACGCTTTTCAAAACATTTAGGATGGCATAATTTTACCATCCTAAACAGTGATAGTTTTGAAAAGTTTCTCCTTTTCCCTCTAATCACTTTATTTAGTTATCATTTACATTTACTTCATCATCTACATACAATTTGGACTAATACAAAATTAAGGTGTCTTAAGTAAAGATTAACCCTTTTCCAAACAATAACACTGTCATAGTTTGTAAGCTGGTGCAGAAGACACCATAAGGTATAAAATGTTGTTTTTCAACAAAAACCTCGTAACTGCAGCTTAAAACAAGCTGCAGTTACTAGTTTAATTTTCGCAGAAAAACAGCAAAATATCTATTGAATTTGTGTACATAACAACACAGAAAATATTAAAGGAAAAGAAGACAATGCTGATCATGAGCATTTTCTTCTTTTCCTTCAATGTTTTCTGACCCTTTCTCATTTAGGGACGACAAAACCCAGTCTTGTTTGGGAAAGTGTTGATATATTTTCGTGGTAATGAAGCTTTAAATCCAGATGTGTCTGGGGACTTGCCCCTACCCAAGTTTAGCAGACATTTCGTCTCCCCTCTCTCGATCCATCCATCAATCAACTACACATATCACAGTCTATATAATAACTTTCAAAATACAGTCGGTATACTCAATCACAAAAGATGGAACAAAAACATATCTACAGCCATGACTTTGTGCAAATAACCAACAAGCAATTTATTTGTTTGTTTAATGGAGGTTCAACACCATATTCAACTGCGATGGTAATATCGCACAGTTGGAACACCTCAGACCATATGGGTTCCTGTAGTTTTGTCATACCAGCACTACCAAAACACTCGCGGCCTTCAGCTGCTTGCCCATATAGCTTAGACTGATTTCAGTCTGTTAGGAATAACATCATTTGTATTGAGAAATATGAAAATGAGGTACATAGAATTTTTTTGCTCTGTGTCGTTCTTAACAAAAAACAACACAGAGCAAAAAAATTCTATGTACCTTATTTTCATATTTCTCAATACAAATGATATTATTCTTAACAGACTGAAATCAGTCTACATATAGCTTAACGATATCAAACCATTGGTGGGAGACAATTTCATCTGAAAGTACCAAGTAGGCTGATTCCAGTATACTGTTGTTTATATTCAGTCTGGCTTTACAATTTCCTCATCCTGAACCTTCTTTTGTCTGTTCAAGGTAAACAAATTGTCATTAGAGTTTGAAAGAGCAGTAAAGATAGGAAATATTGGAGATAAGAATTTCAGTAGCAGTGGGGAAAAAGCTGGATCATTAAGTTGATTGATGTATTTATTGTGTTTTTCAGATCTTGTTTATATTCAGTCTGCTTTCAAATGTCCTCATCCACAATCCTCTTGTACTCTTTATGTTTTATTAAAGTATTCAGAGGTAGAAAAGAGCTAACACAAAACACGGTACGGAAACTACAGAGACAGAGCCAATGGCTCTGCCGCTTAAATCCTCTGGGGGGCTTCCGGCAACGTATGGCTCTGTCTCTGGGAGCACGATTTTTGGACAAAAATAGGTGAGTGTTCAACTTTGTTGTTCAAAAGTTTTCTTTTGGCGCTTAAAAGCGAAAAAACGGGAATGTCATGCTCCCCTAAAACCATTTATCTGTCTGTTATAATTCTGTGGGCTTCAAAGTCGGCAGGATTTTCACAGGATCGTTGTCGTCGTGAGTCGACCCTATGTGATTTTTTCTTGTGTACATCATGTATTTATGTACATTCCAACGGTAAATAGCCAATTGCTGCTGCCAAAACATGTTATATGCTAATCGATGGATACTCTCGATTAGATTTCCCTTTCCCATGTCACAGAATCTTAGAAATGATTGACAAAAATAGAATTTGAGCAATTTCTATCGGTGGCTCTGTCTCTGGCGGCTGGCTCTGTCTCTGGCGGCTGGCTCTGTCTCTGTGTACTTTGTTAAACAGTTCAATCCACCACAAAATTCGTGTCGAAGTAATATACCTAATTGACTCATACACTCAATAGATCATAATAGCGTATGGCGAACGTTTCAGTCACTGATTAAATGCTTTTCCAAAACATGGGTAGATAGATCTCACTTAGGAGAAGTTCTGTGTACAAAAAGCGGTGGTGTATTTCATCACCTGTAGTGATAGATTTCTAATTTAGGACTGCTTAAATTCGAAATTATGAACACACATGCACCGATCCAGATGGGCATCAGCCCCTCTAGAGAGAGAAATGTATGGATCTTCGCAAGGTTCTGCATGCGCAAAATGTTAATCATTGAAATATGTGAGAAAAAGGTGAATATGCTGGTTATCAGCCAATGTAGAAAAGAATCAAAATTTGCATATCAAAAGTATCTTGAAGACATCTTAAATGTAGGTTCCATGCAAGATCAAACGAAAGACAAAGGACAATCACTTCCAACCAACAAAAAATCTACACTCTACTAAAACATCCAAAACAAGATTCTACTGGCATAGATACTCTAAAACAACACAACAAACTGTACACTAATGACGAAAAAAAAACGAATTCTAAATTAACAATTCCAATCTGTTTCCACCCACAAATCACCCTTTTCACTTAAACGCGTAGATGAAATAATACGTTCACACACAATTTAAAACACAATTGATGCATGTACAGAAATTCACCACTGTACCCAGCCCTCATAAATCCAGGCACACCTTCGAAATATCTGGAAACAGGATCAACAAATTGCTAAAATATCTGAACCTGCATAAAGCTGCTGGCCCTGATGAATTAAGACCAATTATACTAAAGAATTGTGCCAAGGAACTCATACACAGCTGTATTAAAAAATCTCTTGAGACCAATTCTTTACATTTTACATTTGGAAAAAAGGAAAACGTCGCCCCTGTATTCAAAAATAGTCCAACCCAGCCAATTTTCGCCGGATCTCTCTCACTTGCATCTTATGCAAACAACTTGAACATATTAGTGCATCTAGTATAACTAAACACTTCGACAAAACATAGTCTGCGACTTACAGCACGGCTGTTGGGGAAAAAGATACTGTCTGGCCCAACTCTTCGGCTTGGTAGATGATATCCTCCAGTTCATAAATGAGGATAAAGCCAAGATGATTTGATCCTATTACATTTTTAAAGAGCGTTTGATATGGTAAATTATGAGAAACTGGTGTCAAAAATACATTGTTGTGACATTATAGGTCATACTCTGGCATGGATCAAAGCCTTTGTAGACAATAGGACACAATCAGTGTTGGTCAATAGATCCATGTCCTGCATCATACCAGTTCCTTCAGGTGTGCCTCAGGGTTTGGTCTTAGGCCCCTACTATTCCTTATCTATATCAATGACCTCCATGAATATGTACAATGCTCTAAAGTACGTCTCTTTGGTGATGACACTATCATTTACATACCACAAACTATCACATTCCATTCCAGCCTCTTACAACAGGATCTACTCAAGCTCGAGAGATGGGAATCAGACTGAGACATGTCTTTTAATTCTGCCAAAATGCCAAGTCATACAGTTTACCAAGAGAAAGACACAATTACCGACACTGTACTTTCTACATAATACACTACTTGAGATACACTCCTCAGCAAAATATTTAGATGTTACAATCTCAAACGACCTATCATGGAATAACCGCTTGTCAGGCCCCAGCTCGAATACTGCGCTGCAGCATGGACTGCAGTCCGCTCAACACTCGGGAACATTGATTAACCAGATTGAATATGTGCAGTGGGGAGCAGCTCGCTGGGCCATGCGATGCTATAGTCCCACATTCAGTGTCTCCGCTATGTTAGACAACCTCTGTTGGAGAAGATCAGATTTGCGCCATATTGACTTACGGCTGGTTAGATTCTATAAAATTGCCAATGATAAAGTAGTCGTCCCTCTTCCTCAAAATATTGTCAAACCTGTCAGACCACTTAGAAATTCCCATATACTGGCATTCAAGCAACTACATACTAATATTTTCTTTTCTCACAATGCATCAGACCAATGTCTTGTTTTGGAGAGATTACATGGAAATATGTCGAATTACATTGGTGCAAAATGTTTCTTCGTCAACACCTAATTTGTCGCATGTAGTAGCTTTGAAATTGAACAGTGCAGAAATTTTGATGTTTTGGGAAGCGTTTAATCAGTGACTGAAACGTTCGCCATACGCAATATGATATATTCAGTGTGCGAGTCAATAAGGCTTTGACACGAATTCTGTGGTGGATCAAATTTATCAAAGTTAGCACGCAGAGACAGAGCCAGCCGCCAGAGACAGAGCCAGCCGCCAGAGACAGAGCCACCGATAGAAATTGCTCAAATCTTATTTTTGCCAATCATTTCTAAGGTTTTGTGACATGGGAAAGGGGTGTCTATTAGAGAGTATCCCTCGATTAGTATATAATGTGTTTTGCCTTCGACAATTGGCTATTTACCGTTGGAATGTACATAAATGCACGATGTAAACAAGAAAAAATCGCATAGGGTCGACTCACGACGACAATGATCCTGTGAAAATCCTGCCGACTTTGAAGCCCATATAATTAGAACAGACAGATAAATGGTCTAAGGGGAGCATGACATTCCCGTTTTTTCGCTTTTAAGCACCAAAAGAAAATTATTGAACAACAAAGTTGAATACTCACCTATTTTTGTCCAAAAATCGTGCTCCCAGAGACAGAGCCACACGTGGCCGGAAGCCCCCCAGAGGATTTAAGCGGCAGAGCCATTGGCTCTGTCTCTGTAGTTTCCGTACCGTGCAAAAGAAAACATATAAGATGAGTTTCTGTATCTGTGAGAAAAAAGCTGGATCATTAAGATGACTGATGGATTGATTGTGTTTTTCAATCTTGTGTATATTCAGTCTGCTACTTCTCTCAAATGTCCTCAAACAGAATCCTCATACACCACTACCCCCCCCCCCTCATACCAGTGTAAATGGCCATGTATGTACATAAAAAGTCTTCAAGTTTTAAAGTCTGATAATGTTCAGTCTGGTCATGCTTTCAATTTGAAATGTTGCTATGGTTTTTGCAGGCAGCATAGATTAGAAGGACAACCTGCATACATGTGCAGTCTGATAAAATTGTTCTCTGTCTGCCTTGTTTTTAATATATAGCATGACAACAGTAGACAGATACAGGAAGGAGGATAATTGTGGACGTGATCCCAACTTGAATTTCACCAAAAAGGGCTATCAATGCTAAATGCATGGGCGTAGACATGTGTGCAGCATTCGCCGCACCAATAATTGCCATAGATGCAATCAAGCAAGAAAATTGCTCTACAATGACTTGTGTTCAAGTATAGTCTAGAATGCACCAAATCACACCATTTTTTCAAAAATTTTCAGGGGGGGGCATACCCCCAGAGCCCCTAATAGGCCTTCGCGCCTTCGTCACTCGCCTTCTCTCACTCGGAGCTCATATACGCTGCACCAATGCAAATAACATGGCTACGCCTCTGAAATGTAATGCTTTTTCATGTGCAAAGCTGGGGGATGGTTTTGGACTACCCTTTGGAAAAATCTGCCCCTGCAAAATTGATTGGACAGCACTGTTTCAATAAATCTGTCCATCTAACAAGTTTAGTGCCGCATTCTTTATTTCTATTGAGTATGTCAATCCAATATTTAGTAAGGTTTTAAGGGCGAAATTAGTTTCTCCAATGATTTTTTATCCTTCCCTGACAAATGATTGAAGTTGATGGCTGCATGGAGTGGTGTCGCCATGGCAACAAAGTGAAGCCCCGAGAGTCTCCAGAGAACACATCATTTCCATGGCACCTGTCTGTCTCCTGTGTGACAGTGAGTTATGGCCCCATCACGATGATGCCAGCCACTGTTTGACAACAGAATTATCATAAATCTTACACTCACAATATCATACTGGATATTGAGGCTTTTCAACAAAAACCTTGTAACTGCAGCTTGTTTTAAGCTGCAGTTACGAGCTTTTTGTTGAAAAGCGGCAACTTGCAGGAACAACTGGCTTTGAAATATATAGATGATAGAATTATTTCAGGATCATTTAAAACAGTTGCAGAAGAATGTATATCATACAAATCAATCAGTCATCAATCAATAGCTGTTTTGACAACAGAATTACAATATTAATCTTACACCATATAGTTTTTACATAATAATTGCATTTTGTTGTCTTCAATAGCTTCCAATATCAAATAGCGTAAAACACATGTATGTTATTTGGGAAAAAATATAACACACTAAACACTTACAAAATTTTAGCACTGAGCCTACAAAACTAAAGATACGAGGGACGGTCGGAAAGTAGTTGGACTTTTGACTAGTTCTCTATAACCATTTAACTTTTTAACAAAATTCTTTCTACACTGTTTAAACAAATTGTCTATCTATGTCTATGCATTTTTGCCATCTTCGTAGGAGCTTTACTATTCCCACTATTAACCATTACGTAGACCCACTGTATAAGGTACTGTGTAACCAACGGTATCAAAGGCGCCCTGGTCTCAAATGTCTTCCCAGCAAGCATTTTCATTAGTTCTAGACACAAATAAAAGTCATGTGGGGTAGGGTCTGGGCTATAAGAAGAGTAAAACAACTTTTGTCATGGGTAATAGTTGATAATCTCCACTTAGTCCAGTCAGCGTAGCATCGGACCTAGACAAAATTGCAACAGAATTTCTTTTTGCACCATTTGGTAGATTGGGTATTGGTCATCACTCAGTAAAAAGTCCCAAAGTGTTCTCCCTGCAATAACATGGGAATTTGAGTTTAAAGTTTGTTATTTTTCCGTGTTTTTCAAATGTCTCGAATGAAACACCATACAATGCTTGGATGACGTCACATCGAAACTCTACATAGATACGTCATCATAACAAAATGGCAGCGCCGTAGATCTCGTGAAGGTCGATGAAAGAAAATGACGTTTTACATCTTCGCTACTATTTTACACACTTTAACTGGTCCAAACACTTTACATAAGGTAAGTACATTATGACCTGTTACACAAAAGGTTGTTAGATGTTGAAAAAAAATGATTATGGGTAATATTCTGCAAATTCTGATCCGAGTCTTTCGATTTGTTTATAGACTAGTACATTTGATTTGACGGTGATAATTTATGACTATAGATTAAAACACACTGAAATTAATATTACGAATGGGTCTTTATTCGTTTTACTTGTTTGTGTACAATTATATAAATATGAAGACAAAAATGTTAATGATTTATTTAATTAATTGTTTGTCATATTTTTCTACGGAAGCCAACGGCGGCCATAAAACCGTATTTGGTTTGTACTGTCATTAAGATATCTACACCGTTATTTCTTGTATGAATGAGGAAGGTTGTGTATTGTATGCAATGTCTATAGATGTTTATCATAATTCTAAGTAGAATAACACAAGACTTCTTGAAAACTGAAAGAAAACGACTCTAATATTTGTTTCTATTAGGAGCTCTCTTCGCCCCAATTATAAGTACTTTCATATAATTTAGCGCCCAAAATTTGCGTAGATAAGCATTTAACATTATGAATATTTGGGACACTACAGTACTTCTCTATCGTTTTTTATATTGAATAATCACTTGTCAACAATTATATATACACAATGTTTAGTAATGACGGTCTGTTGGATAGACCCTGCACCCGGGAAGTGAATGTGATTACGATATAAACGTGAAAGTAACAATATTTTCCCCCAAATTGATGCTTTTGAATATGTATGCACTTGTAATATTGCATGGGACTGAAAGGTTACCGTTACTTAATTCTTGTGTGCACATTTTCATTATTTTTGGATGGTTCAGCCACACGATTTCAAATTAATACCTTATCTTTCAGGGTGACAATTAGCTAAATGTTACAATGCACAACAACTGAGTGGAGTTCAAACCATATGGTAACTATTTTTATATTAAGATTTGAGTCAAATAATAACTTCATTCAATATATAAATATAAATCGATTATCTTTAGTGTCTGTTTACCAGGTAGGACTTACATTTAAAATCAAAGACAAATTGAAAAATACAACATCTGTGTATGTTTCAAATTTCCATTAACTTTCAAATCTGGGGGTAAAAACCACACTTATACAGTATGCTTGTACCCCCTCTGTTATAGACAAAGAAGGATTGCGAAAAATTGGGCTACAAAATCTATTTTGGGGGTAAAAAACCATTTGGAGGTTTTTGGACACCCTGATGTTTAGACCAAGCAACACTGTTCCTCATTCCATAAATTAGAAAATTTGTATAAAATGAATTCCTAGCAAAGTTTACAGTAAAGCACACTACCGCATAGTATTTCAAAACTCGGGGCCAGTAGTTATTATTACATCGTCTCTATCCACTGTATCAAAAGATCGGGAACTTGTGTCATAAAATTCGATTTGTGATATATCACTATGCCACAATTTAGTAAGAAATTTGGAATATGTTTGCGTTCATATGTGGTTAACCAATTCTCTTATACATTTTCAGATGAATTGATGAATCTGAAAAAAAAAATCGGATGACCCAACGGCCGTTCGTCTTAGTCAAAAGGGGTGTGAGAGTACCATCAGTACCAACATTAAGAACGGTCATGAAGTCAATGTAATAGCGGGTGATTTGTCCATGGAAAGTGACGTAAATACTTTACTAGACGAGTCGAGCAAGTAGCTGTTAAAGACGACACATTAAGTGATATTGCTCGAGTATTACGGTCGGTAAATTTTCTGTTTGACTTGATCCAAGCGGTTGTTTTGTCACTTTTGTGGTTTAGAAGCAAATTGTTCTTTAAGAAAAAGATAACTTGATATATTGCCCGTGCGTAGTTTGGGCTTCCAAGCTTCTGTTATGGAGGCATGTGACAAAAGGAGACACAAATAGGCTGGTGAAGTGCAAACACGTTTGATGCAAGTAATTGATCTTCCGGCATCAGATGCAATATATCACCAATCCTGAAGTGTTAACTTCACAACTGGGAAAGGTGGTCTAAAACTATTTATAACCGAAGCAGCCAACATTGAATTAATGAAATCCCCAGGACGACCCGAAAATGATAAACAGATGGAAGCATTTCAAATGATAATCAAGTGCGTTTAATGTTGAGAAAGTTTTTTTCACTAATTACCTGCAAACAAAGATGTTCAACATGTGTAATTATGAAAACTGTTCTTCGTCAAAACATTTGAAACGTAACACCCTTAAGCACTTCGGCGATGCAGTGGTAGTGAGTAGCAATGAAACAGAATGGTTCGACCATTATTCACAGCCTTTATAAAGCCTATAAAGACATTTCTATTGAAGAGAAGAAACAAGTATTATCGAAACAGCTGCAAATCGTATTAGCTGTGATGTTAAGGACATTGTTGAGCTCAAAGACAGTTATTCTTCTCTTTCAGATGTTGCTTTATTACAAAGGAACATCGAATACTTGCCCTATTTAGCTTGAAAGACTTAGACAAACTTTTCGGAAGTAACAACAAGACAAAACAGCTGCTATCGGACAATGTGCAATTCAAGCATGTTCAGGGGACTTGAAGTACCACTACAACTTCTGCTAGACTTGGGTATTCAGCTACATCACCACTTCGGTCCTCGGTTTCTGACAGATACATTGAACACCATGGGATTTTGTTCTTCATACTGGAAAGTACAGAAATATGAGACCAATGCCGCAGCTGTGTTCTAAGCAAGATTGCCAATCCAAGTAAATGACAACACATCCGTGACCGCTTCTTCAATTTGTTGGAAATAATGATTATGTGGACCAAAACATGATCAGTACTATAGATGCATAGAATTGGAATCATTGCATCTTCAACACCAGGTACAAATTTGTCAGAGATCATTCTCAGGAAAGATAGTTCACTGCAGGAAGTAGTAGCCCTTTGTAATATTGACATTAAATTCTTGCTGACAAAGCTTATGAAGCTGAGCTGAAAAGTCGTGTTTCATCATGTTACCTACAAAGCTACTAGGTAACTGTGGTTGACCACAAGACATGTTGTGTAAAAACATTAAATTTTGGCCTTTGAGACAGAACAGACAGTGCTGGTCACAGTGGTCAGGCTTTATACAGATGCTTGTAACTCCGACCACGCCCTTTGATTCAAAATCTTCCATATCCGTCCCGACCATGATTGACACCAGTCCTAGTGGTCTGACACGCTTTAACTCTACCCTGCATTTTGTCTGCATACAAGCCGAACGCTACAGAAAGTCATCGGTTTTAACCTTCGGCCAGCATATCTTTCAGAAAGCAACATACATGTCACATAGTAGTCCAATAAAGAAGGTTGGTTGTACTTCGCATTGGTGGTTTCCACGGGGATTTGAGCCTGTAAAATGGCCCGCGACTCGAAGAAATACAGTTATACGCATTGGCTGAAGCCTTCAATGTTCGAGTTGTTGTGAAAAATGCCGAGGTGTTTAAATAATGCTGTAAGTAAGCAACTTTGTGGGAAATGTACGATCTCTTTGTGGTTGAAGACAGTATACCCGGTACATGGTATACAATTTTTCACATAGTACTGGTTTTTGGACTTCTACATTATAAGGCACGTGAAAACATTGTGGATTGGGAGAAATTGCACAAAAACACAATTTCGTCTTTTCCAACAATGTTTGAATTTTCTACACCATGAATTAGTGACACCTTCTTTAACCCTTTTCCTAACCGCAATATTTTGGGGTGATCAGTTTTGAAAGCTGTTGTATGTGACAAAATTTGTGCTTAAACAGAAATAATTTTTGTACAATAAAGTTAAGAAAATATTGAAGCAAAAGAAGAAAATGTTGATTGCCAGCATTTTCTTCTTTCGTCTCAATGTTTTCCCAAGCTTATTCTACCAAGGATGTCAAAACCAAGTCTTGTTTGGGAAAGGGTTAATTTGACTTTGATGCTTGAACACTGGTCAAAATATTTTGCATGTTTGAAAGGGTAAATGCATTTCCAACATTTCCAACATTTGCTGGTTTTGACGTCCTTAGCAGAAAAAAGTTTTGTAAAGCATTGAGAGAAAAGAAAAAAGAATAACAATTGTTTTTCATTCCTTCTCATAGTTCTTCATGTTCTAATGTGAGGATAATTATGCGTATTCAAATACACTTATTTTGCATCTTGTGACTGTTAGAAATTTGGACGAATCTTGATTAAAGTCTATAATTTTGTTGTTTGGTAAAGGGTTAAATGTTTTATTAAAGGACGTATAATGACTACTTTAATCGAATTAAACAAATAATATGACTTCTTTAAATAATACCATGACAAGACAATGTTTAGAGTCGTCACAGAAAAATCACAAAATAACGGAAAACGTGCTCATCTACGCGTAGATCTACATACGTAAATTAGCGTAGCACTAATTGTTATTCTCTTTAACGTCAGCCACATTTAGGTAGAAATGAGTTTACTTAGTTTTATCTAGTAAAATTTTCTTTTTTAAACGCTATAAAAGCGGACAGAGTGAAAAAAATATTGAAACTTTGGATTAATTTTTGCAATTTCCATATAACCATATTAAGAGAAGTGGGTGGGGTAAATGCATATCAAATTTTTTGCTTCAAACCAATGAAATGATTATGAAATTTATATATTTCTGTAAAATTGGCTTCTAAATATTCATACATCTTCATAATAAAACTGCAAAGTAATTACAACGCTTTAAAAATAATTTTAAACTGATAAATAACAAGTCATGTGATTTTTCAATATTTTTTACCGGGTAAATACCCGCCTCAGTCAAGGGGGATTTTTACAAAATTGGCAACTGCAACAGAGTGGGACTTTTTTCTGGGAATACTACATATATTTGTGATGTGAAAAATGCAAAAATAAATTCTGTTGCAATTTTGTCTAGGTTAGGCATGTTTTTCGGCTAGGCTTACTGGACTAACTGTAGATGCAGTGGTATGGGAGCGTGCGTTATCGTGAAGTAGAAAATATTTTTTCTTTGCTTATCTTGGACGCGTTTACTTCAGCATTTTTTCTTTCGTTTTTTCTGAATTACTTCAGAATTGTACTTGGCAATGCCAGTTTTTACCATTTGACATGAAATGACTAACTTTCAATCCTCGTGAATCCACAAAAGCAACAAACATGACTACCAGCCGAATGAAAAAACTTAATCTCTTCAGAGGTTGGGAACCAGCTCGTTTCTATGAATGCTGTGACTGAGTTTTTATCTCAAGTTCGAAATTATGAATCATTATTTAATCTTAAGTGATAATGTAGTTAAAAAAATTAACTTCTTCGCGATTGAAATGACTAGAATGTTCTTTTGTTTTGGTTACCGTTGTTGTTCCTCTGACAAATAGACTATTGTACATAAAACCCCTATCACATATAAGTGGACAGAATATTGAATATATACAATTATCTTTGAAAATAAACTGACCACATTATAGGCAAATGGATGTAGATTCCACCAATATATAATGTGTTTATACAGTTGCAAATGGAGAGACAACAGCACGAAAAGTCCAACTACTTTCCGACCGTCCCTCGTATGAAGAGGAAAATGCTAATGTTGCTTTTCAACAAAAACCTCGTAACTGCAGCTTAAAACAAGCTGCTGTTACAAGGTTTTCGTTGAAAAGCGATGCTATTTTCTATGAAGTAAAACGAACCAGTCTAACAAGCCATTGTTATTTCACAGTAAATTAAGAAAGAGGATGTCAAGATCAAATGCTCTTTTATCAATGACATTTTCCCCAGCATGTAATGTCAATCAATCATTATAATAAATATCAAGATGTGTCAGTTCAGATTTAGTTTTCTATCACTTCAGATCAGTCACTTTCACATTCAGTGTCAGGGGAAAAGGGGGATAAATGGAACATTGACTGTGCAGAAAGTATTCAGAGAAAAGGAGAAAGTGATAGTCATCAACAATTTCTTCTCTTGCTTCACTATCTTCAAATGTTTTCTCTTAGACCATGTGTTTTTGTTTTTCAAAGGTTTCAATCAATCAATCAATTGATCAATTGATTGCTTGGTCAGACAGTCGATCAACCAATCAACCAATCAATCAACCAATCAATCAATCATAATCAATCAATTTTTCATTTGACAGAGATCACCATGGATCCAGATCAGATTGTGTCTAAAGGTTAACCTTGACCATTAATTGTTTTCTCACATTTGATATTTAGCTAATGAAGAAGCTGTAAGAGAACAACATGGATCTTGTTTAGACTGTGCATCATGCACAGTCTGATCTGAATCTATGCTTGGCTGAAATGCCATAAGGGTCCCTTTACTTGGTCCCAGCTCAAATATATCGTCGCTTTTCATCGAAAACCTCGTATCTGCAGCTTAAAACAAGCTGCAGATACGAGGTTTTCGATGAAAAGTGTTTTTGGTGTTTTTTTTTTGTAGAAAAGCAGTGATATTCATTTGTCAGTTGTACTATGGTCCTCTGTCATTTCCAATCATTCATTTTATTTGAGCCATGTCAAGATAAGAATGGATTTCTCAAATACTTTGTCAAATAATGTCTGTGGGGTTCAAAAACTCATAACTCTGGGTTTATAAAGCTGTAGTTACAAGGTTTTGATATCCAACTAACAATAAAGCCTTCACATCATATTAGATGTTGCTGGTATTATATTACAAAACCTCGTATCTACAGGTTTGTTCAAGATGTAGTTACAAGGTTTGCATTAACACCCACAATTTACATTTCTTTTTTAAATTTCTACAGCCATAGAATTTACCTAAGTGATTGATTGGGTAGAGTTCAACACTGGTTTCAACAACTTTTCAGTTATACGCTAATAATGCAGCAGCTGATGCACCTAACCCTATCTTCCTGCATTTGCTACAGATCTGCTGATAAAAAGTTATTGACCACCAAGTGAAAAATTTACATAGTAATCAATAACTTTCCTTTAAGCTGATTTTTAAAAATGTTTTTCAAAAAAAGTATTTTATTGTTCACCATATCGTTTCATCAAGACTATTCCAGTGAGTACTTATAACATAGGGTTTGGATTTGAATTTGAACAAATTAAGAATGCTTTTACCTTTCTTATCGAGTGCTCTGGTCTAAGCTACATGCCAATTGATCAGTCTATTCACATGCCCAGGCTGATCTGGATCAATGTTGGTCTCAAATGGCATTAAGAGCCCTTTTTATATATCCCAGCTCAATGTAAAATGCAATAAGCGCCATATTCAAATATTCCAGCTGATATAAAATGTAATAAGACCCATTTTTCTAGATTTAACTTCGCTATGCCAGAAAAGCATTTCAACAACCCTAGAAACAAATGATAGAAGCAGAATCGCATGTGCTTTCAAATTGGTTTTATCAAGCACTTAATCAATCAATAAAAACAAATAAATGGTAAGAATACACTTACTTTCTAGCCCTGATTCTTGTCATTGACTTCGAAATGAGATCTAACCCTTTCCAAAATGGAAAAAAGGGTTTTTCTAATTTTAGAGCTGCTACAAAAGACACAATATGTGCTGAAAGATCAGATTTGTGTATGATATAGCAAAGAAAATATTGAGGCAAAAGGAGAAAATGCTGGTATCAGCATTTTCTTCTTTTGCCTGAATGTCTTCTTAAATTTTCTCTATTAGGTCCATCAAAGCCAGGTCTTGTTTGGGAGAGGGTTAACAAAGCTCAACATGCAATAAAATCATTTTATTTCACTAAATTTTTAACTCTTAGAAGAAAAATCCATTACCTTATATTTCTTCACAGAATGCTCATGTCATTGTAATTTTGAATGTTCCAACTTACATTTTGAACATGAAATTCATTATTACCAATTCCCACAAACTGACACCTTTTGACGCCAAACAAGATAAAAGCTTGGGAAAAGATAGTAGAAAATGAGCAAATTTCTCATGACAAGCAATTTCTTCATTTACGACAATGTTTTCTACCCACACTGAATAAGAAATGTAAAATTTTATTCACTCGAAATTGTTGTCAGCAACATCTTTGAAATTGCACTGAGGCGTCAAGGGGGTAGAATCGGCATCAATATGATGCCTTAGTGCAGTATTTATATAGAGGCAGATAATGGCAAATCCCGGTACTGTCTTTGCGGTGATTGGACAGGTCTAAAATTTTGTCGTCTGGTCATGGGTTATAAGAACAATGAAGATGTTGACAGAAACAGAAGAAATGCTTTTCAACAACACTTTCTTCATTTTCTTCAATGAATTCCCTATTAACCCTTTCCCAAACAACAAACTTTTAGGGTGATCCACTTCAAAAACTGCCATAAATGACAAAATTGAAGTTATTAAAGACAGAGTTTGTGTAAAATATGGCATAGAAAATATTGAGACAAAAGGAGAAACTGCTGGTTATCAGCAGTTTCTTCTTTTGTTTCAATGTTTTCCCAAACTTTTTCTATTAGGGACGTCAAAACCAGGTCTTGTTTGGGAAAAGGTTAAATTATGTTTCTGGTATGTCATCAAATACAGGTATTTTATTCTTAACAAGGTTAAAATTATAGGTCCCAACTAAGAAAATCTAAGATTTTTTTTTTTTTTTTTTTTTTTTTCAATTGCTGTATAACAAAAATCAGTGATGGAGCCAGGCTGATGAAGTATTTATCCCATCAAATTAATGTATTAATCCATCAATATCTCTCACAATTTATCCTCAATCAATCAGTCTACTCTAATCATCATATAATGAAATATTGTCTTCAATTTAATGAATCTTCCAGATTTAAAAGTGGGCTATCAGCTTTTTTTTCTTTTCGCAATATTGCCATTTTTAACAGAGACTAAATATATCTCAACACTTCTGCGAAAGCTATCTTTGAGACATCTGTTAAAAGAAAAGCTGGTGACCAACGTTTTCTCACAATAATTGGTCAACTGCATCAGCTGTGAATTTTGATTACTACAGAATCAGTTGTATGTTACATGTACTATTACCCTTGGGGTTTTGATTGTCAGCATTTTTTTTACTTCCTTCTAGATTTTAAGACGTTCATGGCATATAGGGCATCAAATTCAATCATTTGGCATGAGAAGGAATCAGTCTGTACAAAATGAAACATTTTTATCATTTGTGACCCGTCGCACTAAAAGGGACCTTATCGGGTGTGTGAAAAATATCGACCCTAGTCAGTCTGTGCAGTCCGCGCAGCCAGACTAGGGCCGACACTTTTCACTTGTATGTACTTTTTTATATCTGGAATGTTTTCCCTATCTTACTTTACCTTCATTTTTCGAATACATTATCTGGTTAACCTGTGCTGAGTCTGAAAAGTATGTCAAAGTTTGAATTTTTGGTATTCGGATAAGGTCCCTTTTAGCGTGACGGGTCACATTTGTTAGATATTTAGGTCATTCCTACTGCAGAAAATTATGTGTATTATCATTTGTTCAAGGGTTATATTTCATTGTTACTGATTATTACATAAACTGTAGAACTGTGCCATCAAGTTACACAGAAAATGTGATTTTGTTCTCCTCATAAATATTTTCACAATTTTCTGTCACACAAATGTCACACTGGCACAGAAAAGCACCATTACTGACACTAAAATGTGGCAATATAGATGGAATGATAGTCAACCTCACACAAATGTCACACTGGCACAGAAAAGCATCATTACTGACACTAAAATCTGGCAATATAGATGGAATGATAGTCAACCTCACACAAATGTCACACTGGCACAGAAAAGCATCATTACTGACACTAAAATCTGGCAATATAGATGGAATGATAGTCAACCTCACACAAATGTCACACTGGCACAGAAAAGCACCATTACTGACACTAAAATGTGTCAATGTAGATGGAATGATAGTCAACCTCACACAAATGTCACACTGGCACAGAAAAGCATCATTATTGACACTAAAATGTGCCAATGTAGATGAAACGATAGTCAGACTCTAGTTTGACATACTTTATTGCGATTGATTGACAAACTTACACTTTTTTTTCATTTTTTCTCTCTCCTTTTGTCCTTTTCTGTAATATTTAAGATACATTGTAATGTTTTACGAACATTTCTATCATTCTTTAAAGTTAAATCAAATGTATGATTGGTCACAGTGTTAAGTCAGTGACATCAACTGACAGAAGAAATGGTTGGTTATGAGAACATATCAAAATCTTAAAGGGACATTTCATTCCAATTTCAATTTTTTAAAGTATGTCTTGATGCCAAGATTGGTTATTCTAATGGGTATAAATACTATTAGTTTTTTGAAGTTGTTGCCAATAAGCGAGAAACACGCATTTAAAGTTGAGGCAAAATCGATAAATTGCATATAAATCCGAACTGTTGTCCACAACAATTTGTTCAATTTTAACACAAAAATATAAGTTTCTCGTAAACGGGGCAATATTTTGGCTTGAAATTTTCAGTATTTTCATAAGGAAATATGATCTTTCAGATAAATATAAAAGTAAAATTTATGACAAAAAATTCTGAAATGTCACTTTAAATATCTGTTATATTGCAATAGAAAATCTTGAGGAAAAAGAAGAAAATGCTGGTTATCAGCATTTTCTTCTTTTCCCTCAAGATTTTTAAAACCATAATTACACCATGCATAGAAATATGAAAACCAGTTATAACATAGGAACATTTTAATTTGGCTTATGCAACTAATTTGTTAAGACCTTTGAATTTGGACAAATAAAGAGAGAAATTTTAATGATTTTTTACATTTTCATTACTTGTTACAGGGTTACATCATTTC
The DNA here is from genome assembly GCA_963680895.1 of Fragum sueziense. Lineage (NCBI taxonomy): Eukaryota > Metazoa > Mollusca > Bivalvia > Cardiida > Cardiidae > Fragum > Fragum sueziense. The sequence continues at coordinate 3,519,272 of OY804599.1, read as the reverse complement.
TTCTGATTATTACATAAACTGTAGAACTGTGCCATTAAGTTACAGAGAAAATGTGATTTTGTTCTCCTCATAAATATTTTCACAATTTTCTGTCACACAAATGTCACACTGGCACAGAAAAGCACCATTACTGACACTAAAATGTGTCAATGTAGATGGAATGATAGTCAACCTCACACAAATGTCACACTGGCACAGAAAAGCACCATTATTGACACTAAAATGTGCCAATGTAGATAGAATGATAGTCAGCCTCTAGTTTGACATACTTTATTGGGATTGATTGATAAACTCATTTTTTTTGTCATTTGCTCTTTACCTTTACATTTTTGCATTTCTGTCATTTTAATGCAAATCAAATGCAAGACTGGTAAAAAAATCTAGCCATTTTAAATGATGGAAGCAATGGTAGCAAGTGTGTTTGTTGAACACTAAATGCCTCCGAAATGGCCATTGTTCAGTTTTCAAGTTAAGCATTTGGACTGACAAACAGATGGATGAACAGACACACAACAGTAAAACAATATGCCCTGGATCTTTCAATACAGGGGCATAATAACTTAGGAAGGGATCAATATGAATGTAGCCAATATGAACTTTGAATTTGGACAAAAGGAGGGAGATTTTCATCATAAATTTGAATTTTGACACAGATTCAAGTAATAATTTTACTAGATATCCTATCATTTGTTACAGGGTTAAGTCATTTTCTTCTGATTATTACATAAACTGTAGAACCGTGCCATCAAGTTACACAGAAAATGTGATTTTGTTCTCCTCATAAATATTTTCACAATTTTCTGTCACACAAATGTCACACTGGCACAGAAAAGCACCATTATTGACACTAAAATGTGCCAATGTAGATAGAATGATAGTCAGCTTCTAGTTTGACATACTTTATTGGGATTGATTGATATACTTACACTTTTTTTCTCTCTATTTTTTTCTTTTCTCGAACAATCCTTCTGGAACTTCTATAGGAAGATGTAAGTGATATTCAACTCTTGATTTGACAATCTTTATGGATAATGATTAAACTATCAATCTTAATTCATTTTAGAAATCTAGCTGTCTACAAAAGTATCCCAATATATTTCCACCTACCATATCCATATGAGTTTCCCCTGAAAAAAATTCAAGAACTGTTCTACAACACTCTAGATCTTTAAATGGCAGTTCTAAAACTATTCTAGAGCTGCCATTTAATGATCTAGACCGTTGAGAATCCTTTGATCATCTACTAGACTGACTGAATTTGCATGCCGCTGCAAGGGACCAAATAAATATTGATAAAGATAGGATTTGTGTGCAATATAGCACAGAAATTCTTGAGACAAAAGAAGACAATGATGATTATCAGCTTTGTCCTTTTAGGGGTGTTAAATAATTGTAATGTTTTTTACAGTTCTCTGTGCTTCCATTAAAATGAACATTACTGTGATATTTGTACATTTTTTTTGTAATAAAAACCATGCAAATCAAGGTGCACTAAAATGTATCATTCAAGTAAAGATTTATAATATTGTAAAGTTAATTCCAGCTGCTCTCTTAATTATTTTTCTGTAAAAATTCCATCATTTGTGTTGATGGACTTCCATATTTGACATCATTCATGGCAAATAAAACCAGTGAACTTTTCCTGGTTATGTAACTTGAAAACCCTTTCCTAAGCAAGACCTAGTTTGATGCGTCTGTAATATAAAGCTTGGGAAAGCATTGATGTAAAAGAAGAAAATGCTGAAAACCAGCTCTTTCCTCATTTGTCTCAATATTTTCTCCAGCTGTATTGTACAAAATTCATATCTTCCTCTACACCTATTTTGTTGTCCCCAAGCTATTCCTGTAAAGGACCTAAAATCAAGGTTGTGTTTGTTAAAGGTTTAAATTTAGTCTAGTTTATTTCTCTCATCATTTTATTCAGCCTTTCTCAAACAAACTCTGAGTTTGATGACTCCATCTATAGACCATCATATCAGAAACCTTTGAGGAATAAGGAGAAAGTACTAATAATGATAATCAGAGTCTTCTCCTTTTCCCTCATTGATTTCAATGACACAGAATGTCAACATTGAGCTAAAGTAATATTTTGTTTAATCTCCTGCAGAAATTTTCATTTTTGACAATCCTTAAATTATATCAATCATGGTTAAACATTTGTGAAAAACAATCACTAACATTTTCTTCACTTAACACAAAGATTTCCACAGCTATTCTTGAACAAGGTAATTTACCATCCTAGAAAAGTGACAAAAGGTTTAGATTCCAAGAGAAAAGTACAAACTGCATGAAAAGGGAAGTTCTGTGTAATGAAATACAGCAATAACAAAATTATTCACATCAAAACATTCAATTAGTGGTAAGGAATTCTTCACTCTACCTTCTCCACATAAATCCATATCAAATGTAACCGTCACAGACTCAAAACTTGTAAATACTTCTTAAATTTCTTCATCGAGGGTAAGACAACCCCGAATATCCATCATACAAATGGAATATGTGATATGCGAAAAGGAAAACCAGAAGGTCTAAAAATGCAGTAATTGAAATAAATGAGTTTTAACAGTCCAAGGTTGTTTTGAGGCTATTTGACACCCCTGCTTTAACCCTTTCCCAAACAAGAACTGATTTTGACATCCCTGATTGAAAATGATTTGGGAAAACATTGAGGCAAAAGAAGAAAGTGCTGAAGATCAGCATTTTCTCTTTTTGCTTCAGTATATGTTCTGTATCATTTCTGTGTTATTAAAGATAGGATTTGTGTAAAATATGACATAGAAAATATTGAGGCAAAAGGAGAAACTGCTGGTTATCAGCAGTTTCTTCTTTTGTTTCAATGTTTTCCAAAGCCTTTTCTATTAGGGACGTCAAAAACAGGTCTTGTTTGGGAAAAGGTTAATTTACATCCATTTTGTTGCCTGAAGAAGCAGCTTCCATATCGAACAGTCCAAATCTTTGCTGTTTCAAAAAGGGATAACTTACTGATTATTAAGAAGAATTGGTGCATCAGAAGTAATCCATAGAGGTCATATAAATCACAATCTTGCCAAACCTGTCAGAATTGTCTGTATAGAAACTGCTGTCCATCACATTCCGGGGAGCTTAATGCCCTACACAACCCCGTAAATTAATAACCAGAATGAAAATGTATTACAGTTGTTCTACAGAAGTCCATAAATTAATAACTAAAATGAGAATGTATTACAGTTGCCCAGAAAAGCAAGAGATAATAGATATAAGATACCCCTGATATGTTGCGCAACCAAACATAAATTATCAACAACCAAAAATTTAGTGGAATGTATATTAAACTGAACCTTTTATAAACATTTTATCAAAATCTTTCTGAACTTAAATGAGTTCTGAAAGGCACAGGCCTTTAATGTAAATATGAGTTGTATGTTTGATTTCAAATCTAGTCAAATTCTAATACTATACTATTAGATTTAAATGATGATGCAATCTCTACCAATGGCTTGTTCCATTTCATTAGCAAACCTTTTGGCTTAACAAGTGCACCAAGAGATATATGTTTTGTTTTTTTTCACCAAAACGATTGATTGAATATGGTTAACACACCTCTTTCAACTACTATGGTCATATCGCTTTGCTGCAGTACTTGGCTATGCATTCCTATTTTTTTTTCTCCCACCATTACTACCAGGGTATCCTTCCCAAGCTTCCAAAATGAAATTGAAGAGAGAATGGTATATGTCTACATAATACAGCATATACAGACACATACAAAAGTTTAAACTTTCCCATGTAACACAATCTAAGGATGATAGAACTATTGACAGGTGTTACAAACTATAAAATACATATTTTGAAAACAGAGTTTGAGTGCAATATATAATACAGAAAATACTGATGCAAAAGAAGAAAATGTTGATTCCCAGCATTTTCTTCATTTATCTCAGTGTTTAAAAAATCTCAAGCCTATTCTGTTAGGAATGTGTCTTGTTTTTATTGTAGCTGGTAAAGGAACCAATTTCGCTGTCACGTTATATCTGTTAAGCCAGCAATCAATCTTGCATTATCTGTATGTTGATAATCATGGATATTAACCCTTTCCCAAACAGCAAAATTTTAGAGTGATCCACTTCAAAAAATGTCACAAATGACAAAATAGATGTTATCAAAAATAGTATTTGTGTAAAATATGGCACAGAAAATATTTAGACAAAAGGAGAAACTGCTGGTTATCAGCAGTTTCTTCTTTTGTCTCAATGTTTTCCCAAGCCTTTTCCATAAGGGACGTCAAAATCCGGTCTTGTTTGGGGAGGGGTTAAGATATCACACACCCTGACAAATACAATCCAATTCAATTATTGAACAATGTGGTTCTACTGCATTTTAGCTATATTGTCCAGTGAATTTGGGTTAAAAGTTGGGACAGGTCTAGATAATAATTTACTCTGAATCAGAGCTCAGGTTATCATTACCATGAAGGGACAGGGTAGGGGGCAGGGCACTGTGGTCTAGTAGCATGCATCCTCCAGGGTTCAAATCCTGCCAGTGCCATGGGAAATTTTCTGAGCAAAAAGGTTACCCCACATTGCTCTTCTTTACATAGGTATATTAATGGGTATATGGGAGAATTGAAAGCCAAACACTCAATGATCATTGTAAAGTGGAAAGCCAGTAGAATGTGGCTTCATAGATTTCAGACTTTTTACCAAACTTTACTGTTATTTTTCTTTTTTACCCCTTTAGATTTTGCTAAAAAATCTCCAAGGTTTTGCTAAAAAATCTCCAATGCCATGACCACGAAAAATCCATGAAATATCTTATACAAGAGGACCATGATGGTCCTATATCGCTCACCTGAACCAAAATGATATCAGCTACAATTTTGTTCAATTGAATTAATATTTACGACTGAAAACAAACTTATGGTCAATAACGTTGTGAAAATCGAAATGATCAAAGATCTTATAATCTCCAACATTGTGTCTAAGTTTTGTCTTGATTGATTCATAGTTGTAGATTCTAGAGGGTAAACAAGGTCGAAAACAGCCGAAAATGGCAATTTTGTCAAATTCAAGGGCACATAACTCTTTACTTTCTAAACCGATCAAGCTGAAAATCTAACTCTTGAAAGATCTTAGGGTCCCCAACATTGTGTCTAAGTTTTGTCTTGATTGATTCATAGTTGTAGATTCTAGAGGGTAAACAAGGTCGAAAACAGCCGAAAATGGCAATTTTGTCAAATTCAAGGGCACATAACTCTTTACTTTCTAAACCGATCAAGCTGAAAATCTAACTCTTGAAAGATCTTAGGGTCCTAAACATTGTGTCTAAGTTTTGTCTTGATTGATTCATAGTTGTAGATTCTAGAGGGTAAACAAGGTCGAAAACAGCCGAAAATGGCAATTTTGTCAAATTCAAGGGCACATAACTCTTGTCTTTCTGATCCGATCAGACTGAAAATCGAACTCATACAAGATCTTATGATCTCCAACATTATGCCTAAGTTTTGTCTTGATTGATCAATATTTGTAGATGCTGGAGTGTTAACAACTTAAAAAGTAGCTATTTTTTACATTCAAGGGCACATAACTCCTGACTTCCTGGTCCCATCTGACCCAAAATCGAACTCATCCGAGAACTTATGGTCTAAAACATTATGTTTAAGTTTTGTCTTGATTGATCAATATTTGTAGATGCTAGAGTGTTAACAACTTAAAAAGTAGCTATTTTTGACGTTCAAGGGCACATAACTCCTGACTTCTTGGTCCGATCTGACCCAAAATCGAACTCATCCGAGAACTTATGGTCATACATGTTTTGTTAAAGTTTGGTTAAGATTGGTCAATATTTGTGGATGCTAGAGTGTTAACAACAAATTGTGGACAGACGGACAGACGGACGGACGGACGGACGCCGACGGACAAAAAGCGACCACAATAGCTCACCTTGAGCACTTCGTGCTCAGGTGAGCTAAAAAAAATACACTCAAAGTTTCAAACAACTCTAGCTGTGAAGATGGTAGGAAGTCTGTCCTGGAATTTATAAGAAATAGAATGTAAAATTTGACCAATCATCTGTAACCATGCAACCAAAAATGAAATTTTGTGTTGCACCTTTTGTCGCAATATTTTATAAAATTGTAAAATTGAAATTGTTTATTGAATTTGGAAAAGGAAATAGCTTAAATTGGGTATTAACTTAAAACCCATTGTTTAATCAAAATTATGAAAACATTGTATATAATCTCATGTCTGGAAACAAATGGCTTCAAGCTTAAAATTTTATACAATGATTGATTCCTGTAATTATAAAGAATATTTTGATTGATGGTGAGAAAGTGCCAAACCTTTCACACATACCATTGTGATAATAATCCTATATTGTTGATACTGATCTAGATTGATTATCATGTTCTTATGTTCTCAATCAGATTTCCAATATTTAAATGTTAATTTTCATTGGCTACAAAATATTATCTTTGTAATCTTAAATTCTATTGGCTAATTATGATTGTTAAATGCTAGGTATAAAAGATGAACATTTTAGGTTTTCTACAGAACACATTAGAAGTCAGTAGTTGAAATTTAGTTTGAAATTAAGTCAGTGAATTTAGAAATTGAACTTCAGAATATAAAATTGTCAGTGCTTGTCTTACTGTAATAACATTGTGATAATAATAATGATAATTAGTGTCCACCAAAATAAAAGAAGATATGAAATTGAACATTGAACTTGTGTTTTATTAATGCGAACTCCACTGCCAAGCGAGATAAACTGAACAGTACCACTGTGGCAAATTGGACCATCCCCGACCAATAGCTGCAGTGGGCAATGTGAAGCTGATCAGGGAAACGACCCTCGGTCACACATCTATCAATTTGATGAAACAAGGTCTGTAGTGAAAGTCTACTAATCCATTGATGAGTAAAAAGAATCTTGACAAATGTTCATCCCCATGCTGATGAGCTGATAAGCTGTATGTCATTAGTTTAGATGGATTAAATATAAATCATCTAGATGAAGATCAATCAATAAAGCTGACTGCATTTTCTGCAATAATAGTGGACATCAAATATGTAAATTGCCACTTTTCAACAAAAACCTTGTAACTGCAGCTTGCTTTAAGCTGCAGTTACAAGGTTTTTGTTGAAAAGCTGCGTTAAATAGACATTTATTTCAATTTAGTGCTTAACTTCTATATACACATATACCAATATAGTACTTATTTTACAATTGATAAATTTATGCAAGTTGCATGAAATTGACTTTGACCACTCACAAAGGCATGCATATAAATGATTTACAAAATGATACATGGAAGTTTAATACATGATAGTCTTTATACTTAGCTACATCCTATCAGAAACACTTTGATAATAAGAGATATCAACGGGTGCTTGAGAATGTTTACAAAAATACTATAGAAAATACAATGATCAAGGAACAATCAAACATATAATGATCTTTCTTAATTACCAAGCTTCTCTGAGATAGTCAAGTAAACACATAACCCCAGAGGTCTTAGTTATAAGCTTTGAATTCCCCTATGGATTCCATTGTATAAGTCTATAGAAGACATTGTTCTGTAATATTAGTACATACTTACAATATATACTTGCCGTTATGATTTATAATTCAATCAGAATTCATAACAGTGCTGCATGTACATGTATTGGAATTGTTGGAATAATGTGGCAACTATTTTTTAAGGATTTGATCCATTGCAGCAGAAGTCAGTCACAGAGGCATAGCCACATAACAAAGACCATCCTGTTTCTCTGTGTTCCCTCTAAGTTGATTATTATTCTCAGAAATCAAAATCCATGGGATTCTGAGAAATATCATACACCATGCAGTCCGGGCTTATGAGTACATATTTTCTGTGTCTTCATTCAATAAGATATTCTTTAGTCTGTTACCAAATGGCAACATTTTAGGGCGTTTCATTTTCTGCATACATTGAAACGGCTGTTGATCAACATAACAAGATATGTGTTTGATATAGCAGAGAAAAGATTGTGGCCAAAGGAGAAAATGCTGGTTATCAGCATTTTCTTCTTTTTTCTCGATGTTATCCCAAGCCTAATTTCATAGTGATGTCAAAACCCGGTTTTGTTTGGGAAAGGGTTTAACCAAATATTTCTTGAAAACCCCTTTTCTTTTGCCAAGTATAATGATTACAACCATTACTTAAAGCACCAAAGAAATAAATCAACTGGTTTGAAATGTACCTCTGCTTCATTTGTAATTCCTTTGAGACAAAAAAGGGTCCTTTTGTCATGTTTTATAATCTATCCAACATACAGCAGACAAATTTTGAAAAATTTAATACAATTAGTAAACTTTTGAAATATAATTCTGTAATTTATCAGTGACAATCTATCCTTTATTCACCATAATGAGCTGCGGGGAAATGGCTGCAAATCCCCAGCCAATATCTATTATTGTGTTTTATCCTATCACTAAATAACAAAACCTTACAGATCAAATCATTGAAAAGCCATACTGTTGTACATGCAAATAAATTCATCTTCCTTTACAGCAGTATTGCACTCCCTCAATGACATACAAACAGAGCTTAGTCTAATAGCATTCTAAATTTCACATTTTCAATCATTTTGTCTACAAACCATAAGAATAGCCTGGCTATTTATTAGAATGGTCTCATCGATAAAAAGATTTGAAGGACAATTTTGGGAAATGAATGATAATGAATATTACAGCTTATGAGAGGCTCTCATCTGAAAGATGTCACAAGTGAATTAGGTTGGACATGGCTAAAAACAGCTATTTTTTTAATATTTTTGTTCTGGCCGTCAGTCCTTTCAAACCTTCCATTTTTATACATCTCTACAATATATTTGAAGTATACTCACATCATGTCTATTCTGTTTACTCAGATTAACTGTGCGCAACTTGGTTATCAATAATTTGGAAAGCTTTGGCTTTGACCAACTGGTTGACCAACTCTGCTGCACACCGTATCACCACTCTTGCCTATTTGAATTTAGCAAGTAAAGGATAATAATGCATCAGAGTAATCATTGATATATAAAGCTGATGGTTGTATAAATGTTAAGCTTACAAATAATAGAATTATTGTGTAGAAACCAGCATTGACTCTAGATCACAGTAGATCTACAGCACTCCATCACGGAGACAATCTGTTCCCTAGGTAAAACATACTTACCCAGTCATAAACAAAAGGGACAAATAGGCTTCTATCAGAACTACAGAAAAGAGGGGGATGGGGAGGACTTTTTGAAATGCAATGTTTTATCAATTGTTTATCAAACCTTTATTGTGGGTACTCATTGGAATCGTCTCCTCGAAACGATTCAAATGAGTATGCGCAATATAGTGTTTGGATTTGAAATGATGTAAGAAAAACTTAGCCCCCTCTCTTATCTGCTACTCTTCTCTATATTTTAGCCAAAAGTTTTCAGGATGGACGCTGCTACAGGCGAAAAAATGAGATGATCTCACTCGCATGTTGGTATAAAATGCCATTAGGGTTCTTTTTTCCTTGATTGTAACTGCAATCTGCTTGTCATTCAGATATGAACAATATCCTGTCATTGCAACATTTATAATTGTGTAATGTCTAATCCCATCACAAATAGATTCTCTCATTTTCTAAAAACTTACATTTCTGCATTTTCCCAATGATATACTAAAGGGTTTCCAGGAGTTCACAAATTGCTGTTAGATCTGGTCATAAGCACGGTGTATAATCACGTGACTTAGAATTTCCGATAATCTTCAATAACTTTGTCAATACTTGACTAATTTGAATTCAGTTTGAAGCAGAGAATGTGGACAGACGTCACGCATTACATGGACGTGGTTGATTTTTGAAAAATCAACTGATAAAAAAGTTATTGAAGATAAACCAAAATTTTGGTTTATCTTCAATAACTTTTTTATCAGTTGATTTTTCAAATATCCAACACGTCCAGCTTATTCCTGGCATTTTCCCACATTCTCTGCTTCAAATCGAATTCAAATCGGTTGAGTATTAAAAAAGATATTGAAGATTATCGGAAATTCTGAGTCACATGATTATACACCGTGATAAGATTTAGCATGAAAATGTGGAAAATCTGTCAAGATGAGCAGTAACAACCAGTTTCTACTTTACAAGACGTCTTGCAAGTCGTTCAAAATTGACATGGTACATAGACTTAAAGGATAAAGCATTAAAAAATGTGGAAAATCTGACTATTTTTCTTCAGATGTTCCTTTGAATGCTTTTTACATCGATTGGGAAGCAAGTTTCTTCAACTTATTGTAATCCCTCTCATAATTGAGCTTCCTGGAAATCCACCAGTACTCGCGCCGAATGTGTGGGCCAATGAGAAGCCTTGAACAACCCCCGCTACAGGGGATCGAACTCGGAACCTCTTAGTCGCAAGGCCGACGCTCTACCCCTCAACTATGGACACCACTATGCAGTAACAATCAGTATTCTTCTATATGACAAGTTTTTCCAGGTTTCACAAATTGTCATGGTATCTCTAGTCATCAGGATTAAGCATGAAAATGTGGAAAATCTGTGTGTGACATTATGATGGATAAGTCAGATTGACTATAAAATGCTTCTCAATCCCTGCTCGTCACCATGATGGATTGCCAACATTTGTCAGAAAAAAATACCACAGAAACACAACCTTCTGGGGTTTCTGTATACAGTCTTGTTTTCCAGTGTTTAGGAGTGTTACAGGAAATATGTTTCTTAGAATTATTTGGTTACTCAGATATAAAAAGCAGCAAGGTCACGCCAAGATTTCACAAGGTAGTTTTAAACAAAATAAAATTATCAAAGCTGGTGATGTATATCACACAAGATAGTGCAAGCTTGAATAAGAAATGCTGCTTCCTGAGGGCAAACTAACTGAGTAAGCCAGCACATGCTTGCACTGTGTATGCAAGCGTACACATATCTAGTCTAATTTATCTTAGATTTCTAGTCTATTAAATGAAGTCACTTCCTGTTTGTCAAATTATTAGAAGAAACATTTGATGCTTGACTTTTCAGGGGGGGCGGGGGGATATAATCTGAATTTCTAAGCACACGTAGTACTTCAGATTAAGACTTTCTGGCAAGGTGATGAACAAGTAAAACAAAACTTCATAAATGGTGAATGTCCTTTGGATTTTTATTGATAAAAATTTAATGTTCAATTATTCCATACCTCACCCACAAAATTGTCTAGTGAGGTACACTACATTGATACATAAATTTAAGCTTGTAGAAGCTTACACATGTTTGAAAATTGATGCTTGAACTAACTAAATGCATTAGTGCTCAAACTGAATATGAAGCAGCAGAGGTCCTCAGCTGCAGTAGTCCTACTTGATATTAAGTGTTAGAGTAGGTTACAGTTTGTTGGACAAGACCAGGCCCCGGTTTCTCGAAAAGTACGTTCTCAGACTAAAATCTGAGCACCCTGCTCATGTAAGTTGAGCATGTACTCATGAGTATGTACATAAGATTTTTTTCGAGAAACCATATTGCAGGGTCTGGTTTTGACCTTCTCAATAGAAGAGGCTTGGCAACACATTGAGCCAACAGAAAAAAATGCTGATGATCAGCATTTTTCCCTTTTGTCTCAATATTTTCCCGACTATATATGATATGAATCATATCTTTATCAACATCATTTTTGTTGTCTGCAGCATCTTTTAATTTGGAACAGTCCAAATTTTTGCGGGCTAGTAAAGTGTTAAAGTAGGTATTTTGTTGGACAACGATCTGTCAGTGTGTCAGAAGAAGTTAAAGGGATAATAGCTGTGAAAAAGGAAGAAATACCACAAAAATTTTTTTTTTGTGTTATCGAGGTCTAATCATCTGATATTATGAAAGAAGTCTTTTCCGCCTGTAACAGAAATGTGTATTTGCGTATTTTCCCCCTTTTACAATGTATGTCAGTAGGTAATGTTTACAATTTCAAGTGCGAGTCGGAATTATCCGAGTTCTGAACGGTAAAATACGAAAATCAACGGAATTTATTTTCAAATCGTGTGCACGCATTGAAATGACGTCAGAGAATATAAACAGTAATATTGCAAAATGTGACCTGTCTCGGTAAAAGGGATCTTCTGGTAATTGTTAAAGTACCAGTCCTTGTCAATCTATGAAGACTGCAAAGACTACCCAGGATCGGAACTTTTTACTCTAAGTTAGTTTTCTGAATCAAGATTGTTCTTCCTATCTACCTATAATATATTAAATATCCGATTTCAAAATTCGAATGAGGTTGGTGTCCGATAGATGTTATCTCAAAATTCAGTTTTCAACTAACTTCATAGAAGCACGCCTTTAGCGTGACGGGACACGTTAATACGGATGAGCACTGACTCTTTCCCAAACATGACCTTGTTTGAATGCCCTTACTAAAAAGAGTTCAAAAAGCATTCGTGCAATCTGAGGAAACGCTGATAACCAACATTTCCCCCTATTGCCTAGATATTTCACCAGCAGTATTTTACTAAACCCTATGTTTATATACTCATTTTGTCGTCTACAAAACATTCAATATTCCAATTTATGAAAAGTTAAAATTATTGCCGCATGGGAAAGGGTTAAGTACAACAATTTACTACAATTTGAGGTTAACCCTTTCCCATACAAAACCTGATTCGGACGCCCCTATTTGCTAAAGCTGAGGAACCACCGTGACAAAAGAAAGGAATGCTTATTATTAGCAGTTTCTCCTTTTGCCTTTATATTGTCTAAGCTATTTCTTAAATATTTTACATTTTCAATGCCATTGATTTTGCAGTTTGGATCCGATTTCAATTGGAAATGGAAACAGTTATTTTTTGTCGTTTTGGGAAAGGGTTTAACATTATTCATAAGAAAGCACGCACTGAAATCCCGTGGAAATCGAAATGTTTCAAATTTGTGACCCGTCATGTTAAAAGGGACCGTATGGGAAGCGTGGAAAGTATCGACCTTGGCCAGTCTGATTTGACTGCGCAGACTGACTAGGATTGGAACTTTTGATTCAAAGGTTATTTTCTGAATCTAGAATGGTTTATACATCTTACCTTATTGACATTTTCCAGAAACAAAAAAATGATTGACATCTGTTGAGTCTGGTTCATTTCGCGAAATTTGATTTTATGGACTTCCCATTAGGCTCTTTTCTGCGTGACGGGCAACATTCATGAAATAACGGGAACTCATTTAAATTTGTGACGCACACTTTCCTGTGTATCACATGATCAACCGACTGTATACGGATGTTCACGGCTGTGACAAGTACCCGTTATGCTATATTTAGCCACGAATGTAAACATATTTTGAGCGCCGTGGAAATGTGAGAATACCAACATTTATACGCTTGTTGTGGGTAAACCGCGCACGGTTACTCGCTTGAAATACGGTCTTTCTGCATCTTTTTGTTCATACTTTAAAAAGGTAAACCTTTTTTGAGGCAAATAAACAGTTTTTTCACAGCTATTATCCCTTTAATCATTTTCAGATTTTTGATGGGGATCTAGAAATATGTGACTATGATAGATGCTGCTCACAACGATTAATGGGGCTGACCAGGGCAAAGTCTGCCCTCCACTATCTTATACTGACAACACTTCTTACTAAACAATGCCTTGTTCTGATGTAATGAATAATTGAAACATTGAAAGAAAAGAAGTAACTGATGTTCAGCATTTTCCCCTTTTACTATCAATACATTAACTTTGCTGCTTCTAAAAAAAATAATTTATCAACAACCTTTTTTGTTTGAATCAATCTAAATTTTGTTTTGGGCCAATAAGTATGCATTCATTGCTACCATGAAGAAAGAGTCCAAGGGCAATAACTCTTGTGTGGCTTCAAGTGATGGCATACAGTAGATAATTGTTCAGAACTTGCATTTTTTTAAGACTCACTGCGCATTGACACATTGAATCGTTCGATCAGGGCCAAAGCAGGTTACATGATAAAGAAATTTTCACTTATTACGAAATGTTTTATTAAACATTTTGCTATCAGCTAAGTTAAAGGTTTTGTCAGGTAGTTGAAGCCTAATTAAACATGGTTGTAAAATGAAAAATCATTGTCTGACAAATGTGAGCCATTTCACTATCAGTCACAGCAGCTTTAACTGACACATTTCTAGTGTCAAGGGCAGGTGACTCAGTATATGTGACCCGTCAAGCTAAAAGGGACCTTATAGGAAGTGTGAAAAATATCGATCCTAGTCAGTCTGCGCAGTTTGCGCAGCCAGACTAGGGCCGACACTTTTCACTTTTATGGAATTTTCTAAATCAGGAATGTTTTCCATATCTGAGCCATATGTTCATTTTTCACATACAGTATCTAGTATACCTGTGGTGACTCTGACAAGTTTGTCAAAATTTTGATTTTTAGAGTTCGGATAAGGTCCCTTTTAGCGTGACGGGTCACATATGATCTACTTTCAACATTTCCCAAAACAACAAAATTTTATGGTAGTCCAATTCAAAAGCTTTTGCAGATGAAAAAATGGACGTTATTCAAGTGATTACACAAAATACATTTGTATGATCGTTGATAATACAGGTCCCTGGTCTTTTTTGGGAAAGGGTCAACACATTCACACAAGTAAACCAAAACTTCATAAATGGTGAGTGTCCTTTAAGTGTCCAGAAAAGCGCTCAATCAGTAATTCTCAGTAAGTCCTCTTTTCCTGTATTGTGACATAATGTCACACATTCCTGTGTTTTCCAAGATGGGTTCATAAAATTTGTTTACAATCTTCCATATTTGTTCTGATCAACATTTCCAGCAAATTTGAAAAAGAATGTACCAAAACTGTGACATCTATAGAGCGGTTAGAAACACTATTGTTGACCACTGATGGTGGGGCAGGTGGGCAATCAAGGATCAAGGTAACTACTTTCAGAATATCTTATTGAGCCAAAGCCTTGTACATGTATACCGGTACCCAGTTTTCATAAATATCTCTTATTAAGGCTCAAAGCTCAGAATATCAGTAATCAGAACCCATAATTCGTTAGGTTTATTGGGTATTTACAGTAACTTTAACCCATTACTACACAGTGACTCTTTTTGACTCCTCATAACATAATTCCTTTAGAAAACATTGTGGAAAATGAAGAAATTGCTTGTGACAAGCAATTTCTTCATTTCCCACAATGTTTTCTACCAAAAAAGACCAAAACATCTTGAAGAGCCTTAACTTGAAATCGTCGTCTGCAACATCTTTGAATTTGGACGAGTCCAAAAATTGTCGTTTGGTAATGGGTTAAATTACCAACAGAAACATGAAAGATATTACATTTTATCCTTTCCGAAACAATCTCTATATAGATCTACCTTCTGAATTAGAAACAGCTTAAGAAAACCTTTATGTAAAAGGAGAAAATGCAGATGATCAGTATTTTACTCTTTTCTTTCAAAATTTTATGTACTATATCATACAATTTGTCAGAACTTGATATCAATGATTTGTTGGCAGCAATGTCGCTGATTTGGATATACAATATTAGACCAGCGCTATAATATCTTGTCATTACTGTGAGCCGAGCCCGGATAGCTCAGTCGGTTACGTCTGAGCCTGTCAATCCAGGGGTCTGGAGTTCGAACCCCGGCTCGGCCAGCATCCATTCTGACATTTGACAAAAGTCATTTGTCTCTCACCAATGGGTGTGAATCATCTATGTGAGAGAGCAGCTGGAGGCTTGGTTTGGATATTGTGGTTGTACTGGTGCGAGAAATACCAGGAACCCATGGTTAGGTGCTCCAGCCGCAGCAATATGACCCTGGTAGTTGAAAACGGTGTAAAACCCCAATAAACTCAAACTTGTCATTACTGAGAAGGTTAAAACCAGCATTTCAGCAGAGTTACCTCCATTATGTGGGCAGATTTATGAACCAGTTGTCATGTCAAGGTGACAAATTTCACATAAACTAATTACATCTATGTCATATTAACCCTTTACCAAGTGACGAAATCTAGTACTGGTATGTACTGAAGAGATACGGACAACAAAATTTAATGTTAAACAAAACAAAAATTCTACAATTTCTATAATATCTTGTCATTACTGAGAAGGTTAAAACCAGCCTTTCAGCTGAGTTACCTCCATTATGTGGGCAGATTTATGAACCAGTTGTCTTGTAAAGGTGATAAACTTCACATAAACTAATTACATCTATGTCATATTAACCCTTTATCAAGTGACGAAATCTAGTACTGGTATGTTTTGAAGAGATACGGACAACAAAATTTAATATTAAACAAAACAAACAAAAAATCTACAATAATATCTTGTCATTACTGAGAAGGTTAAAACCAGCATTTCAGCTGAGTTACCTCCATTATGTGGGCAGATTTATGAACCAGTTGTCTTGTAAAGGTGATAAACTTCACATAAACTAATTACATCTATGTCATATTAACCCTTTACCAAGTGACGAAATCTAGTACTAGTATGTATTGAAGAGTTGCAGACAGCAAAATTTCATGTTAAAGAAAACAAAAATGTCGCTGATATACCATATTAGACCAGCGCTTTAATATCTTGTCGTAATGGAAGAAGGTTAAAACAAGCATTTCAGCTGAGTTACCTCCATTATGTGGGCAGATTTATGAACCAGTTGTCTTGTAAAGGTGATAAACTTCACATAAACTAATTACATCTATGTCATATTAACCCTTTACCAAGTGACAAAATCTAGTACTAGTATGTATTGAAGAGTTGCGGACGACAAAATTTCATGTTAAAGAAAACAAAAATGTCGCTGATATACCATATTAGACCAGCGCTTTAATATCTTGTCATTACTGAGAAGGTTAAAACCAGCATTTCAGCTGAGTTACCTCCATTATGTGGGCAGATTTATGAACAAGTTGTCTTATCAAGGTGATAAACTTCACATAAACTAATTACATCTATGTCATATTAACTCTTTACCAAGTGACGAAATTCTGGGTTGGTCTGTATCAGGTTTTGATTGGGAAATAGTTAAAACCAGCATTTCAGCTGAGTTACCTCCATATTTATGTGGGCAGATTTATGAACTAGTTGTCTTGTCAGGGTGATAAACTTCACATAAACTAATTACATCTATGTCATATTAACCCTTTACCAAGTGACGAAATCCTGGACTGGTCTGTATTGAAGAGATACCGACAACAAATGATGATGTTCAAGAAAACAAAAAATCTACAATTCATACAATAGAAATCCTCATGAGAAAATGCTGGTAACCAGCATTTTCTCCTTTTCTCTTGAGGGTTTCTATGATAAAATCCTACATCCTGTCCTCAAAACCTGGGCTTGTTTGGGAAAGGGTTAAGATTGTTAACGAAGGCAATTATGACAAGCTATGGCCCTAAAGATGACAAGCCCCACACTTCGTATGTGTCAATATATTCATATATCTCCTTATTACAAGTCAAATTGACATCTAATGAGTCTTTAATTAATTCTTTATAATCTAATAGATTTCTTGTTTGGGAAAGGGTTAATGTTGTTAATGAACATAATTTTTACAAGTTATGGCCCGAAAGATGACAAGTATCACACTTTGTATGTGTCAATGCTTCATATAATTCATATATCTCATTAGTAGCTGTCAATTTGATGTCTAATGAACCTTAATTAATTCTTTAAAATCCAATAGATTCATGTTGTTTGTCTCAACAAGATCACCTTAAAGGTACTCAGAAAAAAATCAAATCTTGATGAAAGAATAATTCTTTGACAGGCCTTAAGACAAAGATGAGCCTGCATATTCATACAGTCTGATCTTAGTCTGAAGGCCTTGTCTATAAGGTCCTCTTTGTTACTTGTCAATTTGACAACTAACGAGTCTTAAATAGTTCTTTATCAAGTAATACCGTACATTTCTTATTTCTGTCAAAACAAGATGTATTATGCCGACAACCCAATGTTAGGTCTTATCATTTTGAAAATGTGTGCTTTTCAGATGAAACATAGGCAAAAATCAGCCTGTATATACATACTGTCTGATCTGAAATACCTGCTAAATTGTCCAAAGTTCAAAGGGAGATAATACTTGTATCAGTGAACTAACTGAAAATGTTGGCTTTAACCCTTTTCTCAAATGATAAGTTTTAGACTGTCCAAATCTGTAGGGAGTGCATGCATGTTATAGCATAGAAAATTTTGAAAAAAGAAGAGAAATGGGTGATTATCAACAATGATCTTTCTTTTCTCAAAATATATTTCCATAATATTTCTACTAAATGCATCAAAGCTTGGTCTTGTTGGGAAAAGGTTAAAAGTCTCTGAGCAGCCCCATTTATGAATGCCGTTAATGATTGCATGATAAATACTGAAAAGCAGGTGCCCTTGTTAGCTCGTTCCTCACTCTTAAAGTGAAATAAGCAATCTGTTTTAGAACACTGTCAGATAAGATAATCTGTCATAAAGAAAAAAACATATCTTATAAAACAACAGAAATAAGATAACAGACTTTATCTTTATTGATATATTATATATCCTGTATGTTAAACTGAGGTAATTAATCTAGATCAAGTTAGCTGTTCAGGAAAATCGCACCATGCAGTAATTTTTCAGCATTATCGCATCTCTGTAAAATAACCCTGAATACATACAGGCAAATTTCTTTAGAAAGCATTTCTTTCTTCTTATTTCAAGCCTATCATATTCCATCCGTCTGAAAGTTTGTCTCAATTTACAATTCCTAGATAAAGACTGACTTCATCAATGTGACCAAACAATAGCAATGAATTTTGAGCTAAAAATAGACTGGGTTTACCATTATGTTTTAATAAACCGTCGGTGTTGTTACATAATCTTGTAACTACGGCTTGAATCAAGCTGTAGTTACGAGATTTGATAACAACACCCAAGAAAATCTATATTTTTGTCTGAAATTACGTCACAGTTAATAGGATAAAATTGTTCCCTATTGAAGTCAATCAAAACATTGATTGTCCAATCAAATAAATTATTTAGTCATCTTTGTGTCATATATCGGGTTGTCCACTGAAGAGCATGCTGTCCACACTTCCAATCTGTCCTATCCAACATACATGCACTATTCCAGTGCATTTCTGTACGTTTGACAATCATCTGTGCGAAATATCTTTATTCATGCCAATTTATATCTTTATTTAGCTGCTTTTCAACAAAATCCTCATAAGTGCAGCTTAGAAGAAGCTGCAGTTACAAGGTTTTTGTTGAAAAGCAACAATTTGTGGCAATGAGACAAATACCAATTTCAGTGTTTGAAATTGTCTGCAATATTTTTTACAGCTGAAAATAAAGAAATCTGGAGAATTTGCAAAAAATACTTTTCTAAAGCCCATCTATGTCCTTTTTGTCCAAAATGGCAAAAAAATTGTCCTTTAACACAATACCAGACAGCAAAATTCTAGACCTGCCAAAATTCAAAGATGTTGCAGAAAACAATTTAAAGTTAATGAAACTTTAAAATGATTTCAATTTTTGGTTAGAAACCATTGTGGGAAGTCAAGAAATTGCTTGTCACAAGCAATTTCATTATTTTCCACAAGTTATTTTCCACAATGTTTTCCTAAGCCCTTTCTTGTGAGGGAGTCAAAAGGCGTCGCCATGCAGTAATGGGTTAAGTGGGAGATGCTGGCAATGACTCCAAAACTACTATCAACTTAATTTTTACAATTTTCACAAGGCAGCATTTAAAAGTCTATGATATGAAACGTAAATCATTTCTACCTTCTTGATTCAAAGTATCAAAATTTCAAGATCTATATCTTTGGAATTATCGGCAAATATTAGGTGAAAGCAAAGATTAATCAATGCTGTTTAACCCTTTCCCAAACAAGACCGGGTTTTGACGTCCCCAAGAGAGAGGGTTTGGGAAAACATTTAGACAAAAGAAGAAACTGCTGATAACCAGCAGTTTCTCCTTTTGTCTCAATATTTTCTGTGCCATCTTTTACCCAAATCCCATCTTTAATAACATCCATTTTGTCATTTGTGGCACGTTTTTAAGTGGATCACCCTAAAATTTTGCCGTTTGGGAAAGGGTTAATGGCATTTTCTTATTTTTCCCTTCAAAATTTCTTTAAAGAGATACATATTTTCTGCTAATTTTGTCATCTGGAGAAGTATTACAGAAAGTATTATGGTACAAAGAATTTAAAAGCTATCCATCATTAAAGGCTATTTTAACCATTTTAGGTTGATATAAAATGAGAACACGTAAAACGCTGCAGAAATCTATCATTTTCGGGTAATTTTCTCCCGGATAACGATTACAGTACGCTGAATTAAATCGCCTATTTAACCTTGATAATCCAAAAATCATTTTTGTTCATTGTGAGTGGCACATTGCATTATTCATACAGTAATTAAGATAGAACTTGGTATTTTGGTTGTCTTAGAGTATCATCCATTTTGGTTAGATAGAGGCGTGCTATCGATAGCTCTATCACTAGAGGAATCTATCATTGTTATATGACGTAATTCATAACAAATCACATTCTGCGATGTTCTCGCAGAAGTTACAAATAACAGTGACTTAACCCTTTCCCAAACAAGACCAAATTCAGACAGTGCTGTTAAAGCTTGGGAAAACATTGAGGCAATAGAAGAAATTACTTTCAATATTTTCTATACTATAACATATAAATTTCTTCTATTAATATTTATTATTTTATCATCTGCAACTTTTGTCTTCTGAAACTAATTTCAACAGAGTTTGACAACCTTTATAAGTACCACATATTCACTGAGATATAATAGAAAACATTGTGGAAAAGGAGGGAAATACTTTCTTGTATGTAGCATCTTCTTCCGTAAAATTGTTTTATAGCATTTTTTATTAAATCCACTTAATATCAATGATTGAGTCATGTTTTAATTTTGTTTAATGAGGAATTTTAATATATTCTCAAGTTACAGCAATATTTTAGTAATTACTAATAGTTTAAGTTTTTACAAGGGTAGCCTCCCTTTGAAAATCATTTATTGCAGCCGAAATTGGGAATTATCTCAACACAGTAGTTTCCTTTTTATGTTTAAACAAAATAATTAAAGCATCACAGGGGTTGAAAAATCCACTCGCCCGCTCGCATTGGCGAGTAGAAAATTCCGTAGGACGAGTAGATTCGGGGACGAACTAGTCCGACGGGGCGAGTGCAAATTTCGGACTTGAATCACGCTGATTGAGGGGAAAAATAAAGGATCGAAAAGAAAGTATTCTATTTTAAAATTCATATCGGAAACAATAATATTCCCTGTTTATGTCGATCAATCCCGAAAGTGAAACTAAACAAGGAAACTAGAGTATATCTGTGTTACTCATATGCGACGATTTGAGCGAGATCAAAGACGCCGAAAACACAGTCAATTGATGACGTAGTCATTCCAGTTTCAATATAATCACGTGATTTTTCTGCACCCAAATAAGGTTACGTTTTACTATGATTTGTTTACAAAAGTCGCGCGTGCGGGAAAATTGGATGAAGCAATGAAAACAAAACGCTATCTACGTAGTAAATACACCGACATTAGATGGTTTTAACACAGACGCGTTGTCTCTCTCTGTTATGCCGCCTCGCGATTACACAAAGAAATTCTTTCACATTTACCGGGTAGTTGTACATATTAAACGGGTGTTAATCGACCATTTCGACAGCTAATCTATCTTTCGAATTAAATAAAAAGTAAGTGTCTACAGTAATGTTAATCGGCGATTGATTTATGGTAAAAGATGGAGTCAAGTCTGAGCCACAGTCGATTTATTGGCCATCTTTTTTAATAAAATTGTTGCCTTATTCGCCTACGACTTTTGAAGTGGTGATCGCCAGCGCGAGCCCCGTCTGTCATTTATACCGAAGAAACTTTATTTGTAGAGTCAAAGAGTTATGTTATTTGCATAATAATGCATCCGTAAGAGCCAACAGTCTAAAATTTTCTTCATCTTTAAGGGCGAGTTGGGTTGCCCTAAGGGCGAGTAGAAATTCAGAGCTACTAGTCCTACAGGACTAGTAGGTTTGAAGAAATTTTTCAACCCCTGCATCATTATTATTGATAAACTTTGTTTTCTATGGGATGACGCATCTTTTTGAAATTGCAATTTTCTTCAATGTTAAACTGTGATAACAGTTGAATGCTTGAGTCATAGTCAGTTTTTTCTTCTTTTTTCTTATTATCATTTCCCCCCAGACTTGGTAAGAATGTGAAAAACATAAAAATAGAGGAAAGGGTTAAAAAAAATACCTAAAAAGGCAAGAACATCCTTCTTTACAGTTAATCACCAAAATAATTTATTTAAAGACTATTTGCTGCTAGAATATTATTTTACAGAATAGAACGTTAATTTGATAACTAATTTGACAAATGATGTTTCATAATTCCGTAATGAAATTAATATACCAAGCAATATATCATCATTTCAAACTTCCATATTGCCGCATTCCTTCAAAAATGTTGTAACTATACCTTCAAACATGCTCTAGTTGCAGGGTTCTTGTATGAAAATGACAACAATGATAGCAGTAAACATCAATAACAGGACAAAATGGAATAACCAGAAAAGCATTGATAAATGAATGCTTTCTCACCATTACATGATTTAGCCCTTCTCCATACAAGTAAATTAATACTATTCTAGTTCAAATAAAATGAAATGTTAACAAAAATAAAATAAATATATGTTTCAATTCTAACAAAATTTTATTGTCTTGGAAAACATTTTTTAAGAAAGACAGAAAACTTCAAAATTTGTGATTGTAACACAAAAATGTCCAAATATGATTTTCATTTTCCTTTTTAATAGAAAAAATCAGAGAAAAAATAATAATTCTCATTTTAAGATGGACCAGCCCACGTCCCTGAAATATCTAATATTTCATTATTAGTATCAGGTTTATATGGATCCATATTTTTGAAATTGAAGATGCCTTAAATCATAAAAGGATATCAATTTAAATACATATCTAATCTTGCTTCACATAGATTGCAATTTCAGATTTTAGAATTTTATTTTTGAATGTTTTTCACTCTTATCATTTATAAATAAATTGAGCAAATTTGTAGAATTAAATATGGTGTTGACTTCTGAAACAGTTTAAAAAAGGTTGGAACATGGTTTAAAGTCTCTGACGGTACAATTCCACTGACTTTAAATTTTGTTATCCTATCATCAGCACAATAGGAAATAATTCTGTCCAGTTAATGGAGACGTTATTTTGCCCAAACAATAGTATTTCATGGGTGTTGTAAGTTTTTGTTCAGAAAAATTCCCATGGCACTTGTGGGATTTTAACCAAAGACCCATCCATTCTTGATCCTACATGCTACTTCTTAACCATGTCTAAAAACATGAAGACTTCATGAATTAATAGGAAAAAGTTCAAATAGCAGCTTTTTCTCCAAGTTTATTTTATGTCAATAAACTATAAGATTCCGCCTTAGCTAGCATACCAACTTTTTTTTTCGGCAATAAAAATCCAATTCCTTTCAATTGAGCTAAGCCAAAAACTAATTGTTACCTGGGTAAAGGTTAATTTACTGCAAGTTTGACAGAGAAAAGGTTATACAGAATTTTTCTTGCGAATAGTGCATCAGTTTTGATGGAAAGCAAGCGATATTTCTCACTGCTAGAAAAACTCCACAAACATTAGAACAGCAGCAGTAATTGTAGAGAAATGCTAAACTCATTTGTTTTCATTATCTAATAAGCCTGGCATGATAAAAGAAACATAGATCATTTAAATAGGGACAGACTGAGCTTTAACCCTTTCCTAAACAATGTCTGATTTTGATGTGTTTAGTGATACATAATCTAGAAATCATTGAGGGAAAAGAAGGAAATGCTGATCATCAGCATTTCCTTCTTTTCCCTCAATGATTTCTTTACTACACAAAATAATTGCAGACCTTTTTGTTCTCAGTAAACTTTTTTTTTCTTCTGCTTAAAATGGTATAATTGTTTGTTTTGGAAAGTGTTAAATAGGGAAAGACTGGGCCATAAATGTTGCATAAGACTAATGTCAATCATTTTGATACAGGGTAAACCAAAAATTGGGATAAACTGGGGAGGGGTCAAAAAGTCCCAGACATTTACATAGATATTCATTCATGCTTATTCTACAATTCAATATATTTATTTTTTCCTTTCTCACAATCCATGTGCAGATCCAGACAAATTTCCCACAGAGGGTTCATATTTCAAGTTTGAACAGTATTGTCACATGAAAAATGCCTTTTTAGTCTATTCAAGAATACTTTTTGATAAGCCTTCTTTACAAAATTCGAGGCATGGCCTAGCTCTAGAGGCCCACACCTGGATCTGCACATGCTATAAATAGGGTGACCGTTTCACAAAACCTCCTCTCTGACTATTCTAAGTGCTCAGACTCAAATTTGCCTTAACCCATTACCAAATGACAAAATTTTAGGGTGGTCCAAATTGAAAGATTCTGCAGACGACAATTTCAAGTGAAAGGAAATCTTAACTTTTAGGTCTTTTTGGATGGAAAACATTGTGGGAAATGATGAAATTGCTTGTCACAAGCAATTTCTTCATTTTCCACAATGTTTTACAACAAAATTCTGGTCAAGCCCTCGTCAGGGTTAACCTTTTCCAAAACAACACATTTAATTAAGACCAGTCGAAGTTGAAATCAAATTCAGCTACCAAATTTGATTGACAGATATGGAATTTGTGAAATATTACATTTTAGCACAGAAATATTGAGGGAAAAGAGGAAAATGCTGATAACCAGAATTTTCATCTTTTGACTAAACATTTTCTGTGCAACATTGAACACATTTTTTTCTTTTACAACATTGATTTAATTGTCTGCGACTTGAAACTTTCAAATTGGAACTGTCAATGTCTTAGTTGTTTGGAAAAGGGTTAATCTCAGAAATTCTATCCAAACAAGAGTAAAAAGGAAAAATGTCTCGATATTTTTTAACGAAAAGGATTCTGTAGCAAGACAGAAAATATGTTGTTCGACACATGAAGACGGTTTGTCCGTGTGAACTGACATAAATTTGAACGTTGATTCTTGAGGTGCAAATTAGTTTGGACAAATTTCTTATACTGACAACATTCTCTCACACTCAGGGGAGGTAACTGCTTATTTGTATTATCTACTTGTACACTTTTCTCTTCCGTTGCAATTCTTTTACACATATACCTTTGAGAGATTGCAAAACCATTTTAAGTGTCTGAACCTTATACAGGCACTTAAAATGGTCTTGCAATCATTTAGAAAGACATTTGTCTTTTTTCTCTCGAAGCTATCCATGCACTTTGAAATATGTATCTATTGAAATGCATTTTTCATTCTACTTCTGTAAGTGCTTTAAACTGTCTTCAATTCAGATTTCAAAAGTACCTTTTTTTGAAGAATTTTCTTAACCATTCTTTTTTTATTCCAATCAAAAGCGACACTGCATTCCTAATAGACTAAATAATATATCTGTTAACAATTTGTTTTCACTCAAAAGCTATAGTAGTAGCAATGGCATGGAGAGAAGCATTTCAGATCCAGTTCAATTTTTAACTGTGTCAAAAAACCCTGATTGCTCCTTTTTTATAATTCTCTCATCAGCAGTAAACAAATGATGTCTCAACTTTTATGCAGATAAGTGTGGAGTGAAATGTTTTAACCCATTACCAAATGACAAAACTTTAGACTGGACCAAATTCAAAGATATTGCAGACGACAATTCAAAGTGATTGAAAATTTGCAGTTTCAAGTCTTTTTGTTTAGAAAACATTGTAGGAAATGAAGAAATTGCTTGTGTCGAGCAACTTCTTCATTTTCCAAAGCCATTTTCTTGCGATGGAGTCAAAATGTGTCACTGTGCAGTAATGGGTTAAAGCTACAAAATGTAGATCTTTTTTTACTGACCTAGCCTTAACCCTTTCGTTTGCAGAATTATTTCCTAGAAATGACTTTTTCCCTATTTCCAAGCACTTTGTGTATACACATGCTTAATAAATAGATTTTACTAGCAGAATACCCATAAACCTATATATCATTGGAAAGGTTATTTAATTTCCTTTAACAATATGATAAGTAACTGATAGAAAATGTGCATCTCATCAAAATCTCGACCTCTAGCCCCATGACCCCTGTCAGGCCCCCTGCCACGACCCCCGACCACCCCCACCCCTACGATTTGGGACTGGATTTGGTTTAGGGTAATTGGAATCACTATCGGAGTCACTATTCAAAGTCTCCGAAACATTTCTAATGTTCAAATCACCTTTTTACCACCTAAAAATCAAGGTAATCGCTATCATCATCGTCCGGCACTGACATGGTGATTCGCTGGACCTCTTCTGCAGAATATTGAACCCTCCTGACCATCGTAACAGCTCATACAAACCCAAAAACTGTGTTTTTCTTCACATTTCACAAGAACATAACACTATTGCGCAATATTTCCGGTGTCATAAAAACTTTAATAGTGTAAAAATTGCTTTTAAAAGCCCATACCCCCCTAAACAGTATAGGCGTTCCTGAACCGCGCTTGAAAGCGCGCTTGCAAACGAAAGGGTTAAAGACACCTTCAGAACTTTGTGACATTGATTAATATCCAATCACTCTACGTTTGACATAAGCACAATGTTTGTCACTTGATATATTGCCTGATGGTGTGATTTTTTGTTATGAAGAGAATAAAATATCCCACAATGTTGTCAATATCAAATAAAATTACAAGTGAAATATGTAGCAACGTAACTCATTTGTTGTTCAATAATGTGCTTATAAGACAGGAACAAAGATATAAATCCATACTAGATGCCGAAGGGCAACATGTCGAGCCCGCTCATTTTGAAGAAAGAAGACCATACCTATGTCTACAGCTGTCATTACAATGGCGTTGTAAAAGTGGGGACAAAATAAGTTGGAATGATGGGGATCATGGTGAGACAGTTTATTGTTCACAAAATATTACATGTCTATGTATTTATAACGAGATACCAGAATGGATTAATTTGAGTATACATATGTGACCCGTCACGCTAAAAGGGACCTTATGCTAAGTCCATAAAACCAAATTCCGAGAAATATACCAGACCAAGCAGAAGTCCATCCGATGTCGGTGAAGTTATGGCCCGGACAAGCAAAAATCATCTCATTTTTGACATTTGACCTCCAAGTTTGACCTTGACCTTTGAGCTTGGAATCTGGTTTTTGCACGCGACACTCCGCCTTACTGAGCTTGACATTTGTGCCAAGTTATTTCTGAATCCCTCCATCCATGGTGAAGTTATGGCCCGGACAAGCAAAAATCATCTCATTTTTGACATTTGACCTCCAAGTTTGACCTTGACCTTTGAGCTTGGAATCTGGTTCTTGCACGCGACACTCTGCCTTACTGAGCTTGACATTTGTGCCAAGTTATTTCTGAATCCCTCCATCCATGGTGAAGTTATGGCCCGGACAAGCAAAAATCATCTCATTTTTGACATTTGACCTCCAAGTTTGACCTTGACCTTTGAGCTTGGAATCTGGTTCTTGCACGCGACACTCTGCCTTACTGAGCTTGACATTTGTGCCAAGTTATTTCTGAATCCCTCCATCCATGGTGAAGTTATGGCCCGGACAAGCAAAAATCTTCTCATTTTTGACATTTGACCTCCAAGTTTGACCTTGACCTTTGAGCTTGGAATCTGGTTCTTGCACGCGACACTCCGCCTTACTGAGCTTGACATTTGTGCCAAGTTATTTCTGAATCCCTCCATCCATGGTGAAGTTATGGCCCGGACAAGCTCCATCCGGACGGACGCACGCACGCACTAACGCACGCACTAACGCACGCACGCACTAACGCACTAACGCACATACACCGAACCGCCATTGTGACAACTATGTCGAGCTCACCGCAAGCGGGCTCGACAAAAATTAAACAATATATCACATCCAAGATAAAGCCTTTATGACATACATTTAGGTAATAACTCAGTAATATAAGATTCTTGTCACAAAATATTAGAGCCAAGCCTCAAAATGATGCTTTATAAGCCATTACCAGATAGCAAAATTTTAGGCTGATCCAAATTCAAAGATATATGTGCAGACAACAATTTCAAGTTGATCATATCAAAATTTTTAAAAAATCTCTGTTTCTTGGGTTGTAAAACATTGTTGCAAATTAAGAAATTGCTTGTCACAAGCAATTTCTTCACTTTCAACAATGTTTTCCAAAGCTATTTTTTCTCCTAGGGCATCAAAATGTGTCAATGTGTATGTTAATAGGATAAAGTTGAACTTTAACACAATTATTATGAACTGTATTTCTTCTATCACAATTCGAAATGTATGCCTCTGTCTGCTATATTGCGTGGTATGAGCACCTGTCCTAACCATGAATTCCTGTCATTACTCTTACACAGTGTTGGTAATCACGTGATTTATGTTTGGATTCATCACACGGAAAAATGGCGACTATCGGGTTAAATTGGCAGTAATTCTGAAGGTAAGCGGATATTTCTTGATCTGTAGGCAATGTCATCCAAAAAGTTATACCCCATGTCCTGGTCCACAAAATTTCTGACCTAATGGTACAAAGATATTATCGCAAAGATCCGTACTTTCAGCAAACACTCTGTCACAAAATTTCTATCGACGAGAATCCAAACTAAAAATATGCGAATACTGTTCACGGACGAGTGGTAATTTTGGCGATTTTGAGTTCATGCTATGAATTCTGTGCAAAAATCGGTCTTCAAATCAAATGTAGGTAGTCTCTGTAACCCAAAATATCCTTGTTATTTACTTACCTCCACCCAACTAGTGAAGAATTGAACATTTTAAAAAAGAATACCTCACACGGACAAAGAAAATCGAATTCATTTCACGGACAATCTTTCGTGATTGGATAGCACTCACGGATTCGGGCTTGTCGTGAACACGAGGATCGTGGCAAATTGGAATCAAACCATAAAATACTCACGTTTTGTGTAACAATGATTTAAAGTATGTCTTAATATACTATGTAATATGTTAGAAAGATCCAATTGTCTTCTCCTCGAAAAAGGAGGAGTTTAAGACAAAACGGTGTAAAATTAGAACATTGAATAATATTAAAAGCAAATGATAAAACGACGATTGTCAGCATGTTGCTCTTTCCTTCAATACCTTTCCGAATTATTTGTAATTTGTTAGAGAAGGACAAGTCTTGTTTTGATAATAGTTTAGCATTTGCGACCTGTAAATCTGAAAGGGAAAATCTTGTAAGTCTGAAAAGTGTCACTATAAGTCAATGTTTGGCAATGAGTATGTTTTTTTCACAAATTCGAAAACAGTTTGACCACGAACAGGTCTGAAAATGTCTCATATATTGCATTTTTGAACGTTCTTGGTTGTACGTACCTTTCAGCGTGTAAGATAACACTGTTTTTAGCTCACCTGAGCACGATAGTGCTCATGGTGAGGTATTGTGATACCGCTGTGTCCGTCGTCTGGCATCCGTCGTGCGTCGTCCGTCGTGCGTCAACCTTTGGCTTGTGTGCACTCTAGAGGCCACATTTTTTGCCCAATCAACCTGAAATTTGCTCAGAATGAATGTCTTGATGTAATCTCGGACAAGTTCGAAATTGGGTCATCTGGGGTCAAAAACTAGGTCACGGGGTCAAATCTTAGAAAAACCTTGTGTGCACTCTAGAGGCCACATTTTTTGCCCAATCAATCTGAAATTTGCTCAGAATGATTGTCTTGATAAAATCTTGGACAAGTTTGAAAGTGGGTTATCTGGGGTCAAAAACTAGGTCACGGGGTCAAATCTTAGAAAAACCTTGTGTGCACTCTAGAGGCCACATTTTTTGCCCAATCAACCTGGAATTTGCTCAGAATGATTGTTTAGTTGAAATCTCGGACAACTTTGAAATTGGGTCATCTGGGGTCAAAAACTAGGTCACGGGGTCAAATCTTAGAAAACCTTATGTGCACTCTAGAGGCCACATTTTTTGACCAATCAACCTGAAATTTGCTCAGAATGATTGTCTTGATAAAATTTCGAACTAGTTTGAAATTGGGTCATCTGGTGTCAAAAACTAGGTCACGGGGTCAAATCTTAGAAAAACCTTATGTGCACTCTAGAGGCCACATTTTTTGCCCAATCAATCTGAAATATGCTCAGAATGATTGTCTTGATAAAATCTCGGACAAGTTTGAAATTGGGTCATCTGGGGTCAAAAACTAGGTCACAGGGTCAAATCTTAGAAAAACCTTGTGTGCACTCTAGAGGCCACATTTTTTGCCCAATCAACCTGGAATTTGCTCAGAATTATTGTTTTGTTAAAATTTCGAACAAGTTTGAAATTGGGTCATCTTGGGTCAAAAACTAGGTCACAGGGTCAAATCTTAGAAAAACCTTGTGTGCACTCTAGAGGCCACATTTTTTGTCCAATCAACCTGAAATTTGCTCAGAATGATTGTCTTGATAAAATTTCGAACAAGTTTGAAATCGGGTCATCTTGGGTCAAAAACTAGGTCATGGGGTCAAATCTTAGAAAAACCTTGTGTGCACTCTAGAGGCCACATTTTTTGCCCAATCAACCTGGAATTTGCTCAGAATGATTGTTTTGTTGAAATCTCGGACAACTTTGAAATTGGGTCATCTGGGGTAAAAAACTAGGTCACAGGGTCAAATCTTAGAAAAACCTTGTGTGCACTCTAGAGGCCACATCTTTTGCCCAATCAACCTGAAAATTGATCAGAATGATTGTCTTGATCAATTCTCGGACAAGATCGAAATTGGGTCATCTGGGGTCATAAACTAGGTCATGAGGTAAAATCTTTGTAAAACCTTGTGTGCACTCTAGAGGCCACATTTTTGCCCAATCATTCGGCAATCAACCTGAAAATTGATCAGAATGATTGTCTTGATCAATTCTAGGTCACGAGGTCAAATCTTAGTTAAAACTTGTGTGCACCCTAGAGGTCACATTTTTGTCCAATCAACCTGAAAATTGGTATACAAAAAGTTATATTATATCAGGTGAGCGCTTCAGGGCCAATGTCCCTCTTGTTTTACTTTCAGGTGCAGTGTCCACAGTCCAACTGCCAAACGTTATACATAGTCCCTGGACTAGACTCCATTTGACTGAAACCGACTGAGATGTGGGACTGATAACACAGAGCACCGTGAAGGTGCTAGTTGGGGAGC
Organism: Fragum sueziense; assembly: GCA_963680895.1. Classification (NCBI taxonomy): domain Eukaryota; kingdom Metazoa; phylum Mollusca; class Bivalvia; order Cardiida; family Cardiidae; genus Fragum; species Fragum sueziense. The sequence continues at coordinate 3,488,165 of OY804599.1, read as the reverse complement.
CTAGTCTCCTATCTGTACATGTGAGACATGCGGAAACAAGTTTGCAACGAGGGCAGATTTATCAGCACATTTACGCAGGGTGCACGCTGAATGTCCTTTTGTATGCCATACCTGCGGTAAGTCATTTGCAACGAAACAAGACCTCCGAGATTACGAAGGAGCGAAGACGAATTTGCCTGTGTGGGAAGGCCAATCGATACAGGTCGGGCCTAGCGAAACACAATAGACTCCTTTCCATTATCGTTTTAGTCCGTACCTGCAGAACACTTCCGGTAATTCGAGTCTTCTCTGATGAAAATTCGCTTGTTGATATTTGGATGTCGCTATTTACATCAAAGCGCTGTCCCATTCAAAAACAAAAGAAAAGTCTGACACAGCGACATAAATTGTGTCGGAATTTTCATTTGTTTTTAATGGGACAGCGCTCCGATGTAAACAGCTACACCCAAATATCAAAGAGCGAATTTTCATCAGAGAAGACTCGGATTAACATCCAGTGGCAAACAATGAGTTTATGGGAAATTAACTGTGTTAGATCTATAGGGAATCGAAATGGTTTTAAACTGCATCGTTTGTCAATGCAAGAATCGGAAAAAAGATAAATGACGGAAGTAAGGAGAATCTTCACCTTTTCCGATTTCCACAAGATCAACGCAAGTGTAGAGCATGGATAAAGGCAGTGAATAGGGATGAATTTCGCCTTTTGCCTCTAAGGACGACTTCCGGTGGCTGTTGTGTGTTGGAGTCTTAATGGAAACTTGTCTATTAAGAAACAGTGTTACGGTTAACATGTACGCACCCACAACAATATTTTTGGGGTGTTCGATTCAAAAGCTGCTGCAGACGAAAGATGCCAATTAATTTAAAAATTAAACGAGACTTACCTTGGTTAAAGTCGATGTTTAATTGTAATTCTATGAGTTATAGAATTACGGAGGGATTAAATGAGATGTGGACCCGCGCATGCGCACTTCAGTCTTCAACGATTTTTTGGCAGTATTTACCCCTGAAAAGGCTTGTGTTATGAAGTAAATGTGAAGAAATGTTGTAGGGTATAGGGAGGGAGGCATTTAATCCCTCCGTAATTCTATAACTCATAGAATTACAATTAAACATCGACTTTAACCAAGGTAAGTCTCGTTTAATTTTTAAATTCTATTTCGTTAAATAGAATAACTACGGTATTAAATGAGATTTTAAAGCTAAATAATGCCAAAAAATATTTACCTCAACACTTGAGAACCTTTTCTTCGAACTCATTCTTATTCTGTATTTTCTTGTGATAGAACTTTGTAAATGTGGCTTGTCCAGACCATCCTGCTCTGTCCATAATATCTTGTATCGGCAGCCCTTTCAAGGTCGCTTTTGACACCACAGCTGATCTGGCACTGTGTGCTCCATAACTTTTGTCTATACCCGCACGAATCATAACTGTTTTCACCCATCTAGAGATTGTATCTTTAGTAACTGCGGTATGCGGTTTAATGTAACTAATGAGAAGCGATTCTTCTTCTCCCCTTAATGTCTTTGTACGCTTTAAATATTCTTTCATAACAGTGTAAACACAAAGCCTCCTGTCTGGAGGGAACGCCTTTAAACTCAATAACTTAGGTTCATAACTCGGTCGACTTTGCTTAAGTAAACCTCTGAACTGTAAAATGAACTGTGAATATGTCTTTTTTAACTTCTTAACAGTCAACATATGTACACTCTGTACTCTAGCTGCATTCGTTAGTACAATTAACATAGTAAGCTTCAATGTAAGGTCTTTTAGACTTAGATGACGCACTGGAGACAATGTCCTAAGGTAATTAAGTACAATATCAACATCCCATGTAAGGCAATATCTCGATTTCGATGGTCTTTGATTATAAACACCTTTCATGAACCTTACAACAATAGGGTGCGTCCCTGCTGTGAAATTTCCCAACATGATTCCAAGTGAGGACAATGCAGCTCTTGACGTATTTAACGAGCTATAACCTAATCCTTTATCGAACTCGCTGGTGAGGAATTCAATGACATCCTGCACAGAAACCGAAATGTTATCAATTTTCCGCCTACTACAGAACTGTAGCCATTTTGATATATGTACTTGGTACTCGCGTTTTGTGGAATTTCTCCACGAAGACATGATAATGTTTGTTGCTTTCGTAGAAAATCCTCGTTGTCTATACGAGTCCCAGACACTCTGCATGCAATCAGAACCAACTTGTTTGCAAATGGATGACTTTGAGTTTGATACGGTAATGTCAATAGCTGTTTTGTCCTTTGTAAAATCACAGGAACATCGATTAGTATCCTCATGAGACTGGCAAACCAAACTTGAGTCGGCCATAACGGAACAATCATGATAGCTTGTGCTAGGTCTGTTTGTACTTTGCGAATGCAGCGTCCGATCACACTGAAAGGAGGAAATATGTATGGCAGATTAAACTGACCCCAATTAACAGTGAATGCATCAATATAGGAGGCATAAGGATCTGGTTTCCATGAACAATAATTGTTTACTCTGTTATTCAATCGTGATGCAAATAGATCTATATCTGGCTCACTCCAAACTTTGCATATTTTTTGAAAAGTATCAGAACAAAGTGACCATTCTGTATTATCATCAAATTTACGTGATGGTAAATCAGCCTCATTACTTTTCCCTGGTATATGAGCACAAGTGATCCAGATATTGTTTTCTATTGCAAACTGCCATATCTGTTTGCTAATGTCATTACATTGATCCGATTTTATGCCTCCCATATTGTTTACATAGCTCACAGCTGTTGAGCTATCGGATAAAATTTTTACATGCTTATTTTGTAACTCTTTCCCAACTGCTTTTAACGCAAAGAGAATAGCTATCATCTCTAAACCATTTATATGCATGCTTTTTTCTTCAGATTTCCATCTACCACCGAATTTTTGTTCATTGAATACTACACCCCAGCCCTCAAGACTACTATCTGTCTGTATGACGGCTTGTGGGCTACCTCTATCAATGTATCTAACTTGGGTATGAACATTTTCAACCCACCATTGCAATTCTACCTTCATTGTTTCAGATATTGTCATTTTTCCCTCGAAATCACCTGAGCAATTTTTTAATGCTTTAATTTTCCCTTTTTCAAGCTCTCGATAATGCAATCGGCCGTAATCAACAGCGGGGAAACATGAAACTAAAACGCCTACGACTTTTGCAACTTCTCTTATTGAAACCGATTCGGCTCTACTTAATTTTTTACATAATAGCACAACATTTTCCATCTTTTCAGGCGTCGAAATAACAATCATCAATACTGAGTCTATTATGAAGCCCAAATAGATTACCCTTTGGGATGGGATAAATACCGATTTATCATCATTCATGACAAAACCCAAACTTGTCATCAAATCATTAGCTGTAACAACAGTATTGAGGCATGATTCATATGTTTCTCCACATAAAAAACTGTCATCAATAAAGCCAGTACATAAATGTCCGTCTGCTCTTAATTTTGCAAATACAGGCTTTAGCAGCTTTGTAAATAAGCGAGGTCCATCCCGATAACCATTGGGTACACAGGTAAATTGGAAAAATTTTTGCTTCCATCGGAAAACAAGAAACTTTTGATCTTCAATTGCAATAGGCACTGAATAATATGCATGTTTTATGTCAAGCGTGCACATGAACATACCTTTTCTAACCAAAGTTATTGCCGTTTCAAATGTATCCATTTTGAAATGCTTATATGGTACATACTCATTCAACTTTTTCAAATTCAAAATCATTCTATAATCTTTGTTTTTCTTTGGCCGGAGAAATATAGGAGAAATATACTGACTATTATTCCATTCTACCTCTTGTATGACATTCAGAGCTGATAATTTTTCTATCTCCCGGTCAATAATTTCTGTTTCAACTTTATTGAATTTTTGATGTGGGATATTTCCCTGCTTTGGCGGTGTATTCTCAATGAACTGCACACGACAACCACTTATTGTTTCTAAAATAATTGGATCATTAGTAATTTTGTGCCATTCCTGCAAAAATTTTTCCAATCTACCTGCAGAAAATTTTTCACTTACCATTAAGTTTACATTCTCTTGGCCCCCACTCCCCGACGGGAGTTTTTTGGCGGCTGATAGCTAGTGCTCTGGAACTCAGGCGATCCTCGACCCCTGAATCCTCTGCCGATCCCACGGCCTCTCACGCGGCCCCCCCTAGGCCTAGAGTAGCTGGAATAACCAAACGCCCCTCTACCATGCTGGAGCTTGTAACCAATTTTCGCACACTCTTCTATATCTTTTGCTGTTTTTGACACATCATCCCCAAAGAGCTGTTTTGTGTATGGTAATGAGTGAGTACATAAATGGCTGTACTCATTCCTGAGCTCTGGTTTGAGTAAATCTCGACGCAGCATGTTTATTTGTTTGTTCGTGTGCCCCAGTAGGGCAATGGCGTCGTTTATTCCTTCGATCGAGCTCTCTATGCCAGGAGTATCCAGTCTAGCCAAATTGTCCACGGTTTTGGCCAAGATACACGCAGATTTTACACAAGATGTCTCTATCGTCTGCAATTTTTTGTCCTTAGAGCGTGCATTTGGTGAAACTATGTCCCAAATCAATTGGTTAAGTTTAACAGTTGCCAACCCTTCACAGTTGGCTGGTCGAGGATGGGTTTCGTCCTTAATTAAGTTTTGGTACTGGTCCTCGTCCATCCCTTTGAGGAAAAGCTCATTAATGTTCTCTGCCAAAACAGGCTCAATATCGGAATCACAAACTTCAACTGTTTTGAAGCGTTTTGCCATGCCGGCAAATCTACTGTCATTTAGTCCAGGGTCAAAATCATCCTGAGAATTACGACTTCTTTTTCCATTGTGATCCACTGGGGGACACTCGTCGTCGTATTCGTAGTAGTCCCCTGTTCCATCGTAATCATAAGACTCGATGTGCAACAGTCTCTTCTCAAATTCGTCCTGTCGGCGACCGGACTCTTTCTGTTCGGACCTAATTTCTTGCAGAATGGCAACGATTTCCTCGTCCCTATTAGGTTTAGCGGTGTTCTTTGTGCTCGACGGTTTTCCCGTCTTCGTAGAACTAGCGGTTTTAGGCTTGTCTGCCTGATTCTCCGTGGCCTCTCGTTTCTCCTTGTCGGCCATGTTTATTCCGTCCCACCACGTGTGACGATCGAAAACAACTGATTTCGGCACAAAAATTGCCTGTCAATTAGTTCCCACTACGTGCGAACACTAAATATAAGTTTCCTAACGTAAAAAGTTAATAATATGACGAACTACGTTCATCAATCCACAATAAATGTCGATTTTATCGCAATCGAAATTTGTTAGGAACTGAATAATGGCGGCGCGCCAGGTGCACTGAAGTGCGCATGCGCGGGTCCACATCTCATTTAATACCGTAGTTATTCTATTTAACGAAATAGAATGAGAGCATGATCAGAATACGATACAGAAAGGCAGATATTTGGGCACAATGAGAGTATGCTTGTTATCAGTATTTTCTCTTTTTGTCCCGATATTTTCCAATTTCATCTCTGATAAGGACGTCGAAACCAGGTGCTGTTTAAAAACACCGACCGTTTAACGATACACAACAGTCAATTCAGTTTTTAGCACAAAATTCATTGTCGTCGTTTTTCATAGCTCATTAGACTCTTTCATGCTGCATTTTATAACGTCCCATTTTTACGTTCTTTTATCCCATTTTAGACTGGTTAACTTTTCTGGTACTAAGTTGCGTGTAGAAACGAAGACCAAAGAAAGACGAAGTATAGTAGATTGGACCACACAAGAATTTGTCGTTTGGGAAAAGGATTCTAGTCATTTTTTAAATCGAAATCAATATTTATGTTTTCTTTTTAATGAGAAGTCAAGGGAATGTTTTTGGAAGTATGTTATTTCAATAACTGAATATAGTTACTGTTAAAATGTTCGGAATCTGAAAGAAGAGAGGATTATTAGCTGTGAAGTTTCCAAGCAGCTAATGTCGTCTTTCCTTTCAAATATACTTGTCAAGTTCTAATGTGCCACTTTACAAATGACAATAACTTTTCCAAAAAATGCTTTGGCTTGGGAAAAGTGAAGAAATTTAAAGATCTGGGTTCAATCGGGTTAAATGCCTTTTTTTATTTCATAAACAGATCTTTGCATATCACTTTTACAATCAGTACAAATCAAAATATCACTTTAACTGAAAATAGAACAATACATTGTATTACATTGAGAGAAATGAGACAACTGTGATATTCATCATTTTTCTTCATTGTCCGCAATGTATTAGTATACAGAAACCTTGTTTTAATATGAAATAAGTCGTTTCGGAACTTGATATTTTTAAAGAATGAAAGTTCCATAAACGACAAACCTTATAGGAATAAAAAAAAATAATAGAATTTTCACCCTTTCAAAATGACAACATTTCGACAGACCTTCATTGACAGGAGTTGTAGACAACAAAACAATATTAGGGGTTAATTAATAGTATTCGTACACTGCATATATTTCATAGCACGTTTTAAAATAAGATACATATAATTCTGTTTATATCGGTTATTTTTTCTTTTTCCTTACTATTTTTCCAATGCTACGGATGTCATAACAAGGCCTCTTTGTTAAGGTTATACACGTATTTGGTTATTAGCATCAATGGAATGACAATGCATGCCTTATGAAATAATACACATGTCTCAAAACAACAATAAATTGTGTTTACAACTAAGTATTAAACATTTTGCTTCTCAATTTAAAAGTACTTGACCACCACGATCAGCAGCAATAAATGGACTATTCATCGTCCGTGTTCATGATAACAAACAAATACATGCATTTCCAATTTCACGCAATGACCGACTGAATCCTATAAAATGGATGCAATTTATTGGCATTACATGTAATGGTAGACTTCGCAGGTTGGCTTTAAAATAGATAGGCCTATGTGATATCGGATGAAAAACGATCTGCGATTCTGTATATGTGATTTACCATTTTATTTCAGTATTGTTTCTTGGTTTGTGTGTTTATGTTTATTCCTTATTTTAACAAATTGGAATTAATAAATCTTTTAAAAAATAAATGACGCATTTTGTTCACTTTAAAGGAGCCCGTACTTGATATTTCATGCATGAGATCAACATGTGGACAGGCAGCATTGCATTAAAATTTTACTGCTGTTTTTCACTATCTATTATGGTCCATTTCATATTTACGTTACTATAAAAAGAAAGTGAGGGTAGATAAAGTCAGACAACGACTTCATTTTAAAATGGCCGTATGAACTTCAATTGAATTTTCATTGGACAGATATATTTTCCTTGGACAGATTTAATCTACCGATTTATGTTTTATCTGTTTTTATGCTCGTCAACCTAGCATGGGTCCCTTTAACTTTTATAATGAAGGATGGAAAATCACGATAAAGATTCTTTGAAGGACAGAGAATGAAGCATTTTAAGTCGCCTTTCATACCGCACCAGTTTACATTCGAAAGTCTTTCAGCCCAAGCGCGTCTTTGGAATAATTATCACCCAGATAATAGGCCTGCTTTGTGTTTAAAAAACTTAGCATAGTATAAGAGACGATAACAAGTCTAAATTTGCACATGCCCTAGAAGTCTGTCCAAAGTAAAATGGTAAGGTATATAACACAGGATCAAAGTCTTTTATGCACAGACAATATAAAATCATTTAGATTCAGGAATACCCATCCTATCCGAAGTCAGCATTTTGGACATATTTGGTCGCGCCTTGTTATATCTGACAAGAAGAGTGCCTTTCATGACAGCATTTTGTTGCGTGTAAACAGTCGTCCTACCAGCCTTTTCCTGTCAGCTCTGTGAAAAACATGTATGATCTCTGAAAATATAAAGATAGAAATGTATGACACACATTGGATGCATTCATCTGAACGGATAGTGGTGAATTATTTCAACCGTATTCAAATCATTTTGCAGCTCCGAGTGTGTGTAGCCATAAATGGTTTAGGAAATCATTGACACAAATAAGGAGAAAAAGATCACCAACATTTTCCATGTTCTCCTTTTTTGTAGCAATATTTTCTGTACTATACATAGATCGTACCATAATGCTGTCTGTAAAGGCTATCAAACTGGACCACCATAATGTTTCGCTGTTTTGTGTTTTGCCTAAATGTGGATAACCACGCATGGATAGACCGATTTACTAATCTAACTATAGAAGGCTTGTCTTTAGAACTCCTTTTTCCCGATAATAAGGACTACATGTAGAATACCACAATTTAATAAATATGTGACATGGCCCATCCCTTTCCTCATAACTATTTTTGTTGTTATTGGAGGAGGTACATATAGCACTCAATTCATATCATCAAACGTTTAAATGATCAGCAGGGTCAAAACGTTACGCAAGTAGGCTCGTCAAGCTCTCGTTAGACATACCTGGTTTGTATAGATCTTAAAGCAGAGCATCCTTATAATAATAATAATAATAATAATAATAATAATAACTGTATTTAGAGAAGGTAGCATATTAAGACATATATAATTCAATAATATTGAATTTATCTTATTTACAATATGGCCTTCTAACAATAACACTCATACTAACACAAGTAAACGAACACACTTCCGCCTTATTCTCACCTTATCTCCATTCTCTGTTACTCACACACACATACACACACACACACAAACATTCATAAACTATAACGTTCAATCAAATCAAAATTGATTAATTTAATATTAATTTTATTGATTAGCTATCTATTAACCCTTTCCCGAGAGACAAAATTTTGGGGTGTTTAATTTGAATGTTTAAGCAAATGTCAAAATGGATTTTACTTCAAGAAAATAAATGTGAATAATTTAGGTCAAGAAACATTGAGGATAGAGGAGAAAAAACTGATTTTCAGCATTTTCTCCTTTAGACACAATGCTTTCCCATGTCATTTCTAATTGGGTATGTCAAAGCCAGATCTTTCTGGGAAAGGGTTAACTTAATTTATTTTCAGTCAAGAATTTCTTTACTCTGACAGATACTCATCTTCACATTATTGTTTATACGTTAGATAATAATTTTTTATTTTTTGCTTGAAATTAGCAAGTTTTGCCTCCGATCTTAAGCTTACAGGAAGGTCGTTCCAGATGTCAACACTTTTATAATTTAGACTATTTTGATAAATATTTGTTTTTGGTTGTTTGTTTAATGTGAGTTGATTCTGAGTTTCAGAGCGTAAATTATACAAATCATTTCTAGAAACTTTAATTAAATTCATCATGTAATCAGGAGCGTTGTAGTTTAGCGTTTTATAAACTAGAACTGCAATGTGATAATTACATCGGTTTGAGAATGTCAACCAAGAAAGTTCTTTGAACAATTCTTCTGAAGATGACTTCATTGGCTTACAAAGGATTAATTTTGCTAGTCTTTTCTGAAGAGAATATATTTTATTTGTATAGCGCTTGTCAGTTTTACCCCATATGGCACAGCAATAGTCAAAAACAGGTAAAATGTATGCGTTGTAAAATAGGATTTTCATTTAGATAAATTTTCCGAGAAATATCCTTCGGGCTTACAGTATTCGAATTCGTCAGACTCATCAACTACGTCATATAGCCTACTTCAGCTTTACTCGTACAGTAGGCAAAGGATCTGAAGACAAAAGTATGTATTATTTCATTTGTATTAAAAAGAGACAGACACAGAGACAGAACACTGAAAGACAGACAGATAGAAAGGAGAGAGACCTATCATTAATAAAGATGGATACAGAGAGACAGATAGAGAATTTTACATGGATCCAGCAACAGAAATCACTTGGAAATTCCATTCTGTGTCTTGCAATCAATGTCAAACACAGTTTCTTTTTCGGGGAAAAGACAATTTGGTCTTTATAACATATTACATAGTATGTTCAGACATACTTTAAATCAATGTTACACAAAAAGTGAGTATTGTATGGTTTGATTCCAATTTGCCACCATTCTCGTGTTCATGACAAGCCCCAATCCGTGAGTGCTATCCAATCACGAAAGATTGTCCGTGAATTGAATTCAATTTTCTTTGTCCGTGTGAGGTATTCTTTTTGAAAATGCTCAATTCTTCACATGTTGGGTGGGGGTAAGTAAATAACAAGGATATTTTGGGTTACAAAGACTATCTACATTTGATTTGAAGGCCGATTTTTGCACAGAAGTCATACACGGGTGGGCATCAGGGGAGCTACCTCGAAAATGTGTTAACGTAAATTTGTTCCCACGCCACATCCAGGAATGTCGAGGTAGTGGAAATCAACGTATTTTGACAAACGGACAAAGGTGAGCTCTCCATTTTATTTGTTTTTTCTTTCAAAGAGCGCATTACTTAAAAATCTGGCGATGCAGTGCAATGCTACTATGTTTTAGCAATACATGAATACCGAAAACCCCATCAAATAGTGGAAAATACGAGCAGGACGACATTAATTCCAGGACAGGTGGATTGCATTTTCGCCCTGTGTTGACATATCGGCAGGCATCTCGAGGCAGATATTGTACTTTATTTTCAGTTTCTGACCACTATCTCATGTTTTGATGCAGCGTGGTGTCAAATTGACTACACAGACGCAAAAATTTCAGATATTCTGGTCTCCTGAACAGATTAACTGCCCAAAAACCCATTCTTGTTGTTCCCAGACCATCGAGGTAGCGGTAATCTATCGAGATAGTTCCCACGCGTCCCAAACATCTAGCCTTCTGATATATTGATGTGTTGATATACTTTAATGATTCTGGACAGCGACTTAGTGGTTAGTTGGCGAAAATCAGTTCCGCTAGTCACAGAACTGTGGTACATGTGCAATATCTAATTATAGCAGATTTTTTTGAGAACTTATTAAACAATGAGCAGGAACTGACCCAATCACAACATAAATCCCAACCTGAAACCCAAGTGGAAAACAACAAAAATTACATTTAAGTACCAATACAAGAGAACATATTGTAAGCCGTGTTGGCATCCTTTTTCCCAAAAGTTTGTCACTCAGTCACAAGAACTTAACTGAAAATGTTTGGACACATAAAATGACTGAAAAGCATAAATATACACAATTTAACTTATTCAATTTTTCAGGAACATCTACATCAAAACAAAACGCAGTACTGCTTACCTTCAGCCAGAAACCTACACCTTAAAATCAAGTTATAGTACTGATTCCGCCAAACCCAAATGTATATGCAGAAAAGAGAAATTTATCAGCTGTATTGTTCCTAGGTGGGTTTGTAGGCTATTTACGGAGGACTTAATTCAAGATAGGCACGTCCGGCATTCTGGGAGTTGAGATTAAAAGTTGTCTCTGTTCTTCATGAATGGGTTTCAGTTTGGGATTTATGTTGTGATTGCTGCAGTTCCTGCTCATTGTTTCATAAGTTCTCAAAAAAATCTGCTATAATTAGATATTGCACGTGCATCACAGTTCTGTGACTAGCGGGACTGATTTTCGCCAACTAGCCATTAAGTCCAGAATCATTAAAGTATATCAACACATCAATATATCAGAAGGCTAGATGTTTGGGACGCATGGGAACTATCTCGATAGATTACCGCTACCTCGATGGTCTGGGAACAACACGAATGGGTTTTTGGGCAATTTATCTGTTCAGGAGACCAGAACATCTGAAATTTTTGCGTCTGTGTAGTCAATTTGATTACATGTTGCATCAAAACATGAGATAGTGGTCAGAAACTGAAAATAAAGTACAATATCTGCCTCGAGATGCCTGCCGATATGTCAACACAGGGCGAAAATGCAATCCACCTGTCCTGGAATTAATGTCGTCCTGCTCGTATTTTCCACTATTTATTGGGGTTTTTGGTCTTCATGCATTGCTAATACATAGTAGCATTGCACTGCATCGCCAGATTTTTAAGTAATGCGCTCTTTGAAAGAAAAAACAAATAAAAGGGAGAGCTCACCTTTGTCCGTTTGTCAAAATACGGGGATTTCCACTACCTCGATATTCCCGGATGTGGCGTGGGAACAAATTTACGTTAACACAATTTCGAGGTAGCTCCCCTGATGCCCACCCGTGTCATAGCATGACCTCAAAATCGCCAAAATTACCACTCGTCCGTGAACAGTATTCGCATATTTTTAGTTTGGATTCTCGTCGATAGAAATTTTGTGACAGAGTGTTTGCTGAAAGTACGGATCTTTGCGATAATATCTTGGTACCATTAGGTCAGAAATTTTGTGGACCAGGACATGGGGTATAACATTTTGGATGACATTGCCTACAGATCGAGAAATATCCGCTTACCTTCAGAATTACTGCCAATTTAACCCGATAGTCGCCATTTTTCCGTGTGATGAATCCAAACTTAAATCACGTGATTACCAACACTGTTACAAGCACTACCACAACATAAGCATTACTTTCAAATCATGAAATTTTGTGAAACTTTTTTACATGAAAAAATAGAAAATAATGAAGTTCATCTCAATAACTATACATTGTACAGAAGAGACAGGGGCAGACATGGTGGTGGTATTGTCACTTACGTAAAGAACAAATTTCACAGTGTTCTCAGACAGGATCTTGAATGCCCGAGTATTGAAGCCATTTGGTTAGAAGTAAAACACTCTAAACAAAAATCTTTTATACTTGGACATCTTTATAGGCCACCATCGTCTAACAACGACTGGATTATTGAAGTCGAACAAATTTTGGAGAAACTTGATTCTGAAAATAAGGAAATTATATTAACTGGAGATTTCAATTTTGATTTTTCTGATTCTAAATGTTCAAACTGTTCGTGGAATGATGTAATTCAGTCTTTTAATCTGATACAAATGGTCGAAACCCCCACTAGAGTTACTGATCATACAGCGACTATCATAGACCATATTTATTCTAATAAACCCCAAAATATTATTAATATCAAAGTTCCCAAAATTGCACTTAGTGACCACTATCCTGTATGTTTCACACGCAAACTCAATTCTGATGACATGCCTAAGGAAACACACAATATGATTTATTACAGAAATCTTCGCAATTTTGATACAGAAATGTTTTGTAATGACCTTGCTGCTAAACCTTGGTCTGTTATTGAAATATATGATCAAGTAGATGATTCATTAGACTCTTTCCTCTTCTTGTTCAATGAAGTTTTAAATCAACACGCCCCCTTAAAACAAAAGAGAGTGAAACACATTAATATGCCAGAATGGTACAATGATGAAATTAGAAATGCATCACAGCAATGTGATAAAGCAAAATCTTGTAATGATATCCCTCTGTATAAATATTGGAGAAATAAAACAAAATCTCTGATTTGTCAAGCTAAAAAGTCCTTCTATAATGATGTCATAAATGAAAATAAAAGAAATCCCAAACAATTGTGGAAACACTTGAAGGAATTATCAGGGAAATCAAAAAGTAATCAGACAAGTCTAATTTGTGATGAAAATGGAATTTCAATAACTGAAGCAAAAGATAAAGCTGAAGTCTTCAATAATTACTTTGTAAATGTATTAAAATCATCTCATGATTTCAACCTTGAACAAACTAATGAAAATGACCCTATGTTATTACCAAACAACCACACACAAAACACATGTGATTTCACCATTCCAACTATGGATGAATGTTTTGTTCTAAAACAACTCAAAAAATTAGACTTGAGTAAATCCACAGGCCTTGATGGCATTGGACCAAAGTTTTTAAAAATTAGCGCTGAAATTATTGCAAAACCCCTTACATATATTTTTAATCAAAGTATTCAACAAAGCCAATTTCCATCTGCCTTCAAACAGGCCAAAGTTATCCCCATCTTAAAAAAGGGTCCTGCAAGTGAAGTTTGCAATTATCGTCCAATCTCCATCCTACCAGTATTATCCAAGATTCTTGAGCGACATGTCAGTGATCACCTTAAATTTTTTCTAGAAGAGAACATGCTCTTACATAAGAACCAATCAGGCTTCCGAACAAATCATTCTTGTGAGACAGCACTCACAGCCATAATTGATTCATGGATTGAAGCAATCAATGATAAAAAGGTTGTGGGTACTGTCTTTCTTGACTTAACAAAGGCGTTTGACCTTATCAATCACTCTCTACTTTTGAAAAAGTTGATTCAATTCAATATAAAAAATCCAACATTGGCTTGGTTTCAATCATATTTGTCGGAAAGGACACAAAAAGTATCTGTCTCAGGAAAATTATCTTCGTCACAAAATATAGTATCTGGAGTACCGCAAGGCTCTGTATTAGGCCCAATTCTTTTCCTCCTGTATATCAATGATTTACCTGCACATCTTACCATGTCATCAACTGATCTTTTCGCAGATGATACGACAGTAAGTGTGACAGGAAAATCACCAGATGAAGTTTGTAAAACCCTTCAAAACAGTCTTAATGTCATTGATGATTGGTGTAAGAAAAATGCAATGTTGCCTAATCCAAATAAGACAAAGGCTATGATTATTTCACCAACAAACCAAGTTTTCAACAATGAAAGTTTAATATTACTTCTACAAAATCAAATAATACAATTTTCAGAAGTAGAAAAATTGCTTGGTGTTCAAGTAGACCATAACCTCTCATGGAGAACCCAAGTGGAAAATTTGTTGAAAAAATGTAATTCTTTGTTATACCTTCTTTTAAGAATCAAAAGATATCTTAATATTCATGCAAGAAAATTGTTTTTCAATGCTTACATCCTACCTCACATTGACTACTGTTGTATTATCTGGGGAAATTGTAACTCAAAATTGTTAGATAAACTCCACAAATTTCAAAAAAGGGCTGCACGAATAATTCTTGATAAAAATATTGATACTCCCAGTGAAGAATTATTTCAAGAGCTCAAGTGGCTTACTATCCATGAACGTATTGTATTCAAGAAGTCTATTTTCATGTACAAATCTACAAATGGCAAACTTCCAGAGTATATATCAAATCTCTTTACTGAAACAGCAAATACAAATCTAAGATCTAATGCAAACTCAGCTCTAAAAATTCCAAAGCCAAGAATTGAATTTTTCAGAAAATCAATTTCATATTCTGGTCCAAAAATTTGGAATCAAATACCCCTATACATCAGAAATGTGGACAATGTAAATAAGTTTAAAGCTGCTTATTTACAATGGTGGTACACAGGTGGGAGAAACACCCTGGATGTACACAATATTTCTTAGTCAAACAGGAAAATGTAAATAGATCTAATCTCGTATTCTATACAAAGAGTGGCAAAATCAAAGTATGTATATATTATAGTAGTCAGTAGATATTAATCCTAAATCTCAAATCCAAACAATATAATTGTACATGTTAAATAACAAATAATATGCCTTGTCGGAATTTTACTAAAACTACAAAGTGAAGCTGATCCATAATCTTTATGTACATGATAGAATATATCTCGACAACATTCAAAATTAAAGTTGAGGAATTATTTTCTAACCATTTTTCTTATTTTACCTCAAGGCAGTGAAAACTAGCTTAGGGCTCAGGTAAAAAACTATTGTAATTATTAATTCATATACTCTTGCAATTGTTACAGTCATGTACAACATCCTTATAAAGTAAGAATACAGAATGATTCTTTTTCTGATGATGAATTGATTTTATGATAAATTATAATATTTGATATGCTTACAAATGCTGCAGTATTATTTGTGCTGCTTTTTACACATTACTCTAACTTGAATTTTGACTACCTCTGTAGAGTTCTATAAGTGCTGAGAGCAAGGAAGAAAATACTGATTATGATTACCAGTATTTTCCTTCTTTTTTCAGTTTTTTTCCTACTTTATAAATCATAACACACAAAGATTTTGTCTGTTTAGCAACTATTTTGTCATCTGTGCTATATTCCAATTTGGATTAGCTTATAATTTTGTCATGTGAGAAAGGATTAATGCATAATTTACACAGACTGTTGATATATGTTATTTTGCTTTGTTGTATATACATGCACTGGTTTTGTAAATATTTGTAGAGGCCCACAGGGAAGACTGGGTTTATCCCAACTGTGCTGCCTCGTTAAATAAAGTCTTTATTATTATTATTATTATTATTATTATGAGGTCACTCTCCTATGTAGATTTAATTAAGACCCTTTTTCAAAAAGCAAACAGTTAGGGTGGTCTATTTTGTAACCTGCTGCACACCACAAAATTGTTACTGATAAATGTAATTGAATCTCAACATAAGCAGTTTCTTCTTCTCTATCAATAATATTACAAGCTTTCTCTTTGCTAAATCATAAGTTCCAGAATATGATTAAAAGAAATCTGTAATGCCCTCTTTTAGAAATATTTTGATATAAATAAGATCTAGTGCCATTCCCAACAACATTTGACAAAATGTTTTTCTCATGGATTTGACACTTACATGTACTTGTAAATGTAAATAGGCTAAAAATGAAATGGAGATATTATACAAATGTACATAAAAGTGATATCATTTCAGGAAATGTAACAAAATAATGGAATTTTTACCCAAATATTTATAAAATTAGAGCTAACTTAATGGTATATCAACATGCAACAGTCCTTCCAGATTTATCCCCCTTGAAAGAATTTAAAGCATAAAATTTTTATTTGATTTTACTTTTTCACAAACTTTACAAATTGAAGCTGTTCCAATTTGTAAAGATTTGCAGGAGATAATGGCATACATCAAAAGAAGAAATGCCGATATTTTATCATAGAAAATATATTGCTAGAAAAGGAGAAATTGCTGATTATCTACAATTTTTTTCCTCAATGTTTTCCAGAATGGGTTCTTTACAGGACACAAATAGCAGGTCTTGTTTTGGAAAGGTTTAATGGGGGCCTATTTAGACACAGCTACAGAGGAGAAAATATTGATGATACAGAAAGAATTGGTATATAATAAAATAAAGAAATATTGAGACAAAAGGAGAAAATGGTGATTATCAGCATTTTCCTCTTTTGTCCTAATATTTTTCCTAGTTTATTCTATTAGGAAAGTCAAAACCTAAGGTCCTGTTTAGGAACAACCAATTTTCTGAAGCCACAGCTAGGATTAGGCTATGCATTTGTGCATTATGTGCAGGATGTGACTTATTCCCAGACTGAGTATCCACAACATAGGGTTCACAAAAATATCCAAACATTACGTTTTGAAATGCAGCCTGTTTATCCGAAGCTGTAGCGCATATCGCCAGGATTATGCGTCTGCATTTAATGCACATTTCATGCCAGGTTGTGATTAATAGGTAAATTTGAAACCCAGACCAACTGAGTAGCATTGGAGATATTTTATGACCGACAATAGTTTATCAAGTACCATTTATATAAGTGACAAGCAATCAATCAATCAGACGTGTCAGTCATTAACTCTTTCACAAAACAACCAAAAAGATATTTAAACTTTTCCAATTTAAAGCTGCTGCAGACGACAAAACGGATGCTGAGAAAGATAGGATTTGGGTAAAATATACCTGAGAAAATATTGAGGCAATAGAAGAAAATGCTGGTGACTAGCATTTTCTACTTTTGCCTCAATGTTTTCCCAAGCCTTTTATATCAGACACATCAAAATGTGGTGTTGTTTGGGAAAGGGTTAAAATACCCCTGAGTTCAACATGAAAATCTCATAAACCTCACCTACAAAATTAATATCCTTCTCCTTTCGTTGACAACAGTCTGAAATGTACCCTTTTCTTACTAAAACTTGTCAAAATTGACATTTCAGAATTGTTAATGTTCTATGTTCACATAAGTTTATTACTATAGTAACAATAGCGAGCATATATTTGAAAGTGAAAAAAGAGAAACAAGAGGGCTACGATGGCCCTCACCCGGTTACAGCTCTCATTACATAATGCCAATTTAGTGTAGCTTATTTGAATTTTGTTTAATGCTAAATTATGCCAAAATTTAATATCATATTAGCAACTGCTGCTAAAATCAACCATGGTTGCCAACCATTTTTTTTTTCTTTTTTTAAAGAAAATGTTACATCTTGGGAAATATATCAAATCACAATCCTTTAAATCAAGGATACATAATTAACACTTTCCCAAACAAGACCTCGTTTTGACGTCCCTAATAGAAAAGGCTTGGGAAAACATTGAAACAAAAGAAGAAACTGCTGATAATCAGCAGTTTCTCCTTTTGTCTCAATATTTTCTTTGCCATATTTTACACAAATTCTGTCTTAAATAACTGCCACTTTGTCATTTTTGGCAGTTTTTGAAGTGGATCACCCCAAATTTTTGACATTTGGAAAAGGGTTAAGAATGAAAAATAGTTTTTAGTAGCGTGCACAACTACATACCAAGAAGATACATTGTGGAAATTTGATGAATTTCACAATGAAACCGTAAAAGATGTTACGCGCACAATAAACTGCTAACAGAAAGACAGATAGACATACATCCGGATACAACCTTTCAAGAATACAAAAATGCTGCTATCAACATTTCATACATTTTCCTTACTTTTTCCACCAGGAAAATCAAAACTAAGCCTTCCTTTGAAAAAAGTTTTCAAGCTGCAAAAAAGCCATCATGTTGTGGGACCAAGTTTTTTCCTCTGATAAGATGACAAGTGGCCTGATAAGGTATAAGGACAATATTGACCCATTAAAATTGATTCCCTCTATATGCCAACAAATATGCCAATCACTGTACCACAACATAATATAAATGAGCCTTTACCACAATATTTATCATATGAGGTGTGACTGGCTGTCTTATACAGGATTTCAGATTCAGCGGCAGTCTTGTCAGGCTAATAGAGACCTTCTTGGTAAAACGAAAGCAATTTAAAACAAGGATGTGTCTGTGAAACATTGATGCTACCACAAGAAGTTTTCACAAAGTTCTAATGAATGGACATAGAGGCAACAGTAAAACAATATACCCCAAAACTTGAGATACCACGCAAATAGACTGCATTATCATTGAGATAAACTAGAACTGTCACAAAGCGGACAAATAACCCCCTCTAGCGCCTTGCCACTGAAAAAGTGCTATAGGTCAAAAGGTTCTTTAGTTGGAGCACAGAAACAGGTGTTAAACAAAGTAAAATTGTGACCTTGACCTTTCACCTTCATGACCTAAAAATGATGGGGCACTTTCTTGGGTCATGGGCAACAATTGTTTACAGTGTCCGTTGATTGGCAAAAGTAAACTCTTGTGTCGAAAAAACACCGTCCTAATAACCAAATATCAAAGTTTCTACAATTTCCAAACATTAGAAGTGTTTTTATTTCGTCTTTTAAATTGGATATTTTGGTCTTTTCCGATCTTTACCGAAGAAAAAACGCTAAACGTCCAACTTGAAGTTATGACGTTGGTTAAATATAAAAAGAGAAAATATAAGCAGAATTTGACAGACATGCTCGGTAATTTAATGGAAAACGACCCACATAGTGCTTGGAAAATTGTTCATGAACTAAAAAATGACTCCATGCCTCAGGATAAAGCGGAAAAAATAAATAGATCACAATGGTATGTCCATTTTAGTAATCTTTTAAATAGGGACAAAAAAGAAATAGATAATGAAAGGAAGCGCGAAATAAATGAAAAACTACGACAATGTGAAGAATCAAATCCTAGCGTTGGAGATTTAGATTACGAAATATCAGAAAAAGAAATTTTTGATGCATGTAAGAAACTAAAAAATAATAAAAGTAGTGGAATAGATATGGTAAAAAATGAAATGATCAAAGCTGCCCTACCTTTCATGAAAGATACTTTTTTAAATCTTTTCAACAAACTGCTTAGAACAGGCGATTTTCCTGTATCCTGGACTGAAGGTATAATTGTTACCATTCACAAACAAGGTAATATATCAGATCCTAACAACTATAGAGGCATTACCTTGAATAGTTGCCTTGGAAAGCTATTCTGTCATGTTTTGAATAGCAGACTTATAAACCATTTGGAAAACAGGCATGTTTTTAACAGGGCACAGGCTGGATTTCGAAAGAATTTCCGAACATCTGACCAGATATTTATTCTAAAAACAATTGTAGATAAATATACTCAAACTAGCGGAAGAAACGATAAATTGTTTGCCTGCTTTATTGATCTTAAAAAAGCTTTCGACACCGTTTGGCATGACGGCTTGCTATTGAAACTACAACAATCGGGTATAAATGGAAAAATATACCAGGTTATAAGATCAATGTATCAATTTTCAGTATCAAGGGTTAGATGTAAAAACCTTTTAACAGATCCTATAAATATTACACAAGGAGTACACCAGGGGAATGTTTTAAGTCCCTTGCTATTTAATCTTTTTATTAACGATATTGGGGATAATTTGTGTGATAATGATGCGCCTGTTTTAGATAACTATAAAGTGAGCCATCTTTTATATGCAGATGATTTAGTTTTACTAGCAAGGTCTGAAACAAGTCTTCAAAATAACATTGACAGTGTTCAAAAGTTTTGTACTCGATGGGGTTTAGTTATCAATACAGACAAATCGAAAGTTATGATATTCTCAAAGACAGGGAGAATCTCGAGAAACCCTTATCCCTTTCAAATCGATGGACAAAAGCTTGATTTTGTTAATGAATACAAATATCTTGGCATAATTTTTTCAAGCAATGGGAAACTATCAATTGCTGAAAAACATTTAAGTTTAAGTGCTAACAAGGCATTGTTTTCTATCAAACAAGGTATTTTTGATAAGAATATAGATCCTTCAGTGATGTTACATCTTTTTGATGTGCTCGTAAAACCTATTGCATTATATGGTAGCGAAATTTGGGCACCTTACAAAGCATGTTACAGTGACAAACCATTAGAAGAATTGTTTGAATCGTCGCTTAAAAGTAATTCCGAGTTTTCAAAGATCCATATTAAGTTTTGTAAATATGTTCTCGGAGTTCATTCTAAAGCTTCAAATTTAGCGATTCTTAGTGAACTTGGACAATTTCCTATCTTGTTAACTGCTTTAACAAATTGTGTAAATTATTGGATACATATTATCAATTCTGACAACGAATCCATTTTGTCAAAAGCCTACACAGAACAATTAAATGCTTCAGGCGTAAAAGCTCGTTGGGTGAAATTTGTAAGAAATATTTTAGATGACCTAGGGTTTTCTCATGTTTGGAAAAACCAGGGAACATTTAATCGCCTGTCTTTAATTCATTCAATAAAATCTAAAATTAAAGAAAGATTTGTTACTTTCTGGGGGAATCGCATTTCATCTCATGACAAGATGAACAAATTAGAAACATACAGCTTACTGAAGGAGAATTTCGAAATTGAATATTACATTAAGAACATATTAGATAAAAATATCAGAAAGTCAATTTGTTCTCTAAGAGTTAGTGCACATAGATTACGCATAGAACGTGGAAGATATTTAGGCGAAAAAAGAGAAGAAAGAATATGTACCTCGTGCAACTTAATTGATAATGAAGTACATTTTTTAATGTCTTGTAAAAAATATGAATCCAGAAGAACCTTTTTATTTGATGTAATCAACAACAGTAATATAAAATATGATGCCAAAATGAACCCAGTCGATGCCTTTATAAGAATAATGACATGTAAAGATAAAAAGGTTTTATCGGCTGTAGGAAGCTTCATTGACGATTGTAATATTATATAATTCCATGATATTTATATATGCTCAATTGCACTCCAAACCATATGTTCCAACATGTCATTCATCGATTGATAAATCATATTATGCATGTGTTTGTGTGTTTGTGTGTGGATTCTGTATGTCTTTGTGTGTGTTATAATTTGTCTGTTTATGTGTTTTGTTTTCAATTTTTCTGTAAATGCCTATAACCCAAAAATGGGTATATTTGAGCAATTAAAATATATTCTATTCTATTCTATTCTATTCTATTCTATTCTATTCTATCTGCCACTGAATGACGTCATGGCGGGAAAAACAGGAAGTCATGGGTCATTTCCCGGAAAGCCTGAGATTTCTGAAAAAGATAAATGACAAACTTTTCTGTCATAAAGCGACTTCTCCACATCGATACTCAAAACATGGAATTCATCCTTAGTAAATGTTAGAAAAATGTTAAAACAGTCAAATAATGGGTCGTTAGTGAGTGAAGGAATGTGCAAATGAATGGTTTAAGTTTGTCTGTATTACTCTGAAGATCGAGAAATGGATAAAAACTGTGACTTCGCTTTATGACAGAAAAGTCGCACACTTTATCTTAGTCAGAAACTTCATGCTCTAGATTGGGGGCGGAGTCAAGCTATTGTATGACGTGAATCCGTGGCAATTTTACGGAAATTGGCGATCTTTTTTTCTCGAAAATCATCCCAGTAACGACATAAAGAAAAGCAGACAAAACTTTTAAAACAACCGAGTTTGGCGGATCTTTTATCAAACATGTTAATTTAATGATTTTCCTCCAATATACGGTGAAATCAACTGTCTAGCTTGGTAGCCTTTAAAGTTTCATGATCCTAGGTCAACAAGTTCTTGATTTAGAGCACGGAAACCGATTTTAAACAAAGTCTGATTGTGACCTTGACCTTCATGACCCCAAAACAATAGGGCACCTCCTTGGGTTATGGGCAACAAGTGTGTAAAGTTTGATGATCCTAGGTCAACAAGTTCTTGACTTAGAGCATGGAAACAGATTTTAAACAAAGTCCGCTTTTGACCTTGACCTTTGAACTTCATGACCCCAAAACAAAAGGGAACCTCCTTGGGTCATGGGCAACAACTGAGTAAAGTTTCATGATCCTAGGTCAAAAGGTTCTTGACTAAGAGCATGGAAATGGTTTTTAAAGTAAGTCAAATTGTGACCTTGACCTTTGACCTTTGAGACCAAAAAACCCCAATAGGTTACCTTTTTGGGTCATGGGCAACAACTGTGTAAAGTTTCATGATCCTAGGTCAACCGGTTCTTGACTTAGAGCACAGAAACGGTTTTTAAAGTAAGTCCAACTGTGACCTTGACCTTTGACCTTTGTGACCCCTCAAAAAATAGGGCACCTCCTTGGGTCATGGTTAACAACTGTGTAAAGTTTCATGATCCTAGGTCAAACGGTTCTCGAGTTAGAGCACGGACAGACGGACTAATTAATGCATGGTGAAACCAATATACCCCCTCTACTTCATAGGTGGGGTTTTTTTGTTAACCATTCCCACATAAAGGCAATTAATTTTTTGCTAAAAATAAATTCAGTTTACTGTTATGTTTTGATAACCCGTCGATGTTGTTAAAAAATCTCGTAACCACGGCTTGAATCAAGCCGTAGTTACGAGATTTTATAACAACACCCACGAAATACTGTTTGTTTGTCCGAAATTACTTCACTGATTACTTGATAAAATCGTTTCCTATTACACGCTTTCAAATTTCATTCTCTTAAATATGTCAAGTGCAACATTTTTGAATTTGAACTAATCTCAAATTTTGGATTGAACAATCAATAACTTGATAGATAAAATTTAACGGGCCCTTATAAAATGGTCCAATTGTAAACATTTATGATTTTTGTCTTCTGGTAATGGGTTAACCGACCAGCAAATCCACTTTTACATCTAAAAATCAAATTTATCATTTTTGAGCTGTATTTGTCATTGAGTCAACAGAAAAACTCCTTAATGGAAACTTGCTATCAATCAAAGTGAATGTCAACCAAGCCTGATAGCTAGGGATTGACCTAATAAATTATCTTCTCGCAAAAAAACATACATTTTCTTCTTCAACACGGCCGCTTATCTACTAAATCACAACATTTTGTTGTGTATGAAAAAAAGTTTAGAGGATATCCGGTTGGCAGTTAGAGGAGCCGACAAATCGGCGGGTGAAAGGTGAGTCTCGTCTTTTAATCGAACTGTTCTTGTTTCTAGCTCGAAAATCAAAAATCGGAGAATGTCATACAACCCTTTATTCATTTTCACATATTTGTGAGTCCCATCCAAACCCCGATTCCCAGAGATTGAACGGGAATTCATTTTCTCCCGTTACAAGGGTAGCCCCAATATTGACATTTCGTCAATCCTGATGAGCGTTTGTCCACTTTCTGAGGATCAATGGCCCAAAACCTGTGTGTATTATAAAATAGTTGTATGTAAATTACATCGTGCAAACAATATTTTAATAACTTACTGTCGATCCTTGAAGAAAATCAGTTCTTCCGGTCAGTTTGTGCGTTAGAGGATAGGTTGTGACTAAACTTTTTTTCATACACAACAAAATGTTGTGATTTAGTAGATAAGCGGCCGTGTTCAAAGTCATTAGGAAAACACTAAATCTAAACACTTTGTCAAAGGACAGGAATCACAGTGACGCCTTTTGACACCATCACAAGAAAAGACTTGTGGAAAATAAAGAAAATGCTTGTTACAAGCAATTTCTTCATTTTCCAAAATTTTTTCTATCCCAAAATGGAAAGATTTTTAACGTTTCATCAACTTGAAATTGTCACCTGCAACACCTTTCAAATTGGAACAGTCCAAAATTGTGTCATCTGGTAATGGGTTAAGGCGTTTGAGTTTATTGGGATTTTACCCTGTTTTCAACTACCAGGGTCATATATATCGTGGCGGCTGGAGCACCTACCCATGGATTCCTGTTGTTTCTCAAACCAGTACTACCACAACACCCTTACCGAGCCTCCAGCTGCTCGCTCACTTAGGTTAACGATTTCAAACCCATTGGTGGGTGACAATTTTGTCAGAAAGGGTATTAGCCGCGGCCGGGTATCGAACCGGGGACCTCTCGAATGAGGGTCAGATGCACTACCAACTGCGCTAAGGCCGCGGCCCTAATGGGTTAAGGCAGTAGGGTTAAGGCAGTAACAATTGAAAGCTGATGCAAACAACAAAATCATCGTTACTGTTGTAAGTCATTTACCCTTCCCAAAAAAAGACCTGGCCCCGGTTTCTCGAAAAAACTTAAGTATCTTCTCATGCTCAAATCTGAGCATCGTGCTCAGATCGCACGAAATCCATGTGAACTTCAATTGACGATCAATCAACATTGATTGGTATTGAATAGAAGTTGAGCATGAACTCATGAGAATATACTTAATAGTTAGAAATAGTTTTTTTGAGAAACCGGGGCCTGGTTTAGATGTACCTTTAGAAATCATTGAGGCAAAAGAAGAACATGCTGTTTTCAGCATTTTCTCCTTTTGCCTCAATGTTTTCTGTGCTATAATATTCACAAATTTTACCTTTAAAAACATCTATTTTGTTGTCTGCAGCAATTTTCAAATTGAACCACCCCAAATTTTGTCGTTTGGGAAAGGGTTTAGTGTGAAACAAGTCAGTTATAGCATGGAGAGTAATGAGAGAAAAGGACAAATTATGTTATCATCATTCTCTTTTACCTCAATATTGTCCCCTTTTCTTTTAACCCTTTCCCAAACAAGACCTGATTTTGACGTCCCTAATTGAAAAGGCTTGGGAAAACATTGAGACATGAGAAGAAAGTTACTGCTGATAACCAGCAGTTTCTCCTTTTGTCTCAATATTTTCTGTGCCATATTTTACACAAGTTATATCTTAAATACCTTTCGTTTTGTCATTTTATCATTTTTTGAAGTGGGTTACCCTAAAATTTTGCCGTTTGGGAAAGGGTTAACCCTTTCCTGTACAGCATAAAAATTATTAAATATGAAATTGATGTATTACTACAGCATGGAAACTGTTGACGTGAAAGGAGAAAGTGCTGATTATCAGCATCATCTTCATTTGTCTTAGTGTTTTACAAAGCTTTAATTATTAGGGACATCAGAATCAGGTCTTGTTTAGGAAAGAATTTGAAGATAACCCATTACTGCAAAATGACGCCTTTAGACTCCCTTGCACTTAGAAATGGCATGGGAAAAAATTCAGGAAAATGAAGAAATTGCTTGTAACAAGCAATTTCTAATTCATTATCCACAATGTTTTCTAATCCAGAATGTGAGGATTCTTAAAATGTTATCAACTTATATTTGTCGTCTGCAACACCTTTCAAATTGGAATGGTCCAAAATGTTGCCATCTGGTAAAGGGTTAAATAAAGAGTGTTTTTTTGCAGAAATGATCAAAAAGCTTCTGTACTTTTTTAAGTTCAAGGGAGGCAACCATGTCCCGATATGCTTACTTTGATTGATTGCAAGCCTTAACACTATTATCTTAAAACAATGTATGCAGACCATGTTCTTAAAGTATGTCTTGATGCCAAGATTGGTTATTCTTATTAGTATAAATACTATTAGTTTTTTTAAGTTGTTGCCAATAAGCGAGAAACACGCATTTAAAGTTGAGACATAATCGATAAATTGCATATAAATCCGAACTGTTGTCCACAACAATTTGTTCAATTTTAACACAAAAATATAAATTTCTCGTAAATGGCGCAATATTTTGGCTTGAAATTTTCAGAATTTTCATAAGGAAATATGCTCTTTCAGATAAAATTAAAAGTAAAATTTATGAAAAAAAATTCTGAAATGTCTCTTTAAATTGTAGTTGTCTAAAATATGTGGCGATGCCCAAAAGTAACTGCTTTTGACAAACTCAATTATATCATGCATTACTAAGGCCAGTATATCTGTGAAAAAGCATATACTTCAAATATATGAGGAATAAAATTCTTCCTAGAACATAGGTCAAATTTAGAAGAAGAAAAGAAAAAGAAAAGTTATAGCTGCTGTCAGATTTCAATCCATCAATCTGACAGTAAAACTTTAGGCTGGAAGCACTAATTATGAGTTATTTCATCTCTAATTAAGAATGATTTTACTGTTACCCATAGTCTAGCATTAAATCTTTCCGAAACAGCATAAATTTGGAGTGATTCACATAAAAAAATTATAAATTTTGGTCTTTTTGGGTAGGCAATATTGTTGAAAATGAAGAAATTGCTTGTCACAAGCAATTTCTTCATTTTCCACAATGTTTCCCAAAGCTTTTATCTGGAAAGCTGTCAAAAGGGGTTATTAATGGGAATGGGTTAATAATCTTGTGCCAAACAATTATTGGTTCTGATGTCCATAATTACAATGAAATTTTTTGGAAAACATTGTAGAGAGAAAGTAAAGAAGAAACAATAATTATGAAGATATTTCATCTCTAGTTAAGAATGATTTTACGTTTTACCTTTTGTCTATCATTAATCTATGATGCTAGATAATCTTGTGCCAAACAATGTCTGGTGGTGGAATCTACGCTCAAGAAAGTTTGGGAAAACATTGGCAGAAAAGATGATTAGAAACCTAATTATTAAATCACTGACAGGCAAAATTGACCAAACAAATGTCAATCAAAACCATCGATAAGCTAATGGTCGATCAGAAAAATGCCACACCCCCATTGTTTGTCCTAAATTCTTTGTTGCATGTGATATTTTATACCTCACGATAAATGACCTGACAGACCAGCCCATGCTAATCGACTGAGATGCTCTGCCAGGTCATTTATCGTGAGGTATATCAATCTATCGACTGACAATCAAAACAATTGACATGCTATATGCTCGCCATTGTTTGTCTTAGATTCTACATTGGGTGCAATGATCTATCGATTGGCGTTTGGCCAATTGTATCAATTGCATGGTGAAAACATTACTGGATTGTAATACAAGGGTGGCTGGTTCAAGCTCTGTACACTTCTGTCTTTTGGATGAGGTTTTAAATGGAGGTTTTGTCCCCATAGGAAGTTTGAAAAGCAATTGAGCTGTATGTAAATTGCCGTGGAAATCTTGATGGGACAATTCTTATGAATTTCTTGTGAATTCAAAAATTATAAGGTTTGATCTTTTTAACAAATTATTTCTCGCCATTTCAAATGTATTTGCCATTTCAAATGTATTTCCCACTGAGCTTTTGAAATCACTTTTAAAGTGACATTTCAGAATTTTTTGTCATAAATTTTACTTTTTTTTTATCTGAAAGAGCATATTTCCTTATGAAAATTCTGAAAATTTCAAGCCAAAATATTGCGCCATTTACGAGAAATTTATATTAAAATTGAACAAATTGTTGTGGACAACAGTTCGGATTTATATGCAATTTATCGATTATGCCTCAACTTTAAATGCGCGTTTCTCGCTTATTGGCAACAACTTAAAAAAACTAATAGTATTTATACTCATTAGAATAACCAATCTTGGCATCAAGACATACTTTAAAAAATTGAAATTGGAATGAAATGTCCCTTTAAAGAGTTTCTGAAAACAAAATATTTGTTTTCGAAATAAGACAATAAGTGCATGTTTTGGCAGAGAAAATATTGAGTGAACAGGAGGAAAATCCATTGGCATTTTTCTCTCAATGTTTCGTTTAGCTATTTCTAAAAGTGACATCAAAAGCAAGTCTTGTTTGGGAAAGTTTTAACCCTTTCCAAGACGACAACATCATAGCGTGCTCCAATATGAAAGCTGCTTCAGATGATAATTATACTGGAAATTAACCCTTTCCTAAACAAAACCTGGTTTTGACATCCCTAAGAGAATATGCTTGGGAAAACATTGAAGCAAAAGAAGAAACTGCTGATAACCAGCAGTTTCTCCTTTTGTCTCAATATTTTCTACGCCATATTTTACATAAATTTTATCATAAGTAACTTCCATTTTGTCGTCTGCAGCAGCTTTCAAATTAGACTAACCTAAAAATTTGTCGTTTGGGAAAGGGTTAAGGATTTGTGTACCATTTAGACTAGGAAATATAGAGGCAAAAGGAGAAAATGCTGATTATCAGCATCTTCTCCTTTTGCCTCAAAGTTTTCCAAAGCACTTTAAGAATGACAAGCAAAACCACAGTCTTGTTCGGGGAAAGTGTTCAAGGAGTGGTAAATTGAAGCCAATAAGATGTAACTTTTGTTCTTATATACAATAAGATTAATGATGTTAAGATTTAATGCATCTTTGATAAATTCCTTCTTTTCACTTGTAACGCTCTCAGTGGCATCTCTAGGGATGGTGGAACATTTGGGCCAAGTCATGTAAACACGGGATTTGTGATAGTGTAAAAAGTATGAACCATTTCCCAAACAAGACCGCTAGTTTTGACATTCCTTACAAGAAAGACTTAGAAAAAAATTGAGGCAAAAGAAGAAAATGCTGTTAAACAGCATTTTCTTCTTTTGTCTCAATATTTTCTGTGCTAATATATTTGCTGAAAATTTTCTCTAAATTTTCCTTTTACAAAGTGAATATCTGACTCTCACACAATCATGAGGTCCAAGGTTTGATCCCTGGCTGCAGTAAACATCCTTTTTGACAAAATTGTCTCCAACCAATGGTTTGATAATCATTTAACTATGTGGGCCAGCAGCTGGAGGCTTGGTAAGGATGTTGTGGTCATACTGTGGTAGGAAAAATAATAAGAATACATAGTTAGGTGCTCCAGACATAGCAGTTTGACAAAAGCAGTTGAAAGAGGTGTTTAACCCAATCAATCAATCAATCAATGTTTCACAAAGTGCAAAGAAGTCATTCTGTACTTATACTAACATCACTCAGAACATTAACCCCTTCGCTAACAACAAAATTTAGGGGTGTCCAATTTGGAAGTCTGCTGAAGACAACAAAATTTATGTTAACAAGAGTGCCATCGTCACAATATACGCCGCCACTTATAAAACTTGAGACAAAAAAATGACATTGACAAGGATTTATAAATATTCACTGAAAAACCTTTAAAAAATTGTGTTCACAAAAAGGTTTTTATAAATATCCAGTGAAAAACCTGGAAGGAATTGCATTCACGAGGCTGAAATATCATTAAGCCCCAGAGACTAAGATTGAAGGGGGCATAATTCTGGCAAAAATCAATGAACCATGAAATCCTTCCTTCATGCACATCTACCAATTGAGGTGATAACATCCACCAAGTTTCATTAAGATCCAGGCAGAAACTTAGGAGGAGTTGCGTTGACAAGCATGCAATTTCAATAAGCCCCAGAGACTAAGTTTTTAAGGGGCATAACTCAGGCAAAAATCAACGAACCATAAAATCCTTCCTTCATGCACATCTACCAATTGAGGTGATAACATTGACCAAGTTTCATTAAGATCCAGTCAGAAACTTAGGAGGAGTTGTGTTGACAAGCCTGCAATTTCAATAAGCCCCAGAGACTAAGTTTTTAAGGGGCGTAACTCAGGCAAAAATCGACGAACCATAAAATCCTTCCTTCATGCACATCTACCAATTGAGGTGATAACATTGACCAAGTTTCAAGAAGATCCAGCCAGAAACTTAGGAGGAGTTGCGTTGAGAAGCCTGCAATTTCAATAAGCCCCAGAGACTAAGTTTTTAAGGGGCGTAACTCAGGCAAAAATCAACGAACCATAAAATCCTTCCTTCATGCACATCTATCAATTGAGGTGATAACATTGACCAAGTTTCAAGAAGATCCAGTCAGAAACTTAGGAGGAGTTGCGTTGACAAGGCTGCAATTTCAATAAGCCCCAGAGACTAAGTTTTTAAGGGGCATAACTCAGGCAAAAATCAACGAACCATAAAATCCTTCCTTCATGCACATCTACCAATTGAGGTGATAACATTGACCAAGTTTCAAGAAGATCCAGCCAGAAACTTAGGAGGAGTTGCGTTGACAAGAAAAGTGGACGTACGTACGGACGGACGGACGGATGGACGGATGGACGGATGGACGGATGGACGGACGGACGGACGGACGGACGGACGGACAGACGGAGAAGATGACGCCAATATACGTCCGCCTCCGGCGGCGTATAAAAAGGAACAAATTTGTGTACAATATAGCGCAGAAAATATTGAGGCAAAAGGAGAAAATGCTAATTATCAGCATTTTCTTCTTTTGCCTCAATGTTTTCCCCAGCCTATCATATTAAGGCTGTCAAAACTAGGCCCCAGTTTCTCGAAAAATATTAAGTATATACTCATGAGTTCATGCTCAACTTCAATTGAATACCGATCAATGTTGATTGGTATTTAATTGAAGTTCACATGGATTTTGTGTGATTTAAGCATGGTGCTCACATTTGAGTCTGAGAACGTACTTAAGTTTTTTCGAGAAACCGGGGCCAGGTCTTGTTTGGGAAAGGGTTAAACCATTAGCAAAGTTCACAAGCCTAAAGAGGGCCTTTGGGGAATAATAAAGAATATATTTACATAGCATTATCTTTTTACTTTACTTTGTTCAATTAAATCTATTACAAAATGTATAGAGCAATGTCGGGTACTTTCGGACGTCGTGTGAACTTGGACATGTGTCCTTAACGCTACTTGCGCACAAATTTTTATGTCCTCTGTGCATGCTTTAATAGTTCCAGCGCAGCTATTTTTTTGAAATTCTTCTTCGCCACCAATACTCAACGTTTAGTGGGTTTTCCCCGAATCAAAATTTCCGTAGAGGTTCGTAAGCAATGATCTATATAGATACCATGCAGACGCAAGATTATGACAATGTATTATTGCAATTAAATCTTTTTTAGTCTGGTTTAAAAAGAAGATTAAAAGGTTTTCGAGAGGTTTTTATCTGTCGATGGTAGAAATATTAGTTATTTTCGGAAATAAAATGGTGTCCGATCTGACCCGAAGGAAAATTTATCCGTCGGGTCTAACCGGACAAATA
The DNA here is from genome assembly GCA_963680895.1 of Fragum sueziense. Lineage (NCBI taxonomy): Eukaryota > Metazoa > Mollusca > Bivalvia > Cardiida > Cardiidae > Fragum > Fragum sueziense. The sequence continues at coordinate 3,456,682 of OY804599.1, read as the reverse complement.
ATGATTTTATATATTAATTATATCACCTTTCAATCACCGAGAACAGTGGTCGAGCGGTTACGTCGTGGTCTCCAAACTCGGAAAACCGACGTTCCACTCCAACCATAGGCGTATATTTTTTTATTTTTTTTATGAAATACTCGATGCAAATAAATATTTTAGATCGTTCGTTTGTATTTTACCTTACCTAAAACCTTTCCAAACAAAATTTTAGATTGATCCAAATTAATTACTTAATAGATGCAAACATAATTATTTGAAATAAATCTAGCTGGATTATCGGCCTGTCCGATCAGAACCGATGTGTCCGAAATAACCCGTCGTTGATGACTCATTTTGTTTTACTCGTGTTACCTGGTTTTATACGCTTAATACATACTTCTCATTACCGATGCCGGGGAAAAGGCTTAGAATTTTCTGATTGTGACATAAGATATAGTTTTTCTCTTCACCTATCTAAATAATGGCTGACGATCGCTGTCCGAAAGTGCCCGACGTTGCTCTAATATAAATTAATGCATTTGCAATAATTTTTTTTCATTTACAATATTAAACAATTTTGTCTTTCAATGATTTAAGCCTAAAAACATTGCCAAATGACACAATGTCATAGTTTTGAGGTCCATAGCAGAAAAGGCATAATGGGAGAACAATTTAGGTGGAAGAAAATGATGATCAACAAGTCCTCCTTTAGCCTTAGACTATCAGTAGAGACGGAAAAAATGGACTTTTCCAATATGTAAGGTAGACAAATATTTTAAGATGATGAAATTTTAGATGTTTAGAAATTTTGTGTTAGAAAACATTGTGGAAAATGATGAAATTGCTTGTGACAAACAGTTTTTTTTAAATTTTCCACAATGTTTTCACACACTTTTCTTGCAGGGCATCAAAAAGCGTCATCATCTGAGAATAGGTTAATAAATTATATTCTGCCCTATGCTGTGCACTGTGCACAAATTCTTAATTTCATTATCATATGACTTTGTCTTCTGCAGCAGTTTTAACCCATTACCACAATTCATGAAGAGGCCTTTTGACGCCTCACTAGATAAAGGCTTTGATAAACATATGTCTAAATGGTAACAAGCAATACCTTCATTTTCCACAATGTTTTCTACCAAGGAAGAGCAAAAAATGTAAAATTCTGCTCACTTGCAATTGTCATCTGCAACATTTTTTAATTTGGAACAGTCTAAAATTTTGTCGTTTGGTAATGGGTTAAAGTGTAATTTTGCTGTTTAGACAAGGGTTAAATTGTTACATAAGAGAATCTATTGTTATCCATAAGTTAATGGCACATGATATTTTGCATGTCAACCTTATTCCAAATATTCAATTTCTCAATCTTTAGGAAGTTTTTGTCACAAAATGCATCTAGATCTACCTACTTTCTGACAAAATAAAAAGCACTTGAGAAAATACAATTTATCATCTATTTTAGCAAAATCACTTTATAATGTATTATCTTCAAGGATTCCTAAGAGACAAAGACTTTCGTCACACTTGTTTCAACTTTAGGTACAATTTTTTTCCTTTCCAATATTTTTTTTTCTATCAAGAAATACATGACAGTTGTAACATTTTCAAAGAGATGATGAAATAACATTCTACTGAGTCTATTACATTGACTTGCCCATAATGTTATGTTGCTTACTTTTTCATTCATTTCCAACTACAGAAATTGGAGGCAAGACAATAAATGAAATTGCTTTTAAAGAAGCTAGATCTAACCAATGGCAAGAGGAGTTTATATTAACTAAAAACTTATTAGCAAATAACTTGATTTGTATACATACAAACATTAAGATTTTAACCCTTTCCCAAATGACAAAATTTTAGGGTTGTCCAATTAAAAAACTGCCACAAATGACAAAATGGATGTTATTAAAGATAGGATTTGTGTAAAATATGGCATAGAAAATATTGAGACAAAAGTAGAAACTGCTGGTTATCAGCAGTTTCTTCTTTTGTCTCAATGTTTTCCCAAGCCTTTTCTATTAGGGACGTCAAAACCAGGTCTTGTTTGGGAAAGGGTTAAGTTGGCTTTCAATGAGCCTAAATTTGATATGCTTTTAGAACCAAAATGATTTCATCCACCATGATATTAGGTGTCACTCCACTCAATTGTTAACAATCTGTTTTTATGAGACCAAGATAATTCAAGTTATTACAGCATAACATTGAGATCCTCCCATAAATTGTCTGGTCACTTCAAATAATTCACTACATTAACAACAAAATATAAACATAATCTCTACTATACTACACATAAACAAATCTTGGACTGACAAATGATACTTTAAATTACTAGAGTTGTCTAGTTACAAGAAATATTGTTGGTCATTTAAATCATAGAAACATCCAGACATTATAGTGATGACCACTACTTTTCTTATTTATGCAGCTTTAATAGGCTGTTACTGGTTACTAATAGTCCGGCAGATATCCACTTATACCTTGCAGTGGAGTATAAAGTTTTTTTCTTTGCTGATTCTTGGAGTAGACATCCTACTGTTAAAGATTCCGACGGGTGCCATCGTGTCACCCTTTAGCATTTTGAGAAATTCAAGATGGCCGCCAAGATGGCGGAAATCATTTAAATAGTCAATGTAAGGGTTTTAAATTCCTATGAAAACTGATAAATCTTAGGTAAAATATCTTAAATACACTTACTGTTGCTCTAGGAATGAAAAACAATAAAGATAAGACATATTTCTACCATTTCAGTTGATATTTGTGTGTAATTTACGTTACATTTTGGGAAAATTGCTTCATTTATTCACTTATCCCCTATTATTTGGACATAAGTCATTCAAACAGAAGAATGAGTGGTTTTGTTATCAATTCATTCACTCGAATCTTTTGGTGAGAGCAAAATAAGAGCTGCATAGATGTATTATGTAGTTTACGTTACCTTGATATTAGCATATTAGCTTCATTCATTCACTTATCTTCTATTATTTGACCATGCATCGTATAGACACGACAGTGTATGGTCTGGTTATCAATTCATTCCCTTTAAAGCTTTTTGTAATAGCAAAACAGCAGGTTGTATAAATGTATTATGTAGTTTACGTTACCTTAATATTAGCGTATTAGCTTCATTTATTCATTTTTAGCTCGACTTTTCGAAGAAAATGAGAGCTTATACTGTCACCCGGGCGTCGGCGTTGGCGTTGCAACCAAGGTTAAAGTTTTTTCAAACATCAATAACTTCCATACTATCAAAGGGATTCAACCCAAACTTGGAATACTTATTCACCATCACACCCTCTACCTTACTACCAGGGCCCATAACCCTGGCTCCACTATATTTGGAGTTATGCCCCCTTTATACTTAGCAACTTAGAAAGTCCAGCACTTAGAAAGTCGAGCGCGCTGTCTTCGGACAGCTCTTGTTCTACTAATAATTAGCCATAAGTCGTGAAAAACAATAGTAAATATTTTGACTACCAACTTTTTTACTTGAGGCTTTTGGTAAGAGCAAAACAACAGTTGTATAAATGAATCATGTAATTTACGTCACCTTTATTTCGTGTACTGTTACTTATTTATAAAAAATAATTATCATAAATGGAACAGAATACCCTAAACAGCTGGTTATAGTTGGCTAAAATAGAGTTAACCGTAATTTAAACAAGACACACCTGTAGTCTTTGATTCACAAACCCATCATGTTCTAGACAGAAAAGAATAGTGAATCAAACGTATCCAATTAGGACACAATGACTAGTATTGGCAAACGAAAATCCCTTGACTAGCATAAAAAGAAGTGCATAGTGACCTACTTTTGGTGCATGACAAACCTTGCCTGAGTCATGACTCATCCATTATACTACATTCTGTGTCTTTAGGTCAAACGGCACGAAAAATGGAATGGAAAGGTTTTTCAAAGTTAAGCACAAAAGGTAGGTCATTCTAACCTGATTTTGGTACATGACATAGCTTTAAGTCATTGTACATTTGCACATTAAATTTGTATCTCTAGATCAAACAGTACATGAGAAATGAAACAGAAGGGAAGTTTGAACTAAGTAAATTAGACTCAAAGTGAATTGTAGGTAGGTGAATTGTAGGTCACAGTGACATCGTTTTGGTACATAATGCTTCTGTTGGTAATGGTGCGTCTTATATTAAATTTGGTTTCTCTAGGTAAAATAGTTTAGGAGATATGGAGCGGAACAGAAACCTTCGCAGGCTGCCCCATCGCCTGGCAAAGCGTATACGATAATATCCCAGCATTTTTTTCTTGACGACTTGAAGAAACTAAATAATTGCGCAAGATTAGATATCAATTCCTAACAGCTGATCAAAATTAACATTTTTTGTAAATGATGTGTATAATATGTAAGGTGCTTCTCTACATTGTTCCATTAGTCCAGGGTTCGATCCCCGGTCGCGGCAAATACCGGTATCCTTTCAGAACAAAATGTCTCCAACCAATGGTTTGCTATCGTTAACCTATATGGGCAAGCATCTGGAAGTTTGGTTCGGATGTTGTGATAGTACTGGTATGAGAAACGACAGGAGTCCATGGTAAGGTGCACTAATAGCAGTTGAAAATAGCGTACAAACCGCAATGAACAAAACCAAGCCAATTAAAAGATGATATTTATTTTTCTCCATCAAAGTTTTGTATAATACCCGTGGTACATTGCTAAGGGGCCAAAACTTGCATGCATGGTCTATATAAAACAATAGATTTCATAGTGTATTTGTATTTCTAGGTTTTTATGCTTTCATTGTTACATAGCACTTACTAAGCAATGTGCATTCCTTTCTAGCATAGCACAACCACATCTAGTTGAAGAATATGGTCCGTCACTTCCTCGCTGCCATTTTATCATTTTCGAGATATCAGTATCTCCAGGAACTAGAGCTACACACTCGGCTTGGGGCCAATAAGTTGTACTAAGAATTGATCCCTTGATCCCATGTCTAGTTGATCTTGTGAAAGAGCGTGTTTCCAATTTTGTGCTTGATTCCTTTTATCATTATATTAAAATGCTTGTATCTGGAGAAAATGATACCAGCTTTTGACATGCTACCAACTAAGTACTGCATGCAACGTGACAATACAGCTTAAGTAGCATACTAGTATCAGTGATTGACCTCGAAGTTGAAGGTCTAACTCTTCAAAATGATAAAATGTCAGTGTGGAAGAGATGGACCTAGTTTTCTACTAAATGCAGTTGTGCTAAGGTAAGGATAGATTGGGATGTTACAAAGCACATGTCGAGGAGGTGTGCTGTGTAACACTGAATACTGTAGGAAACCAGAACTACCTACACTATATGGAAAGCAAACGTTTTAATTCTAAGAAATGTATGGTGGGTTAAACGTATAAAGCTTAATTGACAAAACGCCAATCGATAGATCGCTCCGCCTAATTAAGAATTTAAGACAAACAATGGGTGTATGGCATTTTTCTAATCGTCCATAGGTTTATCGATGGTTTTGATTGACAGACGGCGTTTGGTCAATTGGCGGGGCGTAAGGTTGCCGGGTCCGTCCGCTTCTGTTCCACTCCATATTTCGTACACAATTTGACCTATAGAGACAAATTTTGATGTGTGTCCCATACCAAAAGTAGGTTGCAATCCCATACTTTTCACTTTGGTTGCTCCTAGTTAGAAAATTCTCCAGCTCAATAGCTCATGTACTGTTTAATATAAGGTACGCCAAATTTGTTGAGTAGATGCGCCATGACCCAAAGCTTTGTCGTGTATCATTGTACCAGAACCAGATTGCTGTGACCTACTTTTTACGATTGTGTGCACTTAGTTCACTACTTTGCTCTGTATAAAACATAATGTATGTGCATCAGTGGCTACAACAAGTACGTGTAACAGTACATCAAATTAAGGTAACGAAAGCTACATAATACATTTATACAGCTTGCTGTTTTGCTCTTGACATAATCTTCTAGTAAAACAATTGATAAGCAAACTATTCACTGCTGTGTTTAAATGATTTATGGCAGATTTGTGGCCACATAATAGTAGACAAGTAAATAAAAGAAGGTAATGTGCTAATATTAAGGTAACATAAATTACATAATACATGTATAAAACCTTGGATTTGCTGTTGAAAAAAGTGTTTAGTAAAGAAATTGACAGACAAACCTTTTGCCGTTGTGTTCAAAAGACTTATGGTCAAATGGTAGTATTCTAGTGAATACATGAAGCCAATTATGCCATAATGTAACGTAAGTTACACAAAATTATCAACTGAAATAATTTCATACCACCCATATTTGGCTCTCAACAAAATATTAAGTGAATGGATTGATAACAAGACCACGCGCTGTTGTGTTTGACTGATTTATGTCCAAATTATAGTGGATAAGTATATATATGAAACAATTGTCCCATAATGTAACGTAAATTACACAAAAATGTCAAATGAAATGGTAGAGATATGTCTTATCTTATATTTTTTTTCATTCCTAGAGCAACAATAAGTGTATTAAATATATTTTACCCAGAATAAATCAGTTCTCATATGAAATTAAAACCCTTACATTGATTATTTAAGTAATTTCCGCCATCTTGGCGGCCATCTTGAATTTCTCAAAATGCTATAGGGTGACACGATGGCACCCGTCGGAATCTTTGACAGTAGGATGTCTACTTCAAGAATCAGCAAAGAAAAAAACTTTATACTCCACTGCAAGGTTCAGCTAAAAAATGGGGAATATCTGCCGGACTATAAGGACTGATTTTAGCTCAATCTTCTTCATATTTATATTTATTCAAAGAAAGTCATCATCATCATCATCATCATCATCATCATCATCATCATCATCATCATCATCATCATCATCATCATCATCATCATCATCATCATTATTATTATTATTATATTTGCCCTGGTGAAATATAACATAGGATTTAAAACAGGTCATGATGGACAAGCCAAAACTTAGGTACAAGGTCAAAAAGACAAAATCTGTGTGACCACTGGAAAATCCCAAAAAATATATCTCAAGCAAATTGAAAATTTGTTGGCATATTTTGTCTTTAAAACTATGATGATCAAATACTAATTCATTATATGTCAAATCGAAGAGAAAGCTTACAAGTTGTAAATCTGTAGAAGCTATAATAGTTTTTTTCCTCAATGAACTTAACAATAAGTCAATTTGGTATGTTGATTTTGTTTGAAAATTGATCATATGGGATTAAAAACAATGTCACTTGGTTATATCATCAAGGCTGTTTTTTTTTTATTTTCTGTTTTCCATTGTCAAGCAAGTAGGACTGACACAGGCCTTCATGGGCCTTTTATATTGTCGCTTTTCAACAAAAACCTTGTAACTGCAGCTTGTTTTAAGCTGCAGTTATGAGGTTTTCGTTGAAAAGCAGCAATATACAGTATCAATCATAAAACGATCACATTTTGAAATATTGAGTTGGCTCAGACAAAAAGCAATAGGTTGGAACACGTAGAAACAAGTAACTGTCATCTGTCAGATTCATAAACCAGAAACTTGAATCGGAGATGGAATAAAATAATTCTATATCCACCATGAAATATGATTTAAATCCCCCATTACTTGTCACAATTTATGTCCTTCCACCAAATACATTATACCCTTCCCAAACAATACCAGATTGTGATGTCCATATTGGACTCATTGATTTACTTAACAACTAACAATCTGCTAAAGTCATTTTGATGTATTATAAGCAAGTTTCGTCAAAGCATTTTTAAAAGATATAATTTTGTCTTACAGACCAAGGAAATAGGATTTTGGCCAATATTGGTTTGACAAAAATAATCTTAAGGCCTGGTCCCATACACAATTCTGCGTCCACATCACAGCCGGAGCATGTCAAAAACAAGGGACCTGTGCAGTATAATTTTGGACGTGATGTGGACGAGGAATCATATGTGACCGGCTTTTTAACTCTTTCACTGCTAAATTTCCTGGAATTGTCCTATTTCCAGTGCCAAATTTTGAAAACTTCATAAGAGGGCTTATCAGTTTATAGAATAGTAACAAGAGGACCATGATGGTCCTATATCGCTCACCTGAACCAAAATGATATGAGCAACATTTTTGTTCAATTCAATTGATATTTATGACTTTAAGACTGAAAACAAACTTATGATCAATAACATTGTAAAAATCAAACTCATCCGAGATGTAACGGTGCCCAAACATTGTGTCCAAGTTTTGTCTTGAATGATAAATAATTGTAGATTCTAGAGTATAAACAAGGTCGAAAACCGCCGAAAACAGCATTTTATCAAATTCAAGGGCACATAACTCTCAACTTTTTGAAGTGAAAATCCAAATCATCAAAGATCTTATGGTCCCCAACAATATGTCCAAGATTTGTCTTGATTGGTCAATAATTGTAGATTCTAGAGTGTAAACAAGGTCGAAAACAGCCAAAAACGGCAGTTTTGTCAAATCTAAGGGCACATAACTCTCGATTTTCTTATCAGATCAGACTGGAAATCAAACTGAACCGAGCTCCTATGGTTCTTAACATTGTGTCCAAGCTTTGTCTTGATTGATTGATAATTGTAGATTCTAGAGTGTAAACAAGGTCGAAAACAGCCGAAAATGGCAATTTCGTCAAATTCAAGGGCACGTAACTCTGGACTTTCTGATCAGATCAGACTGAAAATATAACTCATTCAAGATCTTATAGTCCCCAACATCATGTCCAAGTTTTGTCTTGATTGATTGATAATTGTAGATTCTACAGTGTTAACAAGGTCAAAACCAGCCGAATTTGGCTATTTTGTCAAATTCAAGGGCACGTGACTCTGGACTTTCTGATCAGATCAAACTGAAAATCGAACTCATCCAAGATCTTATGGTCCCCAACATTGTGTCCAAGTTTTGTCTTGATTGATTAATAATTGTAGATTCTAGAGTGTAAACAAGGTCAAAAATAGCCGAAAATGGCAATTTTGTCAAATTCAAGGGCACATAACTCTCATCTTTATGATCAGATCATACTGAAAACCGAACTCATCCGAGTTCTTATGGTCTCCAACATTGTCTCCAAGTTTTGTTTTGATTGATCAATAATTGTAGATGCTAGAGTGTAAACAAAGTCAAAAACCGCATTTTTTAACATTAAAGGGCAGATAACTCAGCACATTCTGGTCTGATCTGGCCTATAATCGAACTCATCCGAGAACTTATGACCATACTTGTTTTGACAAAGTTTGATCAAGATTGATTAATATTTGTGGATGCTAGAGCGTAAACACCGAATTGTGGACGGACAGACGGACAGACGGACGGACGGACAGACGGACGACGGACAAATAGTGACCACAATAGCTCACCTTGAGCACTTTGTGCTCAGGTGAGCTAAAAAAGAGTTGTTTGATAATACTAAGCTGAAACTTTCAGGAATCATTGCACATAAATTGTTTTGCCTAATAGCATAATTGTTATCAGGCAGTTTGATCGGATGACCTTGCCCTTGACCTTGAATGACCTCATTAAGCTATTGTTTGAAAGTCGCTGATCGGGGACATTGGCAGTCTTCCTATGGGTTGCTTTTCATCGACATTGGCAGCAAAAGAATTAAATGCTTTGGCCCCTGGACCTTGGTGTAAAGTCTTGTTTCATAGCCTGGAGTACTGTACTGGAGGGTATCAATCGCGACCCTCGAGACTGTTTGCAACCTTTTGCCGTTTGGAACGTGGTTGCAACATGATCAAAAGCGTAATACAGTGACCGCCATATTGAACGTGAAAGTAGACGCGCGTAAATGACGTCATCAAAATAAATCAATTCTTTTGCTAACGTTATAATTCAAGTGAAATATACTGTCAATAATCGGTAAATCACATCTATTTTATATCTGATAAAATTTTATCACATTTATGAGGATAAAATCGACTTTTGAACACTGTTTGTTTCAAATATTTTTCTGGCGTAGATTTAAATAGTTGTTTGGTCTGCTTCCGTTGTTATAGACCAGACTACCGTTGTTATGCTTGCGGAATGATATGGGCAGGATCAGCTCATGCCGGCAACTGTAATACGTTTGAGCCGATCTTGAGTAACGATAAGATATCTTTGAATATTCGAATGTGGAGGGTAGAACCTAGTAATCTTTGGCTAACAATCGGTTGTAGTACCTTGGCATTACCAGTCTATCTGACATTGAGAAAAAGGGAAGAATATAACCTGCTGATAATCAGACTTTTTATCCATTCCATCAAAATTTTCTGTTCTATAATTTGTAATTTGTCAACAATATTTTTTGGGCCACTAATCTGAATTCGGACAAATCTTGAAGTTTGTTGTTTGGGAAAGTGTTAAGTGCCCATTATTCTATACAATTTATGAGTTTAGACCAAATACATTATACCATAACTCATCTGCCATGGAGCACTCCATCATACCCACAAATCTAAATTTGTACAGTCTGAAAGAGTGGAAGACATATTTCTCATCTTGCAATGTGTCACATCTAGCATTGTGAAGAATGATATACTCCCAATGTTCCCCTTTAACCCTGTCCGAAACTGTGGAAATTTTATTGTAACCCACATTATGCCATAACTCATCTGCCATGAAGCACTCCATCAAATCCGCAAATCTAAATTTGTACAGTCTGAAAGAGAGGAGGACATATTTCTCATCTTGCAATGTGTCACATCTAGCATTGTGAAGAATGATATACTTCCAATGTTCCCCTTTAACCCTGTCCGAAACAGTGAAAATTTTACTGTAACCCACATTATGCCATAACTCATCTGCCATGAAGCACTCCATCAAATCCGCAAATCTAAATTTGTACAGTCTGAAAGAGAGGAGGACATATTTCTCATCTTGCAATGTGTCACATGTGGCATTGTGGAGAATGATATACTCCCAATGTTCCCCTTTAACTCTGTCCCAAACAGTGGAAATTTTATCATAGTCCATACTCAAAGCTGCTGTGGATGACAGAATTGATTGTGATAAGGACTGGATTAGTATACAATAAAGCACAGAAAATACTGAGGCAAAAGAAGAAAATGCTGATTATCAGCATTTTCTTCTTTTGCCTCAACATTTTCCCAAGTCTTTTCTAACAGACACCAAAATCATGCCTTATTTGGGAAAGGGCTAGAGTACAGGCTGATTGGTTTCTATGTTGTCACCGATATTGAAACTCGCTGGGTTGAGACGTGATGGATGGCCGTAAAGTTGTCATACTACCCATTGTTCGCGTGATTTATTCCGTCATTTAGCAAACTTCCCACCCTATTCTTCATCCTCGTACTACAGGTGTGACTTGCCATAATTTTGATTCCAATATTCAACATGGTTTTCTCCAACAAAATTCTAAACCGTTCAAAATGCTTATGTTTGTATTTGGAATGGAAATATAACACAGTTTAGGATTTACTGGCATTTTTCAAATTTCGCCTCTGGCTCTTTGGTGCCAATGATGGGTTGTATATGTTAAGTTAAAGTTACTGGTTTTAAGTCTGTATATCTGCAAGAATATTTCACAGACTTTACACTCTAACACCACTATCATCGAGTTTCAAGTTGGCTGTTAGCACACTGAGCCTACAGCTAGCCACAGCACATTGACTTTTACTCTCATATCTATCCATTTATTTACCTGGGTGCAGTCAGGAGCACCTAAGGTTATTTTTTTTTTTACTCAGAAAAAATCCCATGGCACCGGCAGGTTTTGAACCAATGATCCCACAGTATGCACCCTACCACTAGACTATGGTGCCCCAATGTAACTAACATAAAATTTATAAACAGTTCATAGCAAGTGTTTCTATCTTGAGAAATCTACATGCCAGAGATTCTTGAATTGTTCAATAACGATGTTTTAGAAACTGTCTGTTGGTCATCAAATATACAATATTTCCTGTTACTAGACAACTCACGTAATTTAAAGTATTGTTTGTCAGTCCAAGATTTGTTTATGTGTAATATAGTAGAGATTATGTTTATATTTTCTTGTTAATGTAGTGAATTATTTGTAGTGACCAGACAATTTATGGGAGGATCTCAATGTTATGCTGTAATAACTAGGACTATCTTGCTCTCATAGAAACAGATTGTCAGCAAATTGAGGTGGAGTGACACCATATACTACACTGTACTGTCTTCCTGCCAATTCTTAACAGTAGATCTGACTTCAGGTCTAAGGGAAGTAAATGTGTTGGCCCAATCTTTGACATTTTGTATAGGGAAGATCCGGTGAATAATTACAATCAAGGTGACCTGTGATTGGACAATGTTTTTTACTGGAATTGAACATGGTTTATTCATTTGTGACTGACTATATTCTATTTTCAATTTAAAAGCAAAAAAACAATGATTTTGAATCATTTTGGCAATTTCTAGGCCATTTTAAAAGATGGGTATTATACTCTGAAATGCTTCTGAGACTAGCTCCGCGGTTAGGATGATCTCAAAAATGGGGTCAAAGGTCATAGAGAAAAGGATTCAGGCCATACTAAAATTCATTTTTTCGGGTGTATGAATAGATGTTCCAGAATTTAAGGTAGGTTGTATCATTGCTGCAAACTCATAGACTGAGCTATAGGCCAAAATGTTATAATGGTCACCCATGGAAAACTATTTGCTTGCCCTACACCTTCAATAACAAAAGGGCCAAGATGGCACCAAATTGTTCACCTGTAAAAGCCTTGAAAGTTGAAACGCGCTTCACATAAAATTTTACTTCTCAAAGGAATCTAGAGGTTGGCAGTAATATGATGTTACACAAGTCATAATATTTCATTATTTGCTTTCACAAATCTTGTATATCGTCGTTGTAAATGCAAAACCTCGTATGTCGATTCTTTCGATTTTCAAAGTAAAATCTTGTGTGTCCAGTTAAGACAATTCTCACAGGTTTTGAGATTTGTTACGAATCGGTCGCAATGCCACATTATTTATGAACAATATGTCCAAATTTCAAGTAAAATCTTTTAGTTTAGGAAAAGTTATGACATTTATTCCCATCCCCTTTAAAATTTTCCAAAAACGAGATACGAGGTTTTGCATTAACAACGACGATATGTTTATTTAATTGGTCAGAGGAAAAGGACACTGATGACCCCTTACTGATGACTGTCGGACTTCTTTCATTTTTGTATAAGCCTAAAAATGTGTTGCTTTGAAATCTTGGATTAAGCTGTTTTTACGTATTATAGACAATGGGAATGTAAGATGACAAAATCTAGAAGTAAGTGAATTTCTCTGTGGATTACTTTATATACTTACGTCAGAACTGGTGACTGATTATGTCATGTACTCATACAGTTGCAATATTACATGTCATACAATATGCTTCAAAATCACATTATTGTCTTAAATGTGGGATATTTCATGTATCAATGTATTAAACAATGTAGAACTGTTTCTCAAGTATAAGAGACAATTGTGACAATGCATGTAGGCATTTGATGCCATGCTAATCATGCACCATTCTTGCTGCTTTGGCACATATCATAGACCAAGATCAACCTGCACATAATTATGTGTAATATGTCCTTCAACATTTCCTACTTGCTTCAATTCAGCATTGGTTAAATGTCCATTGAGATGATTCAGATAAGCTCTGAACAACATAACCAAATATAGATTGTGAAAGCTAACCAAGCAACCCATTTGCATTTCCTCATTTTTTACATTTTTTTTTTACTTTCTTTTTTGCATAAACAGCCAAGTTTAGATATTCATCTATAGTACCTTTGAATTAAGGTAGGTCTAAACTATTTTGTCTGGTACAAGTTATTGGAAACAAGCCTATATTGTAAGCTTTTGGCAGCATACATGGTCTCTTATTAGAGTAAAGTTATTTACAAGTATCTTAAATTGATTATTTAAGCTTATTTAATTCCCTCTCGATTCTTCTTCTAGGGAAATAAATACATAAGGTCCTGTACTCGCACTGAGTGTTGCAGGCTCATGAGAAGCCAAGAGAAACCTTTGAGCTACAGTGGATAAAATGTGGGACTTCTTGATCATAAAGCTGACTACCCCACAAGCACAGATACCTCTCTCTTATAGCTTGCTTTTAAACAGTTCTGATGTAATATAAAGCAATTATTTAGTAACAAAGGTTTGAGTTGCCTCAATCTCAGGGTTTTCAATAAGAACGGGATGGAGGCCAAAATGCCTATCTCAAATTGTTTTTGGTCTTTTCAAATGGCATTTTTCTATAATTATCAATAGTAAGCAGCAGAGATTGAACCACTTTAACAAAAATTTGGTAGTGAAAACAATGCATAAGACAAGCATCATGGGCAAATCTAGAGGGGGGAGGGGTCGGGTGGTGGGGGTAGGGGAAAATAAATTTTGATAATATAAATTTAGTATAACATTACATATTTATTACAATTTAAGCCATAATATGAGCTCCCCTGCAAAAAATCTTTGGCTTGGAACCCCTCCCCCCCTTCCCCCCACCCTGCACTAAAACAACCCCCTTCACCCCCCTGGACAAAAATTCTGGATCCACCCTTGAGCATTATACAGATTGTATCATTCTTCAGCTTTTAAATTTGGTTTATACAATGATGTCTCATTTTGTTTCTAAAATATTTGAAATTGGCATACATAGGGTATTAGTCATTGAATATTGTCTCATCTTGCTGGTAAATGTTTTGGGTGAAAAAGGCAAGTGGTAATAAAAGTGATTAATGGGTTATCTGCCCCTGATCTATGGAACATTTCACTCATTGATGAGAATAAAATATTGTTGTCTGGAGTATAAACCTCATATCTTCTACAGTTTAAATGTTCTGTCTGGTGTCTCTGTATTGTCATTCTCCTGCAATTTCAGTAGATGCTGCCATTAGAAAATGGTTGGGAAAAACATTGAGGCAAAAAAAGAAAATGCTGAAAATCAGCATTTTCTTCTTTTGCCCCAATATTTTCTTTGCTATATTGTACATAAAACCTTTTTTCATCAATATCTATTTTGTTGTTTGCACCAGCTCTCAAATTGGTATTCTTAATTTTTGCATCTTGGAAATAGTTTAAGCAATGCCTATTTTGCAAGTATTTGGCAGAAACAGTGTCCTTAGATATATCTTCAAATTTTGCTAGTACATATTTCAACATCAGCAGGAAATTAAGATTGTCTCATTTCGAAAGAAAATTATGTTTCAAAAATTGGCACAAAGTAAAGATTGTCTCATTTTGCTTATAAAATATTTAAAATTGTGGTATAAAGTAGGTATTAGTCAGTGAATATTGTCTCATTTTGCTGGTAAATGTTTTGGGTGAAAAAGGCAAGTGGTAATAAAAGTGATTAATGGGTTATCTGCCCCTGATCTATGAAACATTTCACTCATTGATGAGAATAAAATATTGTTGTCTGGAATACAATACTCATATCTTCTACAGTCTAAATGTTCCGTCTGGTGTCTTTATATTGCCATTCTTGTGGAATTTCAGCCTGTTTTATTCAGTTGATGCTGCCATTAGAAAACGGTTGGGAAAACATTGAGGCACAAGAAGAAAATGCTGATGATCAGCATTTTCTTCTTTTGCCTCAATATTTTCATTGTTATATTGTACATGATAAATCTTTCTTCGCCAATATCTATTTTGTTGTTTGCACTGGCTCTCAACCATTGGTATTTTTAAATTTTGCATCTTGGAAATAGTTTAGCAATGCCTATTTTGCAAGTATTTGGCAGAAAAAGTGTCCTTAGTTAACAGTGAGTGTCAGTGACACATAATTGTAGAAATTAAATTCTGAAAATATCTTAAAATTTTGCTAGTACATATTTCAACATCAGCAGAAAAATAAAGATTGTCTCATTTTGAAAGAAAACAAGAGCTGTCAGAGACGGACAATGCTCCCCGATTAAGGCATTGTCACAATAAATGTATGCCATGCAGAGCTAAGATTAAGCTAACAAACGTTAAGCCCCCTTTTTCCATGACATACTTTTTATACGCAAATTTCAAGTAGTTTATTGTCAAGGGCATCTGATTTGCTACTCAAATATGAAATTTCATCAAAATCTGACCATTAGACTAAGAGAAATCAGAGAAAAAGTGTATTTGACCTTAAGTCCCCTTTTCCCATGACGAGGCCTCAAATCCAAAAACTGGGAAAAGTACATCGGCATTATGTCATAGGGAGTTCACATGGCAAGTTTCATTTGATTTGGCCCAATGGTTATAGAGAAATCGCTTCGGACGGACGGACGGACGGACGGACAGACGGACGGACGGACGGATGGACAGACGAAGCGGCGACTATATGCTCTCCCTTCGGGGAGCATAATTATGTTTCAAAAATTGGCACAAAGTAAAGATTGTCTCATTTTGCTTATAAAAGATTCAAAATTGGCATACAGTAGGTATTATAAGTCAGTGAATATTGTCTCATTTTGCTGGTAGATGTTTTGGGTGAAAAAGGCAAGTGGTAATAAAAGTGATTAATGGGTTATCTGCCCCTGATCTATGGAACATTTCACTCATTGATGAGAATAAAATATTGTTGTCTGGAATACAAAACTCATTCTACAGTCTAAATGTTCCGTCTGGTGTCTTTTATATATATTTGTATTGTCATTCTGGTAGAATTTTAGGCGTTTTTATTCAGTAAACATTTCCAAAAGACAAGTTTGATTTGATTCCACTATTAGTAAATGCTTGAGAAAACATTGAGGCAAAAAGAGAAAATGCTGATGATCAGCATATTCCCTCCTTTTCCCTCGATATTTGCTTTGCTACATTTCTTTAAAACTATATTGCTTTGCTATAAAACTCATATCTTCTACAGTCTGAATGTTCAGTCTGGTGGCTTCGTATTGTCATTCTTGTGGAATTTCAGGCTATTTTGCTCAGTAATAAATACATTAATTTTTTCCAAAACACAAATCTTTAAAAAGTAAATAGATAGGTCAAAATTAATAAACAAATGGTGATATAAAGACTTCCAACACAGTATTTTTTCAAATGTGATAAAAGTTTCAAGGGAACCAAAAGATTCTTGTTGATTTTTCTAATTTGAGGTGACTTCAGAATTTCTTCTTCCCCATTAAACTTCCTGATTCAGTGTGTGATTTTACTGTCACCGTATTTCCATGGGTCTGACAGGGCCTGTTTATGGCTGTCGAGCTTGATGAGCGTGATTTATTAGTGATTCTAGCACAATAATTAGTCAGTGTTAGCTAACACACAATAACTGCTCATTAACTCCGAAACACAATTAGTACTTTGTTGTGTTGATGTCACTCTCACAAAATGAGGATCTCAATGAGAGTAATGGCCCCTGCTTACAGACATTTATCTTACATTTTTGTCTGGGATAAAAGAGCACCTCAATATACCTAACTAAATTCTAATTCAACTTACATCATCATTTGGGTTTGCAAAAATAAATGAGGGAAAATAATACTAGAGAGTAAACAAAATCAAAAACAGCCTCTTTTACATTTAAGGGCACATAATTCTGCACTTTCTGGTTCAACTGATCCAGCAAATTATGACCATACATCTTTTGACAGATGTCAAGATTTGCTAATATTTGAGGATGCAAGAGTGTCAGACATATTGGACCAACAGACAACAAACCAAGTGGGCATGATAGCTCCTTTTGCTCTGGTGAGCTAAAAGCTAATGCTGATAGTTGAAGTTTCTTTGACTCACTAAATATTTTGTATCTAAATGAATTCAAGTTATGCATATCCATGCACATTTCGTTGCTTTTCATCTAAAATCTCAAAACAAGCTGCAGTTACGAGGTTTTCTGACTTACACTGTCTTTGAAATGGGACCAATCTAATTAAGTGCTAAAATGGATTAGGAGAATGTTGGCACTTGCAACTGTCCGCAAACAAGCATTCTCTCCTTTCCCAACAATATTTTCTTGGCAATATTGTACACTAATGTTATCCTAAACATCATCCATATGGTCATCTGCTGCATCTTTGAGATTGGACCAGTCTAAAACTGAGTCTTTAGGAAAACCGCTATAATGATCAGGCCATAAAATAGACGTTTCATGTCATTTTCTGTTAAACATGCCTATATTTTCACAAAGAACTATTCAAAGCACAAAAATCAAAGCTAAAATGTCTCATAAACCAGTCAA
The DNA here is from genome assembly GCA_963680895.1 of Fragum sueziense. Classification (NCBI taxonomy): domain Eukaryota; kingdom Metazoa; phylum Mollusca; class Bivalvia; order Cardiida; family Cardiidae; genus Fragum; species Fragum sueziense. Next base: position 3,438,614 of record OY804599.1, on the reverse strand, counting down.
GTTTAATCTTAGACTCAAAAAGTGGTCTAATTAGATTTTTCAGCCAACCAGTCTGTCTTTCATAACATGAAAGGAAAACGTAATCCATCAAAACTTCTTACAAAATGAAGAGAAAAATACAACTTACATCAAATACTTCTATTGAACTGATAGAACTTAACCCTTTCCCAAACAAGGCCTGATTCTGCTGTCCCTAACAATAAATACTTGGGAAAATATTGAGACAAAAGAAGAAAATGCTGATAATCAGCATTTTCTGCTCTTGCCTCAATATTTTGTGCTATATTTTACAAAATGCTAGCTATATTGAGAAATTTACATCAAAGTGAAAAGTTTCCATACTAATCAGGCCTGTAGGAACAGGGGGGAGGGGGTGATAGTGGCCCGTGGTTAAACCCCCCAATGTTGCTCAAAAGTGCCAAATTTTCGTTACTTTACACTGAAAATTCAGTGAAAATCCAATTTAGCCCCCTCCCCTCAATATTCAGACACTGGGATTTTATCCAACCCAATATCAAATTGCTTCCTACGGGCCTGCTAGTCAGTCTACCCCTACTAAGCAGACTGACTAGGGTAGATACTTTTCAAACTCCCTAGAAGGTCCCTTTTTGCGTGACATGCCACATTCTGTTTTCAGCTACTGACTGAGTTATAATCTACAAATTAACAATCAATCAACCTATGTCTGCCTTACAACAATTTCTTGCTCATTTTTCATCATAAATTTTGTAAATTTCTTTTAAATGAACACTTTTTTGCCGTAAACTTAACTTATTTATGGAAATCCATACATGAAAAGAGCGTTTTATCATCAACTGCAAATATTTTGAGAAATATTTTGCAAGTTTTGTTTTGCAGCAAGTCATTGATCTGTTTTTGAAAGCCACCCACAGGCATCTAAATAGAACAATTTTATAATAATCTTTGACTTATGTTCTATCCCAAATACTACTTTTTAACATAGCAATAAGAGATCTTTTTTTTTAAACATTGAGAGAAAAGAGGAAAACATGGAGTACTGCAATATTCTTTTTTTATCTTCATATTATGTATTATAAATTTATATTGACCCCGGAATGACCTACCTCGTTTAAATAATTGCACATTTGAAACCAGGTAAATCAGGTTGAACACGTAATAAGCGAAGAACGATATTTTCACTCTTTGTAATGTCTTATGAAGTTTCACAAGTCTGGTTAGCTCAATGGGGTGCGCGGTGGCTTGGTAACCTTATCGTCCCAGGTTCAAGTCCCAAGCAAGCCTCTTTCTTTTACCTTTCGGAAGGACCTTTATTTCATACTCAGTTCCAAAAGAAAGTGTGCACTTTCGCTTTTTGCTTTTACCTTTATTTTCACGAAGTTAATGACAGTTTAGGGAATAACAGTGATATCCCCCTTCAAATTAGATCTTAAAGAAAATTAGCATCAAAACACACGTCGATATGATTGATCATGCAGCATACACGCATCCAGATCAGTATGGTGCTGACGGTGTTTAAATTTGCACTCTTTGCAGCTTTTCCTCTGGAAGAAGCTATACGCTTATATGCCGTTGTAGGGTTTGACCAGGCCTTCAAAGTCAATTCCACGCGAAAATTAGAAACGTTCAGGACTGTAGACGTTATGTGTGCATCAACATTAGTAAACGCTACGTTAGTAGTCTAGTAAATTGTCGTCGAACGGTGAAACAACGTTCTACAACAAATGTGTATGCCTTTAAGATGCCATACAAATGGACATTTGCTATTAGAACATAAATACTGTACAAATTCAAATTTGTTGAGAGCTTTTGTTTTCACTAGGTTCAGTCCTGTTCACCGACGTTAATTGTAATTCGTCTGACGCTAATGCGCTATGTACAAATGTAATGAAAATGTGTTTTTATGCTAATGTATGCCAAAAGGACTGCAGTAAGTTTAATTTCAGATCGATAACTCATCCAGCATGTGAGGTATACATGAAACACAAAAAATGCAAAGTTACAACCAAGCCGAAAATTCGTGTGTTCTATGTGATTTCTTCACCAATATATCGTTTGTCAATCATGTCTTGCGATGTGTCGTACAAAATTCCCTGACGGTAGATGGTATACTTTTCGAGATATTCAAAATTTAAAAGTGCACACTTTCTTTTGGAACTGAGTTTACTTTTCCTATGCATATTATCCTATTGGAACCATAAAGGTCACGATTTTTATGCTTTTGCCCAATATTAAAGTAAGCATAATTTGTAAATATTGACTTGAAATATTGTCAGTGATATAATATATAGACGTGAAAAAAAAAACATCCATGGACGACCAATGTCACTAAAAAACACAGGCCTTTGGACCAATGGCAAAAGAATTAGTTTAGTCAATTTGTGAAATAGGAGTAGAACTACAACAGCAAGTCAACTTCGACCTATGTAGACCAAACATTGTTCAGAAACCACTGGGATCAGTAAAATCGTGACTTATCATAAAATAAGGAAGGAGCTCGAAGGCCGATGGCGTCTCCATGTCACCAACGAGGGAGTAAGAGATGAACTGAATTGCACAATTAACTAAGATAAAAATAAAATATCGGCTTTTTGGTTCAGTGGGGATTCGAACCCCGGTCATCTTAATTCCTACACCAATGTCTCTACCAGTTGAGCTATCGAGCAGTCAATATTTTACGCACACTTTGAGGGTAGAGAATCTCGTGCGAGTTATCTGAATAATACCGGCATACCTTTTATCGGATAAACTCGTCCAAATAAGTATGCAAATGAAGCAGGTCATTCCGCGGTCAATTGAAAAGGTCAATACAGCTTATCAAATTTGTGTTTCTTTTTTTTTTAAAGACAAGTTAGTTGTATGGGGACAGTTTAACCCTTTCCGAAACAAAACCTGGTTTTGAACTATGTCCCCAGTAGAAATTGCTTGGGGAAAACATTTCAAGCATTTTCTCCTTTTGCCTCAATATCTTTTGTGCAGTGTTAAATAACAATTTTTACCTTCAGTAAAATCCATTTTGTTATCTCAAGTAGCTTTCAAATCGGACCAGCCTAAAATCTTGTCATTTGGGACTGGTTGTAAGTTTAGACAAATGAGTTTATTTGCTTGTTAAGTTTGAGTTATATGTATAATCTGTCACATTAGTGAAGAATTACAATGTTGCAACAATAAAAGAGAATGTTTTACAAATTTTAACATCATTAAAAACAAATTTCTCAATCCGTCTTCATACTCATGGATCTTAACCCTTTCCCAAACGACAAAATTTTAGGGTGGCCAACTTCAAAAACTGACAAAAATGACAAAATGAAAGGTATGAAAGATAGAATTTGTGTAAAATATGGCATAGAAAATATTGAGGCAAAAGGAGAAACAGATGGTTATCAGCAGTTTCTTCTTTTGTCTTAATATTTTCCTAAGCCTTTTCAATTAGGGACGTCAAAACCAAGTCTTGTTTGGGAAAGGGTTAAAACACTTTCATCATTTCACTAATTTAAAGGCAAAAATTAAACTTTATGAATTTCTTTTTAAGAAGATATTGAACCCTACAGTTAAAATAATCTAGTGTACAAAGAGCCTGAAAGCAACCAAGATGAACAGAAAACTGTAATTGTGTGTTGTTTTTTGGAATCCCAAAATTAAACATTTTGCTTGGCAAACATGCTTGACAGAATGGATAAAAGATGGAAAAGCCTTCCATAAAATTCTGAAATTTGTCCTTAAAGGATGTCCACCCCATAGTTTTAAAAATATCCAGTAATGCCGTAATGGGTTATAAAAAGGTTAGAAAACTGGTAGAAAATGTACTGTGAATGATATATGGCTAATTCATCATTGTGATTACATTGAAACCACTCTTTCATCTGACATATCACTCAAAATTTATGTACAAAACACCCTTTTAGGCCTGCATCATTCAATATGGGGATTTTCAGAAAAAATACAATGAAGATCACAACCTTTTATATACAGTAAACAAGACAGCAAAATCTTAGACAAGTCCAAATTCAAAGATGTTGCAGATAATAATTTTAAGTGAATACAATACAATATTCACATTTTTTTTTTTTTTATCTTTCTGGGTAGAAAAAACACAAACTTGTCTCAGAATGTGACTTGATATCCCAGCACAAGCTTTCAATACAACAAAGGCCAATAACTAACAAAAGAAGCAAGGTAGAGTGATGCTCCTTGTACACTGCACTTCTCCATAGTGAGATCTATCTACCCATGAAGTTTCATGATCATAGCTACTATAGCTCTACTTTCAGAAATATGTCCAGTCAAAATCAAAGTTTGAAAAACAACAAAGGGCAATAACTCAAAAAATAAGCAGTGTAGAATTATGTTTCTTACACACTGCACTTCTCCTTGGTGGTGAAATCTATCTACCCATGAAATTTCAAAATCATAGCTACTTTACTTTCAGAGATATATTCAGGAGAAGCATTTTGTGCAAGGACAGACCAACAGGCGGATAGACAGACAGGCTGATTCCAGTATACCCCCAACAAGAGTGCCATCGTCACAATATACGCCGCCACTTATAAAACTTGAGACAAAAAAATGACATTGACAAGGATTTATAAATATTCACTGAAAAACCTTTAAAAAATTGTGTTCACAAAAAGGTTTTTATAAATATCCAGTGAAAAACCTGGAAGGAATTGCATTCACGAGGCTGAAATATCATTAAGCCCCAGAGACTAAGATTGAAGGGGGCATAATTCTGGCAAAAATCAATGAACCATGAAATCCTTCCTTCATGCACATCTACCAATTGAGGTGATAACATCCACCAAGTTTCATTAAGATCCAGCCAGAAACTTAGGAGGAGTTGTGTTGACAAGGCTGCAATTTCAATAAGCCCCAGAGACTAAGTTTTTAAGGGGCATAACTCAGGCAAAAATCAACGAACCATAAAATCCTTCCTTCATGCACATCTACCAATTGAGGTGATAACATTGACCAAGTTTCATTAAGATCCAGTCAGAAACTTAGGAGGAGTTGTGTTGACAAGCCTGCAATTTCAATAAGCCCCAGAGACTAAGTTTTTAAGGGGCGTAACTCAGGCAAAAATCGACGAACCATAAAATCCTTCCTTCATGCACATCTACCAATTGAGGTGATAACATTGACCAAGTTTCAAGAAGATCCAGCCAGAAACTTAGGAGGAGTTGCGTTGACAAGCCTGCAATTTCAATAAGCCCCAGAGACTAAGTTTTTAAGGGGCGTAACTCAGGCAAAAATCGACGAACCATAAAATCCTTCCTTCATGCACATCTACCAATTGAGGTGATAACATTGACCAAGTTTCAAGAAGATCCAGCCAGAAACTTAGGAGGAGTTGCGTTGACAAGGCTGCAATTTCAATAAGCCCCAGAGACTAAGTTTTTAAGGGGCATAACTCAGGCAAAAATCAACGAACCATAAAATCCTTCCTTCATGCACATCTACCAATTGAGGTGATAACATTGACCAAGTTTCAAGAAGATCCAGCCAGAAACTTAGGAGGAGTTGCGTTGACAAGAAAAGTGGACGTACGTACGGACGGACGGACGGACGGACGGACGGATGGACGGATGGACGGATGGACGGACGGACAGACGGAGAAGATGACGCCAATATACGTCCGCCTCCGGCGGCGTATAAAAAACATTTGTTTTGAGGGGGTATAATGAGATAAATGAAGAAATTGCTTGTCACAATTTCTTTATTTTCCAAAATGTTTTTCAAAGCCAGTTGGGCATCAAAAAGCGTCATTATACGGGAACGGGTCAATTTGGACATGGCCATCACCAAGAGGGAAATAGTTGAGTACAAAGGCGATTGATCACATTCAATATTCAATACCAATTACAGGTATTATAAATCATGATGGACATCATTATAAACCATCAATCATTCCTACAAGGTCATTCATCTATATTGAAATATAGAGAAGGGGGAGAATATGGGTAGATGGCGTCAATCAATAATAATTATTATAAATCATGATGGACATTATTAAAATATCAATTTAACTCATTAATCACACCTACAAGATTATGGTCATCCTACCACCTTATATATTACAATTCTATCTAGATATTCTTGCTGCAACCTACAGAGAACAGTGAACACATGGGTAGCTGAGGTCTCAATCAATACCAATTATAATGAATCATGATGGACCATCAATCACAATCAAGGTGAAGGTCAGTCACCCCCAAGATAAAGTACACAATATTGCCACTGGTGGTGAACTCGGCAAAAGCGTGGGACGTTTTTTCGCGATCATAGTATTCCGTCGGTGTTGTTATAAAATATCGTAACTACGGCTTCGATAAAGCCGTAGTTACGAGATTTTATAACAACACAGACGGTTTGTCAATACATATCGGTCTATTTTTAGAACAAATTCATTGTTATTAGAAAAACTATCCAATCAAATCTTTAAACTCACATTTAAACGCAAAATATCTGTACCTTGTTGTAGCAAAAAATGTCCCTCGCTTTGGCCGAGTTCACCACCAGTGATTGTAGCTACAACAAAATAGAAAAGGAGTTTGAGTTTATTGGGGTTTTACGCCGTTTTCAACTGCCAGGGTCATATCGTGGCAGCTGTAGCACCTACCCATGGATTCCTGCTGTTTCTCAAACAAATACTACCACAACATCCTTACCGAGCCTCTAGCTACTCGCCCACTTAGATTAACAATTTCAAACCTATTGGTGGGTGACAATTTTGTCAGAAAGGGTATTAGCCGCAGCCGAAATAGAAAAAGAACAAACACATGGGTAGCTATTCTTAATCAATAACAATTATTATAAATAATGATGGACATCATTATAACACATCAATCACTTCTCAAAGTCAGTGATTCAGCAACTCTTCTAGAGCACAAAGCATAATCAATTGAACAGAAAAACAAGACATGGTTTTGACACTGTCAATTGAAAAGACTTTTGAAAATATTGAGTCTTTTGACTCAGAATGTTCTGTGCTTAAGGTATTCGGTCTTTTCGTAATTCCGGTAAAACAGAGTTGTCGTTCCTGTGGGACGGTATGTTTACTTCCATTTGCCTGTTTGACAAGCGGCAGCTTTAATATGTTCGTAAATTCAATGAGTAATTAAATGAAAATGATTTTTATTGTAACTTAATAATGGAATCTAATAATACCTCTGCACCTTCCATCATTTTTAGATCGTTCGGAGATCTATAACAAAAGAAATCTGCCATAATCCGATGATAGGTTATTATTGAAAATATTTTCCCCCGTGGCGTGCCTCAAATCAGGCGAGTGTCGATTTGTGACGTCATGACTTTGCGTTGCTTACTCTAGTCATATGACGTCATAGAAATAAAAAGAGGGGCAACTTTGGGGAAAAAAGATACATGTATATACATGAACGCTGTGAGCGAGTTTTTCCAAACAAATATTTTGTAACTGTTTGTAAGAACATTCCGCTCCACGCGGTTTTCCACTGTCGGAAAACGATTAAAATCGGAAATAGAATAAGTGAATGTTAAAGCACAAAAATATTGAGGAAAGAGGCGATATTTCTGACTGTCTATTGTCAAATTGCTTCCTTTTTCTCAATGTTTTTTCCAAGCAATCTACTGAGGTCAAATACAGGAATTAAGAAAAAATGTTTAAAAAAATTGAAGAATTCGTTTTTAAATGTGCCGAAAAAATGACGATTTTTTTTTAAACCCTTACCCATACAACAAAATATGGTCCTTTCCAAATAAAGTCTTGCTAATTGTCAGAATGATTCTGATTTTGCTATTTTGTGGGCATCAAAACAAAGAATTAGATAGGAAAGGGTTAACATAATAAACCATCATTTCAAATTTAATTCAAATTTGAAGCAGGCTGTAGACTATGATACGTAGATCTACTAAGAAGAACAGTTTGGTGTACATAGATTGTAGAATAGGAACTATTGAGGGAAAAGCAGTCAGCATGTTTAAATATCTCTTCTCTCAAATCTTTGCTATTTCGTTCAAGTTAGTAGATCTATGTAATTCACTGCTCAATAGACTAGATCTAGATCTACTTTGATATGTAAGCTTGCGTTTAGTGTGTTGGGACTATGTTGCAATGGGATTTCTCTTTCTTCTCTCCGCTGAGGTTCCTCTGTTGGAATCTCCCAACGAGAACGCGTTTCGACTAATAGGCTACTGTCACTCAGACTCGGGTATGCCTAGGCCAGATACGACGTTTGGTTCTAATTCTTGCGACTTATTACACGAATCCAAGCTCGTCTTGCATTTGCCTCTTTCGATATAGTTTGTGCAGTTCAAAATTTCCAATTTTATCCGCAAAATTATGACATTTATGAATGCAGTAGCGGTTCTTTCCTACCGATAACGCTTATTTACATTGACACCGGAAGACGGTATACCGTCCCGCATGAACGACAACTCTGTAACGACGGAATTACGAAAATCCGGAATCCAACCCCTCAAAAGCACTGAAGAGCCAGAGGCGAAATTTGAAAGTGCAAATAATTCCTAAACTGTGTTACATTTCCATTCCAAATACAAACATAAGCATTTTGCACGGTTTAGAATTTTGAATTAATGCATACTTACAGAAATATTTGACAAAAATGTTATAAATTACCTCCCTTGCATATGAATATAGAGTGAAATGATATTTGTAAATTATTTTCCTCTTGAAGCATAATCTTGAAATCCGGCACGGTGAATCAACTTATGTGAAGTCTATTTACAAGTGTGCGAAATTCGATGCATTTCGTATGGCTAGAAAGTGTAGATTTTTTCAGGGTCTGTAAACCTTAATTAAACATAAATACACAAATCATTTTCTTTTTGAAACAAATTTTGCAGTTATCGGCAGCTTTCAAATTGGACATTCAGGAAAGAGTTAAGAAATCCCAACAATGCTTGTGTTCCTGGTTGGCCTATAGACAAATCTGCCATGAGCAGAAGAAGTAGTATTGACAAGTTCATTATCATGAAAACTTAGTTCCTCTATGCTGGTGACATCCCTTAAAGGCTTCACATCATTGCTTGTCAATTTCATTGACATTTACTAAATTACTTCGTCACTACCTGAGGAGAACCCCCCGACACGAGTTTCCTAGTCGAGCTATACATAAAGGGGGAATTAAAATATTAATGCATTGTAAATTTCATAGGATTCACAATACATCCCTAAATTGTCTTTCAATGCAATTAAGTTTTAAAGGTGATGGGTGTCCTGATAATTAAATATGTAATGATTTAATTGAGATTGCATCATTTGAAAGACAGATTTTCAAAAGATGGCATGCAAAACACCATTAAGATTCATTGTAGCAAATTTGATTATCTGTCGACTAAGAACTGTAGGAGTAAAATATGCACATAAGTAAGTCCTTACAGACAGATGTACAGACAGGCAAATGGAAAACCAGAGCTGTGACATAATTGACCGTTCAGGCATAATAACCGATGAATAGCATGGCAAGATTCAGACTGGTTCACGGTTGATAATCATGTGATGCAATAATTACAGAATATCTTCAATAACTTTGTTCATACGGGGCCGATTTGAATTCGGTTTGAAGCAGAGAATGTGGACAGACAAATATCACACATTAGATGGACATGGTTGATTTTTTAAAAATCAACTGATAAAAAAAGTAATTGAAGATAAACCATATCCATGTTATTCCTAACATTTTCCCACCTTCTCTGCTTCAAACCGAATTCAAATTGGTCAAGTATTAACAAAATTTTTGAAGATTTTCTGAAATTGCTGTATCACGTGATAAACATCGTGATACATGCCTTTTGAGAACTTTTCAGGTCTGTAGTATGTAAGATTAATTCCTGTACAATGTTTACGACATTTTGGTCCCCATGGCGGCGTGTAAGACAGTTGGTGTGATGATGAAGTTAACCCACGGCGATGATCAGTGGCAGGTTTAACACCTTAATTAGTTCTCCAAGTTTTGATGTTGTTAACTGTCACACCACATCATTACAAACGACAAGCTCAGCCTCCCCCCAGGTGCATTCACAGATTTCTGATGAAAAATCTATCCCTCCAGATGACAAAATTTTGTCTGCCATGAATTATCACAGGACAATTTGTCAGAGGGAGGTCAGAACATGATAGTTCCAGCTTTTTCAAGCTCTAGTTACAAGGTTTTGACCTCCCAAAAACGAATTGTATATCATCAGTGGGGGATCCAAACCTGGTAGCTACAGCTTGACAATTCTGAAGTTACATGATTTTGGTCTCCCACCCATGATCAATGTTTGAGTTAGTGCAATACTGTTGTATTTAGGGGGCATTTAGAATTTATATGCACTTCATCTTCGTCTTGCTTTTTAATCGTAACAGTACTTTTACATAAATTCATTCACTCAGCATTGAATGATTATAAAGAACAAGAAATAGTGCAAGAAAACATTACATTATAAAGTTATAAACCATCGAGCGTTGAACAGAAACACTGGATATTTTTAAAAGACATCATCATAATGGCACAACTTTTTGCAAACCCTAAAGAAAGATCTAAAATAATGGATGGAAATTGTTAAGTCTCAAAACTACATGAATAGTCTTTAAAATGTAAATCCTGGATTATTACGCAAAGGACTAGAATCAGCCTGTACATATCGCTGATTTTCAACAAAAGCCCAGTAACTGCAGCTAATTTTAAGCTGCGGTTTTGAGGTTTTTGTCGAAAAGTGACGATATATGCATTTTGGCCTCTCGCTACATTTCAAGTCACCGAGAATGAAAAGGTTAGGTTACTGTTCTGGGATATAGGATGTTTGCTATATCAAACCACGAAGTAGCCTTGGGCTCTGTAGAAAGTCAAGATAGAACTGTATTTTTCAAGTCATGTGAAGCCTAAGAGACTTTTATTGCTAAAACAAATTACAAAACTTACTATCACACTCCCAGAAAATCGTGAAATTTTCAGGGGCAAGAAAATTTCATCAACTACTACTCTTGGGCTAATATAAATTGTTCACCTTGTCCCAGTGTTTCAATTTGTTTTTAGTGTTTGTGATTTTAATCGGAACACGACATCCCACGTGGGGGTAAATGAAGAGGAATCGTTATTTTTCCCTGACGTCCAACTAAAAGTGGCGGTGTCATGCAAAACAACTTAAACATTTTGTCAACTGACAATTTGTGCATCATCAATTAGACCAACCTGCAATTAGCCTTCTTCTCCGGAAAAGAATAATTTCAAGTTGTGAGAAAACAATGGAAACAGTACATTTAAAGACAATCTGACGATATATTTTCGGATGTTCAGGGGTCACTATTCACCAAGTATTTTTTCTTAATGATATGTCTAGTAAAATTACACAAAAACCCATCTGATTAGAATAGAGAGTGCTCACTCATCCAATCAGATGAAATGTTGATGAATATGACAGATTTTTGTCAAAGCTATCTGTCAGAGCAGGCCCCGGTTTCTCGAAAAAACTTAAGTACATACTCATGAGAACATGCTAAACATCAAAGCAATACTCTCCAACGTTGAAGGGTATTCGATTGAAGTTCACATGGATTTCGTGCGATTTGAGCACGGTGCTCAGATTTGAGTCTGAGAACCTACTTAAGTTTTTTCGAGAAACCGGGGCCAGGATTGACTAATCTGGGATCAGCATCATAGCAGATATGAACTGAATACATGCTCAATGCAGTATTATTGCTGCTGAAAACAAGATCTGACAGAAACATTAGAAAAGATCCACAAATTGTTACCTCTGCTTTGAAAGTGTCATAAATACAGAAGTTACACACATTTTCGAAGCCCATTAACTTTTGACCAAAAACTGTCAATAACAATTCAGACGGATTGACATAATGTCAACTAGACCATTATGTTCCCAAAGCTTGTTTTTTTCTGAAGACTCATTCTAGAACTTTTTACCTTGTTTATCTTTGGTAATAGATCTATTCATACTGACAGACTTAAACTAGAACTGTCGCAAAGCGGACAAATACCCCCCACTAGCGCCTTATCACTGAAAAAGTGCTGTAGGTCAACTGGTTCTTGACTTAGAGCACGGAAACGGATTTTAAACAAAGTCCGATTGTGACCTTGACCTTTGACCTTGGTGACCCAAAAACAATAGGGCACCTCCTTGGGTCATGGGCAACAACTGTGTAAAGTTTCATGATCCTAGGTCAACCGATTCTTGACTTAGAGCACGGAAATGGATTTTGAACAAAGTCCGATTGTGACCTTGACCTTTGACCTTGGTGACCCAAAACCAATAGGGCACCTCCTTGGGTCATGGGCAACAACTGTGTAAAGTTTCATGATCCTAGGTCAACCGGTTCTTGACTTAGAGCACGGAAACGGATTTTAAACATTAGCCAATGGACGATCACAAAAATGTCATGCCCCAATTGTTCAACGTTGCACGTGGTTTTGTATCGATTTATCGACTGACAATCAAAACAATCGACATACCAATGGCAAAGAATTTTGTGCTAACAATAGACTAGGTTCATCGTTATTTTTGATAAACCGTCGGTGTTGATATAAAATCTCGTAACTACGGCTTAAATTAAGCCGTAGTTACGAGATTTTATAACAGCACCTATGAAATACTATTTTGTTAGTCCGAATTTACGTCACGATTAACTGGATAAAATCGTTCCCTATTAACGACCACATGCCATTGTTTGCCTTAAATTCTATGTTGGGCGGAGCGATCTGTCGATTGGCGTTTGGTCAATTGAATCAATAGGTCTACAGTATGGGCTTGATTCTTCAGTTGGCAAATATACCTTATTCAGTAATGTCATTGCTTCAAAAATGTCTGTTTCTCTGAGCACTTCAAAAACTGCCACAAATGATGAAATGGAAGTTATTAAAGATAGAATTCTTGACTTAGAGCACGGAAACGGATTTTAAACAAAGTCCGATTGTGACCTTGACCTTTGACCTTGGTGACCCAAAAACAATAGGGCACCTCCTTGGGTCATGGGCAACAGCTGTGTAAAGTTTCATGATCCTAGGTCAACCGATTCTTGACTTAGAGCATGGAAACGGATTTTAAACAAAGTCCGATTGTGACCTTGACCTTTGACCTTGGTGACCCAAAAACAATAGGGCACCTCCTTGGGTCATGGGCAACAACTGTGTAAAGTTTCATGATCCTAGGTCAACCGGTTCTTGACTTAGAGCACGGAAACGGATTTTAAACAAAGTCCGATTGTGACCTTGACCTTTGACCTTGGTGACCCAAAAACAATAGGGCACCTCCTTGGGTCATGGGCAACAACTGTGTAAAGTTTCATGATCCTAGGTCAACTGGTTCTTGACTTAGAGCACGGAAACGGATTTTAAACAAAGTCCGATTGTGACCTTGACCTTTGACCTTGGTGACCCAAAAACAATAGGGCACCTCCTTGGGTCAAGGGCAACAACTGTGTAAAGTTTCATGATCCTAGGTCAAACCGTTCTTGAGTTAGAGCACGGAAACGAAAAAGTCTACGGACGGACGACTGGACGGATGAACGGATGGACGGACTACTTCGTAGGTGGGGGGTATAAAGATGTGACAACCACATTGTAAACCAGATATGGAGCCATAAAACCAACAAATGCACCCCTAAAAGTGAATTGAACATTGAAATTTGATATAGCTGACAAACAATTCATTATAAGGTCATCAATGGATCTTTTTGTGCATACAGCCTTCAGTAGCAGCTAACATGATCTCTGACAATAAGCAGTCTTTATACACTCGTCATTTCTATTAAATAAAATAACGAAATATATGTAACAACAGATATTTCAACAATACTGATACTTAAATCACTTACAAAAATGTTTGACAACAGCCCCATTTTACCATGTCTGTTGTTGGCATGAGCCTGGCAGTAGCACTTGACATGATCACTCAGCCATTATCAAATGCCCGTACATGGCTGTAACTAATTCATCATCAAGTTTTTCATATTTTTATTGAATCATCATTATTATATTTAACAACAGATATTTCAACATAACCAATATTTTAGATGATTTTCTGCGCCATTTTCTGATGCGTGTTGTTGACAAGCCCTGCAGTAGCAGCTCACATGATCCCTGAAAATGCCTTTACATGTTTTTTTCTGTTGTTGTTTATATTGTTTATCATTTTACATGATTATAAAATATATAAAACAAAGTTCACATATTTCAACATTATTGATATTTTAGATGATTATTGTGTCCCATTTTAACGTGCCTGATGTTGACTTGTAAGTCCTGCAGTAGCAGCTGACATGATCCCTGACAATGCCTTTACATGTTTTTCATTTGATTTATTTTCATTTATTAGATCTATAAAATATAATGAACATTTTTCAAACATACATTTGTTTAACATAACTGATATCTTAGATGATTTCCACCCCATTTTCTGATGCGTGTTGTTGACAAGCCCTGCAGTAGCACTGACATGATTCCTGACAATGCCTTTACAAGGTTGTTGTTCTAGATATTGCTGATTATATTTTTGAATATCATTTTACATAATAAGAAAATATATAACACAAAGTTATCATATTCCAACATTTCTGATATTTTACATGATTTTCACCCCATTTTAACATGCCTGATGTTGACAAGCCCTGCAGTAGCAGCTGACATGATCCCTGACAATGCCTTTACACACTTGTCACTAGATAATTATACCCTCCATCCAAACTCCTCACTTACAACATGGCACAACAAAATACAGCTTCATCAAATTCTTAAAATGTTAGTGCAAAACTGTTGTAAGTAATCATAGAATTGACCAAACGCCGACTGTCAATCAAAAACATCGATTAGCCAATGGACGATCACAAAAATGTCATGCCCCAATTGTTCAACGTTGCACGTGGTTTTGTATCGATTTATCGACTGACAATCAAAACAATCGACATACCAATGGCAAAGAATTTTGTGCTAACAATAGACTAGGTTCATCGTTATTTTTGATAAACCGTCGGTGTTGATATAAAATCTCGTAACTACGGCTTAAATTAAGCCGTAGTTACGAGATTTTATAACAGCACCTATGAAATACTATTTTGTTAGTCCGAATTTACGTCACGATTAACTGGATAAAATCGTTCCCTATTAACGACCACATGCCATTGTTTGCCTTAAATTCTATGTTGGGCGGAGCGATCTGTCGATTGGCGTTTGGTCAATTGAATCAATAGGTCTACAGTATGGGCTTGATTCTTCAGTTGGCAAATATACCTTATTCAGTAATGTCATTGCTTCAAAAATGTCTGTTTCTCTGAGCACTTCAAAAACTGCCACAAATGATGAAATGGAAGTTATTAAAGATAGAATTTGTGTAAAATATGGTATAGAAATTATTGAGACAAAAGGAGAAACTGCTGATAATCAGCAGTTTCTTCTTTTGTTTCAATGTTTTCAAGCCTTTTCTAATAAGGACGTCAAAACCACTCGTCTTGCTTGGGAAAGGGTTAACCATTAACCAATCACCAGACATTCTTATTTGAAAATTGTTGCAGATGACAATTTCAAGTGTATGAAATTTTATACTTTTGGTCTTTTTGGATAGAAAACATTGTCAGAAATGAAGAAATTGCTTGTCTCAAGCAATTTCTTGAAGTTCCACAACAATTTTTCCAAAGCCTTTATTTTGTTGGATGTCATTGTGATCATCAAGAAAGCATCAGAAACAACACCTTATAATGAATTTATTTCAAATGCATAGTGAAAGGGACACTACTCAGAAATTAGCATGACAGATAAATTAATTTTAGGCAGGAATTGGCAATAGAGCCCATATCGGCATTCAAAATCAGCATGGAACTAGATCAGCCGATGTATACACATAGTCAGATCAAGTACAATTCTGTTCTTAAATAGCTTCTTCATTATCTGCAGTAACTCTACGTAGGGTAGCATGGATTAAGATCAAAATGCACTTATGTACTGTCTGATCTGGGTCCATGTTCATAGAAATGTCATTTTGCTAGATCAATGATCATATTTACTTACTTTTAAGATATTATTGCTAAAATTCTATCAGATTTTAGGATTTTACATGATTGTTAGTTTACAAATTCTAATTTTGAAATATACTAACCATTTCTAGGGTAATAACCATTCCTTTCTAAAACAGTGAAGCTGTTTGACATTGAGGCAAAAGAACAAATACCGTATAGCACTTTATTTCTGCGGGGTCCAAATTCTGCGGTTTTTCCAGAAATCAGGCGGGTTAAATTTTTGCGGAACATATTTCTGCGGCCTCTCATTTTGCAAAATCAAAGATTTAATTTCTGCGCTATCAAATCAGTTTTAGTCAGTATCAGACATAGTTTGAAAGACGATGCTTACCAAATAATCTAATTACTCCGTCAGGGTAAAGGGATAATCCCACTCATTTACCAATATCTATAAAGGCGTTATGGGAAACAATGCCATATACAGATAGGTGTGAAAAGAAAGACGTGTCAAACTCCATTGTTATGATTTTGTTCTTTCCATCGGGTGGTAACAGTTTAACTTGTCCATGTACTGACTAAAATTACAGACAACAACCTCTACATTCAGGATTAATATTCTGCGGATTTTATTTCTGCGGTGCCGTCCACGACCGCAGAAATAGCAGAAATAAAGTCCCCACAGAAATAAAGTGCTATACGGTAGTTCATTTATACAGTATTTTCTCCTTTTGACTCACTGTTTTCTAAGCTTTATCATGAATAAATCCAGTCTTTATAGACATACATTTTGTGATGTAGGCTTCCAGAGCATAATGCCGTAAACTAAAACCTTTCCTGCAAAACAATTTTTTAAACTGGTCTAAATTTAATGCCGAAGTAGATAAAAACTAGAAATCTATCACTGAAGGTGATAAAAATACCCCCGCCACCACCTTTGTTCAGACAAGCGTTTTTGTTGAATCAAGAGCCATATGTCAGAAATTGTCAATCCGATTTTCTTGAAATTTTGTCAAATCAGGGGCCATAACTCAGAAAGTATCGGTCCGATTTCCGCAAATTTTGCATCTTGCATATATACAGTTGCTAATGCACACCTGTGCCAAGTATGAAGCAAATCGGACAGTAACTTAAGGAGGAGTTGTCCGGACAAGCATTTTTTGGTAAAATCAAGGGCAATAACTCACAAAGTATCAGTCCGATTTCCGTGAATTTTGCGTCTTGCACATATACAGGTCCTAATGCATACCTGTGCCAAGTTTGAAGCAAATCGGACAGTAACTGTAGGAGGAGTTGTCCGGACAAGCATTTTTGGGTCAAATCAGGGGCCATAACTCAGAAGGTATCAGTCCGATTTCGGTGAAATTTGCGTCTTGCACATCTACATGTCGTAATGCACACCTGTGCCAAGTATGAAGCAAATCGGACAGTAACTGTAGGAGGAGTTGTCCGGACAAGCATTTTTGGGTCAAATCAGGGGCCATAACTCAAAAAGTATCATTCCGATTTCCGTGAAATTTGCGTCTTGCACATCTACAGGTCACAATGAATACTTGTGCCAAGTATGAACTAAATCGGTCCACAAGTGTAGGAGGAGTTATCAGGACAAGCATTTTTTGTCAAAGCAGGGCCCATAACTCAGAAAGTAACAGTCAGATTTTCGTGAAATTTGCGTCTTGCACATCTACAGGTCCTAATGCACACATGTGTCCAGTATAAAGCAAATCGGACAGTAACTGTAGGAGGAGTTGTCCGGACAAGCATTTTTTGGTCAAATCAGGGGCCATAACTCAGACAGTAACGGTCGGATTTTCGTGAAATTTGCGTCTTGCACATCTACACGTCCTAATGCACACATGTGCCAAGTATGAAGCAAATCGGACAGTAACTGTAGGAGAAGTTGTCCGGACAAGCATTTTTGGGTCAAATCAGGGGCCATAACTCAAAAAGTATCGGTCTGATTTCCGTGAAATTTGCGTCTTGCACATCTACAGGTCACAATGAACACTTGTGCCAAGTATGAACTAAATCGGTCAACAAGTGTAGGAGGAGTTGTCCGGACAAAGTTTTGGAGACAGACCAACAAACCAACAAACCAACAAACCAACCATCCAACCATCCAACCACTGGACCAACAGGCTGATTCCAGTATACCCCCTTCAAACTTTGTTTGCGGGGGTATAAATAGCACAAAAAAAATTGAGGCAAAAGGACAAAATGATGATTATCATGTGCGCATCATTGTCTTCTTTTTCCTCAATGTTTTCCCAATCGATCATGAAAACCTGGTCAAAAACCAGGACTTGTTTTGGGAAGGAGAAACCCTTTCCCAAACAAGACCTGGTTTTGACATTCCTAATTTCTAAAGAATAGGGAAAACATAAATGAGACAAAAGAAGAAAATGCTGATAATCAGTATTTCCTCCTTTTGTCTCAATATTTTCTAAGCTAAATTGTATACAAATCCTATCGAAATCAATATCCATTTTGATGTCTGTATGAGCTTCAAATCGGGATAGTCTGAACTTTTGTTGTTTGGGAAAGGATTAAACCTTATTTTTTTCTAGCCAGACCCAACAACTCATAAAACTGTCCGCTGACTTTCAAGATGTCACCTTTGTTTTCTGGTGCGAGATTGATTGATTCTGTTTCTAGAATCCTTAAATGACACTGACGGCACTTCATTGTTCATTCCTCAAGAAATTAACTGGTTTTTAAATGTCATTTATTTTTTGTTAAAAATGTTGCATACAAGCATTTACAATGGATCTTTGAAATTGCCATCTGCTCCTCCACCGCTGATGTATGACTATTATGAACATGATACTGTATTACACTCTTATTTCAACACAATATAGACAGATCTTTTTTCTTTTTTTTTCAAATTTGTCTACTTTTCTTTTCTACAATTTTGCCATAACAATTTTCAGTGTTTGGGATGTAGGACTTGTTGAATATTGACTTGGAGAAAGTTAAATCTTGAGGACATTTGGTTCCAGTCTGGGTTGGACCACTGGTCACATGGGTATATCTTGGTGCATATCAGTGCCCAAGAATATTTCTCTTAATATTACTGGTGTCACTAACAAATACATATGGACAAGTCAACTTTTTTGTTATAGATAAGATCTTTGACTTATTTTTATGCTCCCCGAAAAAAATTCTGGGGAGCAAGCATTATAGTCGCCATGATATCCGTCCGTCCGTGTGTCCGTCCTTCCATCCGTCCACAGCCAGATCACAGCAACCCTTCGACCAAATTCAATGAAACTTCACATGTAAACTCCCTTGGATAATCCCTAGGGACTTTTATCTCTGTTTTGTATTTTGAGGCTGCATCATGGAAAAAGGGGCCTTAATGTCAAAATTAGTTTTTTCTCTAATTTCTCTTCATCTAATGGACAGAATTTAATGAAATTTTGTGCTTATGTGATAAATGAGATATCCTAGACCATATTCTACAAATAATGTGTGGTACAAAAAATCTGTCATGGGAAAAGGGGGCTTAATGTATGATAGTTTTTATTTTGTGACAAACTCTTATTTGGGGAGCATAATCCGTCTATGATGGCTCTTAAATTGTTTGTTGTTGTTGGAGTCGACACATAAAATGATACATACAATACAAATAATAATAGCTGTTGGAACATGATTCTGCCTAAATGCTTGTCACTTTTATATGAGACTTAGTCCATAACCTCCCTGTTACGGTCTCCCATACATATGCAAAATTTCAAAGCAACAGCATCAGTAGGTGAAGAAATAGAGATATTTGTGAGCAAACTGAAACTTGTATGGTTACACTGATTCATATGTGACTGGAATACCTCCTCTATTCTTTTATTATTTGCACTTTAATTTAGATATTGTGACGTCCGTTAAGGCTTTTGAGCCCAACAAGGTTCAAGACCAGCCTGCGCATGTATCCCGGTCAGACTGCAGTTTGGCACAGGCTGGTTGTGAAACACGACTGTCACAAATGCTATAAGGGACGTTTTTCCATATGAAAAGATGAAGAAAATATTACTCCTCAAGGTTGATAC
This sequence comes from Fragum sueziense, assembly GCA_963680895.1. Taxonomy (NCBI): domain Eukaryota; kingdom Metazoa; phylum Mollusca; class Bivalvia; order Cardiida; family Cardiidae; genus Fragum; species Fragum sueziense. The sequence goes on along the minus strand of OY804599.1, from coordinate 3,418,655 downwards.
AGTTTGTTTTTGATTTCTAGAAAATGATGTCAGTGTACATCAATAATGAAATGAAATTAAGGAAAGCGCTAGTGTCAAGCTGACATGTCATTCTCATTGTGTTCCGCTAATTTCTTCCAGTTTGACAGATAGAAAGCATTTCAAATCTAGGCTAATTACCTTAAAACTTGAAGATGTATTTCTGATGGAAATCTCTACATCTTTTAATTCTAATGTCAATAACGGTGTAAGAGTACAAGACCCTGGCATGACAAGGAATCAGTAAAATGATTACAAACATTCAATAGGAAATGATTTATCCTGTTAACCGTGACATAAATTCAGACAAACAAGTAGTTTTTCATGGGTGTTGTTACAAAATCTCGTAACTACGGCTTGACTCAAGCCATAGTTACGAGATTTTATAACAGCACTTACGGGTTATCAAAACATAACATGTTACAGTAAAACAAATCTATTTTGAGCACACAATTCATTGCCACTTTATCATTTGGATAAGCTGTGCAATTTGACAGCACAAGATCATAGGAACTAATGGTTTGAGACTTAAATTGAATTGACTAGATCTAGAAACTTGATGGCGATTACATACTACCATTACAGTAACAATGGTCCTATAATGTACCATAGATTCAGATTGACATGCACAAGAAACCTGGTTTTGATATCCCTAATATAAAGGGCTTGGGAAAACATTGAGAAAAGAGAAGAAAATGTTGAAAGTCAGCATTTTCTCCTTTTGCCTAAATGTTTTCTGTGCTCTATCATTCGCAAATTTCACCTTTTGTAACACCAATTTTATCATCTGCAGCAGTTTTCAAATTGGAACATCCTAAAGTTTTCTTGTTTGGGAAAGGGTTAAGAAGAATTGCAGCAATACTGTCACTAACTGATTTTTCTATATCTCAAGATCAATTAAAGAACCGAAATGTGTGCCAAAAGATTCTATCAACCTTTCTAAAACAACAAAATTTAAGATTGATATGTTCAATTGACTTTTTTATTACACAAATTCAAGAAAAGGCTAATGGGAAAACATTGTGGTAAATGAAGAAATTGCTTGTGATAAGCAATTTCTTCATTTTCCACAATGTTTTCTAACCCAAAATGGAAAGAATTTTATAATTTCATCAGCTTGAAATTGTCGTCTGCAACACCTTTTAAAATGGAAGAATCCAAAATTTTGTTGTCTATTAATGGGTTGGAGAAGCATCAAATTCTTCCTACAAATCAGAGTAATCCCTAGAAAGGAGAAACGAAAGCTATAGAATTAATCATCTGCATCACTTTAGTTTCATTAGATTTACATTCAATTAATCGTTTCCGATTCAATTAGGGGCCTAATTACATTGTTTTGATTAGCTCTAATACGTTACTGCGAAAAAAAAGACCCAATTTCAATCTTGAAAATGGTGCACGTATTGACAGTACCGTCAACCTAATTTAAATGAATAAGGAAGATCTTTTTCTCCGAAAAAGGAAATCACAGGTTTGAAAACGAAATTGTTCTAACTGCCCTTAAATCTTCGCTACATCTTAACACTGGTTTGCATGACATCTACAAATGAGACTCAACATAAAAAGTAGCTTCATGCAGGTTATGCAAAAAGCAGTGCTGGCCAGCATGCACAGTCCTCACAGTAGAAACATAATTACATTTTTCTCTATAGGAAAAATCAACCAGATGAATCTATAAAGTGCTTTCTAAAACCTTTTTTCTCTCTCTTTGTAAGCATTTCCCAGTCCTAATCCCAGATTTAACAACAAAATCTTGTCGAACATTAGAACTTTCTGCTTGTCCTTCAATGTTTCCTTTGACATACATTCATATTTTAGTGTAGGAAATAGGTGAAAAATTGTGCACTTTTTGATAAAAGCATGAAACTTGGCACATACCTAGATGGGTCCAAAACAAAAAGATTTAGAGGTAGTGCCAAGCCAGATTTGCCCTGTGAGGGCGGCCATCTTGTTTTTCAAAATGGTGGCCAATAAGCACCATTGATGGCTAAGTAAACTTTTGTTGATTAAAACTATTGCTTAGAACCACTCAAAATATTATATTCAATCGAAAAAGCAATAAACAACACATTCTGAAATGTTACATTGCTCTTATCTTTAGAAATGGCAGCATTTTTGCCAAGATGGCCGCCATTTTTCCTTTTAGAAGCTATTTTATTAAAAGATGGAACTTCAGAGTTTTTGTTCTGAATTTTTATACCAAATTCATAGTTTTTATACAAAAGAGGCGTTGAAAAAGAAAATCTAAAGCTAATTTGTGTTTTCATCGGTTAAATTTCTAATATGGCATCCAATATGACATGTGTCTATAAAGGATATTTGATCAAAACATATGAATTAGTGAATATTCACTGTTATTCGTATCTGGTTCTTCCCCTGCGAAATGCTTTGTCATTCTTCATGAAGTATTAAATAAATATTCATTAGCTATTCAAGAACGGAAAAACTGAATTCTTCATGAAGAAGAAGTGAACAGAAAATGGCCTATTTTGCATAAATCTTCATAAAAACAGAGTTATGAATTTTTCATGAAGTTGGAAATGCATAATAAATCCTTAAACCATGCAGTTTTGCATTCTGAGAAAAAGGCATGAAGTCTTCATGAATAAATAATCATATAATTCATGAAGACTTCATGCAAGAAAAATACGCAAACGATCTTAAGAAGAAATCATAATTATTTTGTTAAAAATGAGTATGGGCTATTTTCTGTTCACTTCTTTTCAATGAAGAATTCATGAATAATATTTCTTTACATACTTCATAAAAACATACAGGTTTCTCTAAACACAGGGTAATGAATTTTTTATGAAGTTGGAAATGCATAATAAATCCTTAAACCAAGCAGTAATGAAAAGAAAAATCACGTCAAGGTCATGAAAAATACTAAAAAACAATTTGTACAAATATGTTGCTGACAGAACAAAACTTTAGAAACTTTTTGTAGAACAGGTAGTTTCAGAACTGTAATAAGTAACAGGCCATTAAAAATCAATGATTCCTATTTATAGAAGCAAAATAATAATATCCATTTTACAGAATAATTATGTGGGTGGGGAATGGTAAAAGAAATTAACATTTGAATTTGTTAAATTTAGTCTAAAGAACACTTCCTAACATTTTCTTCCTTGGTTTTATCATTTAGTGAGCTCCTTAATCACTTGATTATAACTAAAAATATTAATTATAACTCTTAACAAAAACATATTTCTTGAAAAATAGTCAGACAAGCAAAATTCCCTCCATTATTTTCTAAACCACATGTCATAGACTGGAACATGAATTAGACTGGGAGATCATGAACGTTTTAAGAACATTTTATGAACTGTACACAATCCATTATCAATTCATGATTAGTCCATGTTTTTTTGCCAGAATGGACACATTAAGAGTATTTACAGAACTGGGTCTGAATCTTTATCAGTCCTTAATCACTTCTTTATTCAAAATATGGACTTATTATGTACCTTTTAAGAAATGTAACAATCCCTTACTAATTAACCCTTTCCCAAATGACAAAAAATTAGGATGGTCCAATTTGAAAGTTGCTGCAGACGACAAAATGGACATTGAAAAAGAAAGAATCTTTGTACAATATAGCTAAGAAAATATTGAGACAAAAGGAGAAACTGCTGGTTATCAGCAGTTTCTTCTTTTGTCTCAATGTTTTCCCACGCCATATCTATTTGGGATGTCAAAACAAGGTCTTGTTTGGGAAAGGGTTAATTACCAGTTCATTTTTTTCCAAATGGACACATTAAGAATATTCAAAGAATGAGGCCTGATTCTTTACCAGTTCTTACACAGTTCTTTATTCAAACTATGGGCATGTTAGTGACATTTTAAGAACTGTTACAATCCATTATTAATTCATGGTCAGCTCATTTTTTTTCAAACTGGACCAGATTCTTTATGATTTCTTTATGCACAATAATGGACATCTTATGAACTAATTAAGAATTTTATTGAACTTTTTTAAATGAAAACTTCATAATAAATCCTTTACATTCATCATGAAGGTTTTAAGGATTTTGTCAATCATTAATATCTTCATAATGTCTTCATGAAGCAATTATCATCATACTTCATGCAGAAAACTTCATGAAGTGTGTTAAAGAAGTGATAATGAGTAATGTATGAAACATTCTTAAGATTCATAATATGTTCATTATTTTATGAATTACATTTCACAGGGGTTTGCATTTAAATCTAAAAGACATATAAGAACTCTAATTTTAAAACAGAGGATTTATGTTTAAAATGGTTTGCTATCCTATATGGCATCTGAAATGGCAGCCAGGTTGGTCTTTTCAGCTAAATATAATCTAAACCAACCTAAGTACGATATTTCACTGACTTGCATTGTTTTATCTAGAGATTGGGCATTTTTATTGCCAAATTAAGGCAGATCTTATATACAAGTGGGTTTGATATACCCTAGTATCACTTCTAAAAAGGCTGCCATATATGATGGTATTTAAAAATGTTGTTTTGAAAACCAATGGTATGTATCAAATGTCTGTTTCTAGAAGGCACTAACATTGTTTTTAAGTGATATATGTGTTTGCAATGACGAATCTGCCAATTTTGTCTATAAAATGTATCTAATCGAAAAATGAAAAAAAAATGTATTCTTGATCCATTATTTGGCACTTGATTTATCTTAGATACAATAGGGTTGCCATTCTAAAGCAATGACTGTGTGCATTTGATTCTTTGATATTAATTGATATAACAACTATTGTATTTTCACTAGTAGAACATATTATAAAGGAAGAAATCAATACAACATGTATGTCACAAACCATCAATTTTAGTATAAAAAAAAAAAAAAATTCTATGGACATCCGGAGAACTAAAACCGACGACCACAAACTGTTAACCATAGAAAGAACATAGCAATTGATAACGATGATTTGTTTTATCAGCCAATCGTTTCAAGTCAGCCTGTCTGTTAAATGTTTCATTATAACAAGTTTTTAAATACTTAACGTAATGGGCCACAAATTACCATTTCGGAAGGACATTGCTCTACCTGGGTACCTCTAGTTCATTCAATATTGTTACATCTTATCTAGAATAGGAATCTAACATGGAAAGTTGCTTCTTCCTCATTTGTAGCTGCTACTGTTGAGGCACTTACAGATAACCTATCACCCAGTTCTCTCAAGCCCTCTCTGTCGATGTCTTGACACCTGGCTCAGCTTTAATCATGTCCACGCTGTGATGTTGTCTACCAAATTCTTTTGTCTATCTTTGTTCGTTCCCTCCTGACCATTCTCTAGGGCAATGCCTGTGTAAATCCATGACTTACTACGAAACTGTTGTATTTTAGTTTGTCCAGATTAATTGTGGTGATTAGATCTTCAGTGGGAAAAATGATTGTATTATTTAGTTTTTTACTTTCTAATAAGTTATGTTGTCCTTGAAAGAGGTATTTAGCCATCTTCCAACCATCTCATTTCTATGACATGAACCGCTTTTAATGTACCTTTATGTCGGAATTATCTATGTCCTGCAAGTTTAAAGGGGTGTACAAGGGAGTGCGTGAGCTGAGTTTGATGTCTTGTTATCCAGAAATAATGTTTTTGATTTCTGTTGCAGCTTAAAGACAAACAATCTTGTTACTTTATATTCTTTCCTTTGTTCTATGTGACTTTCTGTGTGTAGAAGCCAGGCCAATTGTTGAAATGGCTACTGTGGAAGCATTTCTGTTACAGATATTAAAGATATGGTATACTGGCGAAAAGTAGAACCAAAGGCCACAAACTGACATAAATGTTTAGTCTGCCAAAAAGGGCAATGTTGACTGACTTACATATATCAGTGTTGATGAAGTTCGTAGTGCGTTAACATCTATGTATTGTGTAATTCTTTCTCTTAGAATCTCTTCAAGATAGAGTATAGTAGAACAACTTTTAAGTAATCGAGTTTCGGGAATTACATCAAGTCAAAGCTACACGAGGCTTTATCACCAAGTTGTATTGCACGTTGTCTTACGCAAATGTTCGCTCAGTTCATATCTTATATACTTGATTCGTGTTTTAGTTCTAAAAACACCTTTACAAACACTTTTTGTTACATAAAACAAACTTGAATTTTGCCAGCCCTTGATTAGATAAACTCTCTGTTTAGTCCTCAAACTTTTTTCAAAGCTATCACCCTTCTAATCAGTCTCTTTGGTTTATATGGCATTACCTTTTAGTGAGAACACATTTTACTCCTTAGAGTCATTACTATCACTACAAAAGGATCTACTGTGATATACATGTAACACTTTGTCATCATACTTTGTCAGATAAACACATTTATTACAGGTGGAGGCTTTTGGTTCTTCCCTTGACTAGTTTGTCGAAAAGTCGGCTTCTGCAAGGCCTTTAGCTACCATTAACAGATACGGCACATCCCGATTTAAATAGCACAATTGATTATCTATCTGTATCAGGAGATCACTCCCAAGGAAAGGAAAAAAAGTTTACGTCAGTCTAGAACACAAACAACTATATTACTTTAGATGTGTATGACATTTTTGGGGGATCTAAACAATTTCAATTTATGCCGACACTCTTAGATAAATCTAGATTCAATCGTATAGATACATATTAAAACCATTCAGAATCGACAGTAGATGATCCTAGAATTGTACAAGTTGCGTGCATAATTATGCAGTATTAACCATGTAACTTGGAAGCTGAAGTATACTGATATTTGAACAAGCAACCTACCATGATCCTGTATTTAGGATGTCCACGATGTCCTTTTTAAAGAAAATTGTTTGTGACACTTATCACAGATTCTTTAGGAAAGCCTCAATAAAACGGCCTTTTTATATAGGATCAATACATCTTATAATCTCTTATAATCATTAATGTTTGTTGCATTCTAGTACTAATTATAGGTAAGTAAGTTCTTGTTTCCATGTCCTGATGGAAAAATCTGTATAAACCAACACGAACACCATTTTGGAAGCCATAGAATGATATCAAACACTTTTAAACACAAATTGACTTGTTCGAAATTACAGATCTAGTGATTTTACGAGACAAAAAAAAATGCCAATTACAAATTATTGGTAATAAAATAAACATAATTTACCATGTTTGAATATACAGCTTTCAATGAATAAAAAGGCAGCCCTTTTTGCTGCCTTTATACCTATTTCAGATATTCAAAATGGTTGTTTTAAATGTGCAACTCTCTTAAATATAAAGAAAGAAATTTGATACAGTTAAATGGGAAAAATCATAATTTGTCTATGTTTATTTCTAAAAAGACCAATATGGCGGCCATTTCTGTTGCCATCTTTCGTATATAATCTATAGCTATTCAAGTTCCTTACTGAAAAATAAGAATTCATATGCATTTAAAGCAACATAAACATATAATGTTACTAGGTATCAGGTGTTTATAATTGAGATTTTTCTACTTCTATTGATTGATAAAACCGTATTAAAACTAGAGTGGCGGCCATCTTGATGCCATATTGGATACAAATCTATTTTTTCCAACCATCAACTTCATTAACATGACAGTTTCCTGTTGAAAATATCAATGAGACATGTTCAAATTGTTGGTATTACAACATGTTCTTACAGTTATGATTAGACAGTTTTAAAGGATACGAGGCATCCATTTTGGATGCCATATTGGACAGTAAATTCATCATTACGGACAAACTACTAGCCTTATTTCATTCATGTCAATGTTTCTAGAGTAAAATACAATGGCATGCGATACAGTTTATTAGAGAGAAGTTGCTTCTTTTCCATGCTGCAATAGAACAGCTTTAAAAGGCCAAAATGGCGGCCATCTTGGCAAAAAATGTTGCCATTCCTAAAAATGATTACAATTTTAGTTGCAAAAATGGTTCAGAAGTATCTTTTTACAATTGAATATGGTAGATTTAGTGTTTCAAAGTGATAACTATGGCCGGCAACAGAGTGAATAGCCCTCTATGAAAGGAAATATCCGCCATTTTGAAAATCAAGATGGCCGCCCTCACAGGGCAAATCTGGCTTGGCACTACCTCCAAATCTTTTTCTTTTGGACCCATCTAGGTGTGTGCCAAGTTTCATGCTTTTATCAAAAAATGCACAATTCGGCCAAAAATTGTTACCAGGAAGCTCCACTATTTGATTATCATTATGATGTCATTGATTTCTTGCAATCTGCATTAAAAGTACAAGCCCTTTTTCAAATAGCAAGTCCTCCGATAACTGCTTACAGCACAGAGCTACAAATGATATGGTTGTCTAATTACGTTTACTAGCATCGTGCAGCACGGGACATGACAAATTTGTAATCAACGGTAATGAGAAGTACTGATGCATGGGTTACCACGTTTCACGGTAAATAACATTGCTGCAATTACACACAAAACTCATTCAAGTAACTGATTTGAATCAAAAAGTATGTTGATTCTGTATTAACATCTTTTCAATTACAGACAGAACTCATTGAAGTTACTGATTAGAATCAAAAACTGTGCCAAAGCGGACAATCCTGCTCTAATCATCATACCTCCTATGGAAATAAAAAGATGTGATTATGCCCATTATATTCTATTTGCTCTACTGACCTAAAAACCATCCATGGCACAATAATTATTAGACGAAGCAAGATTTTCCTGGTGACCTACAGCTATATAGTAAAATGTTTTGAAATGTAGCATGCTGACATAAGGCTTAAGACTTAGATCAGACTGCATGTTACATGTAAGCAGATTCTTGTCAGTAGATTCTGGTTAACAAAGCCAATTAAATGAAATTTGTTGCTTTCTTTTTAACCAGAATAGACAAAGATCAGCTGGAACATGAAAGCAGTCCGATCTTAGACTATTATTCCAGTTTTATACTATGAATAGTTTTCCTCCTTTCCCTGTTGAAGGTAGACATTAGTTGTACATTATATTACATTCAACATCTGTGTCAGTACCTCCAGTACTTTGATTTTAACCCTTTCCAAAACCGCATAATTATACAGTTTCCCATTTTGAAAGCTGATGGCAGATTGGGTGTTCCTGAAGGTAGAAATGTGAAGTAACACAAAAACATTGAGGCAAAAAGACAAAATGCTGATTATCAGCATTTTCTTTTTTTTGCCTCAGTGTTATTTCCTAAGCATTCCCTGTTGGGGACATCAAAATGAGGTCTTCTTTGGAAAAGGGTTAAACATGCCAGGCGATTCCTTCATTAAAGGGAGTTGATCTTGCATGCACAGATAACTTACTTCAGTAGGACTGACATGAATTACCCCTCTTCGAAATCAATCAGTACTATATAAAGTCAAATGGCAATGTCTAAACCATAATTTTTAGTTTTAGGAAATGTGGATCAAAAAGAAGAAAATCCTGACCATCAGCAATCTCTCTTTTTCCTTCAACATTTTCTTTCCCAAAGAATTGCACTTCAATATACAATGTCACGACAATTTTTCCTCTGCAACACTCTCTGCATCAACAAGTTAAAGTGACATTTCACAATTATTTTTACATAAATTTTACTTTTATTCTATCTGAAAGAGCATGTTTTCTTATGAAAATTCTGAAAATTTCAAGCCAAAATATTGAACAGTTTACGAGAAATATATATTTTTGTGCTAAAATTAAACAAATTGTTGTGGACAACAGTTCAGATTTATATAGAATTTGTCATTTCTGTCTCAACTTTGAAGGCGTATTTTTCGCTTATAAATAACAACTTCTAAAAACTGATAGCATTTCTACGCATTAGAATAAACAATCTTTGCATCAAGACTAACATTTAAAAAATGAAATAGATGTGAAATGTCACTTTAATGTTGCAAAAAATGACAATTTTAAACAAAGGGCCATAACTCATCTTTACCAATAATGTAGTGTACCTGTAAAATTTGAAAGAAATCCATCCATTAGTTCATGAGAAGAAATGGAGTGGAAAAAGGATTTTTGGGGAATAATAAATTCTTTGTGATAAAGGGAGAAAGTCTACAGTAAATGTAGATAACTTTCTTGAGTCAGGCTGACATGATTTACCCCTCCTGCATATTTATTGTTCATGTCATTTTCTGTTTTTCGTTCAACAAAGAGACTGATTCTGTTCGGCTGCGCTTCATCAAAAACACTCCATTTCGACAGATTTATCAACCTAGGCCTTTCTGCTAATCTTCTTGATTGGACAAGTAAGATTTTTGTTATTAAATATGTAGATTGCCCTATTGTTTATGACGTTTCACCCTTATGGTATTCAATCTCTGTCTGGTTAACTCTTTCCCAAACATAAAGAATTTGGACCATTCCCATCTGAAAGTTGCTGCTGACGACAAATGGATAGAATAGTGTGCAATATATATGTAGAAAATATTCAGGCAATAGAGGGACGTCAGGTCTTGTTTGGAAAAGAAATATAAGCGATATAATTAGAACAGTTATGCTTTACTTTAAATCAAGGTAGTATCATTTTCATAGCAACATCTTTTCTTGGTTTTGGGTAGAGCAAAGAGTTAGTATAACTCACAATAAATGACCTGGCAGAGCATCCATAACCAATAGCTAAGGATGCCCTGCCAGGTCATTTACTGTAAGCTTTAACTCTTTCCCAAACAAGACCTGGTTTTGACGTCTCTAACAGAACAGACTTAATATAAAATATTGATACAAAAAGAAGAAACTGCTGATAACCATCAGTTTCTCCTTTTGCCTCAGTATTTTCTGTGCTATACTGTACACAAATCCTATCTTTATCAACAGAAATTTTCTTGTCAGTGCTACTCCTTTCAAAATTAATGGGAATAGTCTAAAATTTCGTCGTTTGGGAAAGGGATACTATACTAATTGTTAGATGAGGTCCCTGTTATCACTGGCTATAAATCACTGGGTGGGGTAACTGCGGCTGATAGCTCACAAGTTTGACGAGATCCAGGAACAACACAGTGTGGCATATCCCTGTCAAAAATTAATTGCTGCTAATTACTGACATCTTCCTTTTGTTATGAGCTTGAACAATTTATAAAGCTTTAATTGACATGCTGGGGGCCCAACAATGATGTTTTAACCCTCTCCTGAACTTGTCAATTACATTCTAATACTAAGAAACCGACATACAGAGATTAACTCTTTCCCAAACGTCAAAATTTTAAGCTTGTCCAAATTGAAAGAAGTTGCAGATGACAATTTCAATGTGATGAAATTTCAAAATTTTACTACTTTTGGGATAAAAAACATTGTAGGAAATGAAGAAATTGCTTGTCACAAGCAATTTCTTCATTTTCCATGATGTTTTCCAAAGTCTTTATCTTGTTGGGCGTCAAAAGGCGTCACTGTGAGGTAATGGGTTTATAAATGAATGTTTGTAAGCTAAATGCTGTGAACTTAGTAAAATTACACAAAACAACTTTAAAAGGGCAAAGTCAAATGCCCTGGCTTTTATCAAGAATCATGGACTCATGGACATGAACATGGGAGTCTGGTTTTGAAAATAACAATATTTTTCAAATCCAAAGGAAAGAAAAAGGAAATGCTGTAGATAAACATTTTCTTCTTTTATCCAATGATTTTCTACACAAACATTTTCTTCTTTTATCCAATGATTTTCTATACAATCAAGTGAAAATTCATTTTCTGTCAAATAATGATGTTTATTTTCTAACATAGTTTCATCTTGGACCAGTCAAAAGTTTTGTCATATGGAAAAGTGTTATCCAATTACTGCACAGTGACGCCTTTTGACTCCCTCACAAGAAAGGCTTGGGAGAAGATTGTGGAAAATGAAGAAATTGCTTGTGACAAGCAATTTCTTCATTTTCCACAATATTTCTACACAGAGAGACCAAATAATGTAAATTTTCATTCAGTTTTAATTGTTGTCAACTACATCTTTGAATTTGTAGCACCCAAAAATTTTGTCATTTGGAAAAGTGTTAATTGATATATGGCTTTAGACTGGTATACATAACAATTTAGACTGTCATCCTAACACAGCAGTCTTGTGCATGACAAGTGATTCCTGCATTTTGGGAACCTTAAAATATCTTCATAAAACACATTTATTACTTTACAATATAATAGCTTGACTTCAAAAATTTATTAATATAGAATACTAATTGGTAATTAGAACACCATGGTTAATTTACACAACATTTTCCTGCTTACTTTAACAAAATAATTCATAAATTAATCTCTTTTGAGGCATATCCTGGTTGCATTGCCTTTTAGCATTTTCAATATAATCTGTTTGTATAAATAATGAGCCAGAAATGAGCTGGAAAATGTTCTTTAGGGCTTATGAGACCAACATGGATCCAATAACTTCACATGTGCTTCTTCATCAGCATATTTTCTTATACACTTTTTATGAACATGAAAGCTCATTCTCGAACTAAACTGTTGTAAAGCGGTCTAATACATATCCAGGTCACCATCCTCACCAAGCCATGCCTTGTTTGAGCAACAATATCAGTCAAATTGTCAGTACCATAGATGACTTTGTAAAGTCAGGAAATATCTCCATGCTATTATCATCAAATCTAGTTGATAGTTTATGGAGATTTTTATCACAATCAGTCAAATTAATTTAGTAATTGTGCTTATGCGAAAGTGCCAAAGAAAAAGTCTAAGATGACTTTGAAAAGTAAAAGAAATTTCTTCATTCTAATGTCCATGCATGTCATGTTGATTATTCAAGTAATTATTCAGCAGAATCTATTCAGGCTTCAGGCGCAATTTGATGCCTGAGGTAAGCATTTATCATAGAGGCAGATATAATGGCAAATCCCAGTCATGTCTCTGCAGTGTTTACAGGAGAGTACCAAAGAAAATGTCTAAGTCAAATTATCTCCCTTGGATGACATCAGTTGATTGATTAATTGATTGATTGATTGGGGTTTAACCCATTTCCAAATGGCACAATTGTAGACTTGTCCAAATTCGTAGATGTTACAGATGACAATTTAAACTGAATGAAATTTTACAATTTTTGGTCTTTTTGTGTAGAAAATATTGTGGGAAATGAAGAAATTGCTTGTCACAAGAAATTTCTTCATTTTCCACAATGTTTTCCAAAGCCATTATCTTGTGGGGAGTCAAAAAGCGTCACTGTGCAATAATGGGTTAATGCCTCTTTTAACTGCTATGGTCATATCGCAGCAGGTGCAGCATCTAACAGTGGATTCCTGGAATGTCACGCAACAGTACTATAATATCCAACCTGAGCCTCCAGCTGCTCTCTCAGTTTGATAATTTACATCAATTGGTAATTAAGAGACATTTGACTTCTGTGAAATATCAAACAGGATATTGGCAAAGCCAGGGTTTGAACCCGCAACCCTTGGATTGATAGACTCCGACATTACTGACTGAGCTTGTTAAATATCCTATTACAAAAGGTGTCAGAAAGGCAACGAAGCATGGTAATTAACCTATAATACTATGGCTGAAATTTCATAAACAATAAATCGTTTCAATGCAAAGTGCACGCTGTCTTAATGACTTTTCAAATTTAGCTCATGCAGATTCTCGAGTATATCATATTAATCTGCATTTCATTCTTATAACATAAACTGAGATGACTGCCTAGATAATTACTGTGTAACCTTCAGAGAACGCAATATTTAACACTTTGCAAAACAGCAAAATTTTACAGTGGTCCAAGTCAAAAGCTGCTATAGACAAGCAAATCCATTGAAATGATATCCCCCTCCTAAAATATTCATTTCGAATATTACTCTGTATGTTTATGGCTTCAACAATCAGGGGCAGTAGCTCTAAATCTAATGGGGGAACCGGTACACCGGGTAACCCTGACCATATGCACAACTCCTCTTTGTAGTGATGCTTTCCACAAATTTTCATTGCAATCCAACAAATTGTTCCTAAGAATTAGAGCGGAAACAACTACTATTCTGTATGTGTATGGCTTCACCAATCAGGGGCAGAATCTCTGAATTTAAAAGTCGAACCGAGTATACCGGACGATATGCACATCTCTCCTTCATAGTGATCTGTATGTAAATAGCTTCACCAATCAGGGGCAGTAACTCTGAATTCAATACTTTCCACAAAGTTTCATTGAAATTGAGTCAATGGCCACAATATTGGTAATCATAAGATCTTGGATGAGTTTGAGTTTCAGTCTGATCGGATTTATAAGAAAACCCAGAGTTATCTTCCTTGAATTTGATATCATTACTATTTTCAACTGTGTTTATACTCTACCATCTAAAAATATGTGGACAAAATTTTTTTGTATTAAAAGATCTTGCATGAATGCAGTTTTCAGATTAAACATAATCTCACATCTTGAATTATGTGTCCTTGAATTTGACTAAATTGCAGTTTTCACAGTATCTAGGTTCAGCTGAGTGATCAAGGACCATCATGGTCCTCTTGTTCTCTAATTTATTTCATTTTAGTTCTATCATTTAGAACAGGGTAACAATAAATCAATTAGAATGTCATTTCATGCCCTAATGCAGGGTTCTGATGGGTTATGAAATGTATCAGGATAATCATAAGATATGATTCCTATCACAAACATAACTCACATAACTCTTTCACAAACAATAACCAGTGTCTTGATGTTCTTCATAAATAGCTTTGGACAATATTGAGGCAAAATAAAGAAATGTTGATTACCTGTACCATCATTAATTTTTCTCCCGTTCCTTTAATATCTCTATACATTTATTCCTGCTCCCTGATAATCTATTTTTTGTCTTCTCTAACACCAATTTCAAATTGGACTAGTCCATACATTTTCTGTTTGGGTAAGGGTTAACCCATTACTTCATACTGAAGCCTTTTGACTCCTGCACAAGAAAAGGTTTGGGAAAACACTGTGGAAAATGAAGAAATTGCTTGTCACAAGCAATTTCTTCATTTTCCACAATGTTTTCTAGTCCAAAATGAAAATATTTTTTTTAAATTTCATTGACTTAAAATTGTTGTCTGCAACACTTTTCGATTTGGACAATTTCAAATTTTTTGTCGTTTGGGGAAGGGTTACCGGTAAATTGATGTAGCACTTATTTGTGCTCTCCTAAAATGTAAGAAAGCCGTTACAGCTTGTAATGCCAGTTTATTTGAGATATGAATATTTAATAAGTTGTCTAATTTGTTCATTCATCATCTAAAGAATCATAAACTTATATTACATCATAATGAACTGATGGCTTATATCCACTGGTATGACAAAACTAAGTAAACATATAAATAACACACACTGTGGATAAACAACAAAATATCTCTGCTTTTCATCGAAAACCTCGTAACTGCAGCTTAAAACAAACTGCAGTTATGAGGTTTTTGATAAAAAGTGATTATGTGCATTTACAAATAGATCTATGTCGATTCTTCTGAAGAACCATAAACTTATTTTACATCATAATGAACTGATGGCTTACAGACACTGGTATGACAAAACTTAGTAAACATATAAATAAAACACATGGTAGATATACGGTACACCAAAATATTGCAGCTTTTCAACGAAAACCTCATAACTGCAGCTTAAAACAAACTGCAGCTATGAGGTTTTCAATGAAAAGCGATGATATGCATTTACAAGTAGATCATCATCATATGAAGAACCATAAACTTATATTGCATCATAATGAACTGATGGCTTACAGCCACTGGTATAACAAAACTAAGTAAACATACACTCCTGTGCGATAATGCCCCAGAGAGGGATATGCACAGTATCGGAAGAAGAAGAAGGAAACATATAAATAACACACATGGTGGATAAACAACAAAATATTGCTGATTTTCATCGAAAACCTCGTAACTGCAGCTTAAAACAAGCTGCAACTATGATGTTTTCAATGAAAAGTGATGAAAAGCATTTACAAATAGATCTATGTCATCTATTGAAGAATCATAAACTTATATTACATCATAATGAACTGATGGCTTATATCCACTGGTATGACAAAACTAAGTAAACATATAAATAAGACACATTGCGGATATATAGTAGTGCAACAATATTCTGATTGCCGCCAAACATAGCTGCAGTTATGAGGTTCACGATGAAAAGCGATGATATGCATTCACAAGTAGATTGTCATCATCGGAAGAACCATAAACTTATGTTACATCATAATGAACTGATGGCTTATAGCCACTAGTATGACAAAACTAAGTAAACATATAAATAACACACATGGTGGATAAACAACAAAATATCGCTGCTAATTTCATCGAAAACCTCGTAACTGCAGCTTAAAACAAGCTGCAACTATGAGGTTTTCAATGAAAAGCGATGATATGCATTTAAAAATAGATCTATATCATCTTCTGAAGAACATAATAAACTTATATTGCATCATAATGAACTGATGGCTTATATCCACTGGTATGACAAAACTATGTAAACATATAAATAACAAAGGCGGCGGATACATACCAAAATATCGCTGCTTTTCATTAAAAACCTTGTAACTGCAGCTTACAATAATGCTACAGTCACAAATCACTAAATGCCACCGCCTGGCGTGATAACTGCCAGTTTTTGTATAAATTCGGCCGGTGGCAGCCCTACGGCCGCCCTGCAGCAGGCAACATCGGCAGGCGGCAGTTGGCATTTAGGATGCCCCAACAAAAAGTTAAAATTCTAACTGCCACCGCCCGATTTTTTTCAATTATGCAAGTCGCCCTGCCACCGGCCGGGTGCATTTCAAAGTCGCGCGGTGGCTGTCAAGTGGCAGGCGGGCCGCAGCGCGATTTTTACTCGGTCTTGGTGCTTGAAGGTCTTCGAAAATCGTAACTGCCACTTTCCTTCACCCGACCTGCCGCCGTTATGCCATTGGCATGCCACCGTCCGATTTCTAAATATCTGCCGGTGGCAGGGCGGAGATCGAAAGGCAGCAGGGAGGCGGCCTTTGGTATTGGAAGGTGGCATGACGGCGATCTACCGAGTGTAGACTCGGACCCTGAATATAAATTCATTCTCCATATCCTCGTCCTCACTGCTGTTGCTGTGTTCGTGGGGATCTTGTCTAGGGCGCTTTTGGGCTGGCGCCTTGCTTTTGCCCTTTCTGTTGCATTTATTAGGCGGCATTTTCACAATTCCTACTGCAGGCTTTAGCTATTTTGAGAACAATGTTAACTTTTGAGAGAAGTCAAGATTTTAAATTCCTTGGAAACTAGCCAGCCGCCGTCAGATTATCGGGCGGGCGCCGGGCGGTGGAAGTTAGAACGCGCGATTGCCGGCCGGTGGCACGTGAAATATTGAAGGTCGCCCTGCGGTGGCAGTTTATAGCGGACAGTGGCAGGCCTGCCACCTGCCTGCCACCTGACTGCCACTGGCCGACATCCTGATGACGACACGCGCACCTTGTACCTTTGAAACGCCTGCCACCGCGCGTGCCCTGTCAGGTGGCATTTTAGTGGCAGTTATTTATGACCACTCGCAGTGATTCGTAAAAAAATCGCCCGGTGGCATTCGAGTTTAGGAATTCGACGAAGTAAAAAAATCGCGCGGTGGCAGTTTCACATTTAGTGATTTGTGACCGTAGCATTAGCTGCAGTTATGCGGTTTTCGATGAAAAGCAATTATATTCATTCACAAGTAGATCATCATCATATGAAGAACCATAAACTTATATGACACCATAATGAACTGATGGCTTACATCCACCAGTATGACAAAACTAAGTTAACATAATAAATAACAAAGGTGGATATACACGAAAATATCGCTGCTTTTCATCAAAAACCTCAGCTTAAAACAAGCTGCAACTATGAGGTTTTCAACTTTCACAAGTAGATCTACATGTATGTCATCTTTCCAGACAATATAAAGGCCTCATGTCACATAGACATTAACAAATCTGCATCCACATCAATGCTGGAGCATTATGACATACTAAATGGGTCAAAAGTCTATATAGAGCACACAAAAGACCTGGAACCCATCATAAGAGAAAGGCGACTTCGATGGTATGGACATGTTGAGAGGTCAAATGGGGCAATCAAAACAGCTCTGGACATACAGGTCTCAGGCGCACGCAGACCGGGAAGGCCCAAGATGTCATGGAGACAGCTGACAGAGAGGAACCGACGAGATTGGAGCCTAACCAACATTGATCTTCGAGAGAGAGATAGATGGAGAGCAGGTGTGAAGACAGCCATGCATGCAGCGAGCCAGTTACCTGGAAGGGAGCCCACAGACGTGGACCATGCTTCTACCCCTGCACATTAAACACGAAACCCGGGAGTGTGAGTGTGTATGAGTACAAACTTAATGTAACTGCATATCATCCAGTGTTGTTGAAAAACCTCGTAACTCCAGCTTTCTTAAAGCTGGAGTTACGAGGTTTTGCAATAACACCAATGACATGCAGATAGAAAAGTTTTGCTCTAATCTATAATATCCAGACTATAACAAGAGTCAAAATGATGGAATGTCTCGACCAGGCAAACTCTGTAATTCATCACAAACTGTTCACTGCCACCCCAGATCTCACACACAATCTGTAAACAATACAACTCATCTTCAATTATTTTCTTTATCTATCTCCGTCATTCACTCCATGCTAACACTAATTTAATCAAAGTCTTTCTCTAGGAATATTGTCTACCAATTTTATTCTGATATAACTCATATTTTTTTTGTTACATATTTAGTGTAGATTTGGGAATCATACATTACAAATAATTCTAAATGATTTTGTTGTGTGATAATCTACATGAACAATATCAGGAGATTTTTGTTTCTTGACAATTCTTAGAAAGTTTTCATTAAGTATACAAGTATAATATGACCAGGCTCAAAATGTTATAAAACTAAAAACATACCGCAACGTGGACTATGTCATTGTAATAAGTCAGTAAGTAAAACGGAACATGATCTACATAATGCAATGACCAGGAAAAAGTAAATATACAGTTATCATTTTCTAGTAATTTAACTTCTATACAGCATGATCCATTAGTTTATGAAGTTTCAGGCTGTTGTCGACTTTTGAAAATGGTACAAACCTAAAAAGCCAAACATCTTAAATCTACATTAATAAGTATCCATCTGAATCTTTAAACCTATCCCAAACAAGACCAGGTTTTGACATTTCTAAGAAAATATGCCTGGGAAAACATTGAGACAAAAGAAGAAAATGCTGATGGTCAGCATTTCTCCTCCTTTTGTCTCAATATTTTCTATGCTATTTTGTACAGAAATCATATGTTTATCAACACCCATTTTGTCGTCTGCAGCAGCTTTCAAATTGAACAACCCTTAAATTTTGTTGTTTGGGAAAGGGTTGAAATAGTTGAACAATCATTGTTACATTTGGTGAAAAGAAGAAAATACAGATAACCAGCATTAAAAAATTCTCCTTTTAGTTAAATATTTTCGTCATTATACTGCACACTATCTTAATAGCCAACAATTTGGTATTTGGTAAAATGTGTTTACACGGTGTATAATCACGTGACTCAGAATTTCAGATAATCTTCAATATCTTTTTTGATACTTGACCAATTTGAATTCGGTTTTAAGCAGAGAAGGTGGGAAAATGCCAGGAATAAGCTGGACGTGTTGGATTTTTTAAAAATCAACTGATAAACAAGAGGGCCATGATGGCCCTGCATCGCTCACCTGAGAGGACTTTGAGACAAACAACTTGCAATCTTCAAACTCGCATGACCCACTTTTTACATGACCTAGATATCATGAAGATTAACATTCTGAACAATTTTCACAATGATGAGTAAATATTTAGGTTCTTCGAGCAAAAACAAGATTTGACCTTTTGACCTAGTTTTTGACCTAACATTAGCCACTTTCTACATGACCCATTCATCATCAAGATAAGCAATTCTGAACTATTTTCACAATGATGAATAAATATTTTGATTTTTCAGAGCAAAAACAAAATTTGACCTAGATTTTGACCTCCCATGGCCCACTTTATACATGCCCCAGATATTGTCAAAATAAACATTCTGAACAATTTTCACAAAGATTCAGATATCATTATGGTTCTAAATGCAGAAACAAGATTTGACCCTGTGACCTAGTTTTTGACCTCACATGGCCCCCTTCTTACATTGACCAAATATCATCAAGATAAATATTCTCAACAATTTTCGCAACGATAAAGTAAATATTTTGGTTCCTAGAGCAAAAACAAGATTTGACCTAGTGACCTAGTTTTAGACCTCGCATGACCCACTTTTCACATCACCAAGATATCATCAAGATAAACATTCTGAACAATTTTCCCAATGATAAAGTAAATATTTTGGTTCTCAGGGCAAAAACAAAATTTGACCTAGTGACCTAGTTTTTAACCTCGAATGACCTGCTATTCATATCACCAAGATATCATCATGATAAACATTCTGAACTTTCACAATGATTGCATAAATATTTTGGTTCTTACAGGAAAAACAAGATTTGACCTATTGACCTAGTTTCTGACCTCACGTGGCCCACTTTCAAAATGACCCAGATATCATCAAGATAAATATTCTGAACAATTTTCACAACGATAAAGTAAATATTTTGGTTCCTAAAGCAAAAAACAAGATTTGACCTAGTGACCTAGTTTTTGACCTCGCATGACCCACTTTTCACATCACCAAGATATCATCAAGATAAACATTCTGAACAATTTTCCCAATGATAAAGTAAATATTTTGGTTCTCAGGGCAAAAACAAAATTTGACCTAGTGACCTAGTTTTTAACCTTGAATGACCTGCTATTCATATCACCAAGATATCATCATGATAAACATTCTTAACTTTCACAATGATTGCATAAATATTTTGGTTCTTACAGGAAAAACAAGATTTGACCTATTGACCTAGTTTCTGACCTCACATGACCCACTTTTCAAATGACCAAGATTTCTTCAAGATAAACATTAGGAACAATTCTCACAATGTTTAAGTATATATTTCCGTTCTAAAATCAAAACCACGGTTTGACCCAATGACCTAGTTTTTGACCTTATATGACCCACACTTTGTACATAAGCTAGATATCAAGATAAGTATTTAGGATAGTTTTGACAGAGTTTTTGGGACTAAATTGGCATATCTAGAGCAAAAGGAAGGATTCTGTAATATTATACCTTGTGACCTAGTTTTTGACCTTGCATGACCCACCTTTGATCATGACCAAGATATCATCAAGATAAAGATTTAGGACAATTTTGACAAAGTTTGGACCAAAATTGGCACTTCCAGAGCAAAAGGGAGGATTTTACAAGATTTGGCCCAATGACCTAGTTTATGACCTGGCATGATCCACTTCTTGACATGACCTAAATATCATCAAGATAAACATTCAGGACAATTTTGAGAAAGTTTGGAAAAAAACTGGCAAGTCCAGAACATAATGAAGGATTTTAAAAGATTTGACCTTGTGACCTAGTTTTTGACCTTGTATGACCCACTTTTATTAATTTCATAGATATAATCGAGATAAACATTGAGGACAATTTTGACAAAGTTTGGACAAGAATTGGCACTTCCAGAGCAAAAGAAAGGATTTTGTAAGATTTGACCTCCTGACCTAATTAATGACGTAGCATGACCCACTTCTTGACTTGACCTTGATATCATCAAAATAAACATTCATGACAATTTCTACAAAGTTTGGACCAAAATTGGCACTTCCAGTGTAAAAAGATGGATTACAATATTTGACCTAGTGACCTAGTTTTTGACCTGGCTTGACCTATTTTTTATCATGACCTAAATATCATCAAGACAAATATTCTGATAAGTTTTCACAACGATTGAGCAATAAATGTGGCCCCTAGAGCAGAAAGAAGATTTGACCTAGTGACCTACTTTTTGACCCCATTATGGCCCCGATTCAAATTCTTTGAAGTATTTTGAAAAAGCATGACCCATAGATCATATGTGTGAAATATTAATGAATTCTGTCAAGTACTTTAGGAGGAGAAGATTTTTTTGTGAAAAGTTGACGTACAGACAGATGGACAGATAGACAGATAGACAGATAGACAGACGCCGGACAACAGACCGATCAAAATACCTCACCTTGAGCACTTCGTGCTCAGGTGAGCTAAAAAGTTATTGAAGATAAACCAAAATTTTGGTTTATCTTTAATAACTTTTTTACCAGTTGATTTTTCAAAAATCAACCACGTCCATCTAATGTGTGACGTCTGTCCACATTCTCTGCTTCAAACCGAATTCAAATCGGTCCAGTAATTACAAAATTATTGAAGATTTTCTGAAATTCTGAGTCACATGATTATACACTGTGGTCTATATACTCCATTTTTATCAACATACATTCTGTCTCCTGCAACATCTTCCAAATTGGAGCAGTCTAACAGTGGATCGTCTGGTAAATGGGGTGCCTGTTATCTTCCCAGCAAATTAGTAAATCCAAGTATCACCTCCAATGTCAAAGGTGTCAGACAATGGAATTAAATACTGATCTATTGGGGCTTTTTTAATACCATTTTATCATACTTCTATGTCACTAACAATTTGGCCTATCTTTTTGAAAAATTACAGGCCAGTTTGAATTAAGCTTTGATCATTTATAACTTCAGTCTATTCACTTTGTTTATGACTGTCCCGACTTCAGATTGCCTCATTTATGTCAAAGCTTAGAAGAGAGAAGTGAGGAATTAATCCTTTCGAAGACCAACCCCTGGTTTCTCGGAAAAAACTTAAGTACATACTCATGAGAACATGCTCAACTTCAATTGAATACCAATCAACATTGATTTGTATTCAATTGAAGTTCACATGGATTTCGTGTGATTTAAGCATGGTGCTCAGATTTGAGTCTGAGAACGTACTTACGTTTTTTCGAGAAACCTGGGCCTGGTTTTGACATGATAAAAAAGCTTTTGAAAATTTCCAGCCGAAACAAGAAACTGCGGATAATCAGCAATTTCTCCTTGTCCCTCAATATTTAAACTAGAATATCACTGAAAGTGATCATACCCCCCAAAGGTGCAGTTTTTGTGCATTTTGAGAAGTTGATTTCATTTGAACTGGGAGCTGTTCAATTGGGAAATAGAGCTAGTTTTGAAAAGGGTCAATAAAGGAACATTCCTGCCAAGTTTGGTAAGAATTGGTTCAGTGGTTACAAAGGAGAAGATTTTTGAAGAATTATCTAACGATTTTTCCAAGTCTGATAAGCCCCGCCCGGCCACGCCCACAATTTTTGACAAATCAAAAATTCACGAACATGTTTTGAAAAGGGTCACCCAAGGAACATTCTTGCCAAGTTTATTAAGAATTGGCCCAGTTGTTAAGGAGGAGAAGATTTTTGAAGAATTATCTAACGATTTCTCGAAGTCGGATAAGCCCCGCCCTGCCACGCCCACATTTTTTGGCGAATGAAAAAATCATGAATATACATTGAAAACAATCACTCAAGGGTCATTCCTATCAAGTTTGATTCAAATTGGCCTAATGATTGATTTTTAAAGATTTTTCACATGATTTCACGCCCACAATTTTTGACAAATCAAAAAGTCACGAACAAATTTTGAAAAGGGTCACCCAAGGAACATTTCTGCCAAGTTTAGTAAGAATTGGCCCAGTGGTTAAGGAGGAGAAGATTTTTGAAGAATTATCTAACGATTTCCCGAAGTCCAATAAGCCCCGCCCTGCCACGCCCACAATTTTTGACAAATCAAAATTTCACGAACAAGTTTTGAAAAGGGTCTCTAAAGGAACATTCCTGCCAAGTTTTGTAAGAATTGGCCCAGTGGTTGAGGAGGAGAAGATTTTGGAAGAATTATCTTACGATTTCTCGAAGTCGGATAAGCCCCGCCCTGCCACGCCCACAATTTTTGGCGAATGAAAAAATCATGAGCATACATTGAATATAATCACTCAAGGGTCATTCCTGCCAAGCTTGATTCAAATTGGCCTGATAATTGATTTTTAAAGATTTTTCACATGATTTCTCTAAGTCCGATAAGCCCCGCCCTGCCACGCCCACAATTTTTGACGAATCAAAATTTCACATACAAATTTTGAAAAGGGTCACCCAAGGAACATTCCTGCCAAGTTTGGTAAGAATTGGCCCAGTGGTTGAGGAGGAGAAGTTTTTTGAAGAATTATCTAACGATTTCTCGAAGTCGGATAAGCCCCGCCCTGCCACGCCCACATTTTTTGGCGAATGAAAAAATCATGAGCATACATTGAATATAATCACTCAAGGGTCATTCCTGCCAAGTTTTGTTCAAATTGGCCTGATAATTGATTTTTAAAGATTTTTCACATGATTTCTCTAAGTCCGATAAGCCCCGCCCTGCCACGCCCACAATTTTTGACGAATCATAATTTCACGAACAAGTTTTGAAAAGGGTCACCCAAGGAACATTCCTGCCAAGTTTGGTAAGAATTGGCCCAGTGGTTGAGGAGAAGAAGTTTTTTGAAGAATTATCTAACGATTTCTCGAAGTCGGATAAGCCCCGCCCTGCCACGCCCACATTTTTTGGCGAATGAAAAAATCATGAGCATACATTGAATATAATCACTCATGGGTCATTCCTGCCAAGTTTTGTTCAAATTGGCCTGATAATTGATTTTTAAAGATTTTTCACATGATTTCTCAAAGTCCGATAAGCCCCGCCCTGCCACGCCCACAATTTTTGACGAATCAAAATTTCACGAACAAATTTTGAAAAGGGTCACCCAAGGAACATTCCTGCCAAGTTTGGTAAGAATTGGCCCGGTGGTTGAGGAGAAGAAGTTTTTTGAAGAATTATCTATCGATTTCTCAAAGTCGGATAAGCCCCGCCCTGCCACGCCCACATTTTTTGGCAAATGAAAAAATCATGAGCATACATTGAATATAATCACTCAAGGATCATTCCTGCCAAGTTTGGTTCAAATTGGCCTAATTATTGATTTTTAAAGATTTTTCACATGATTTCTCAAAGTCTGATAAGCCCCGCCCTGCCATGCCCACAATTTTTGACGAATCAAAATTTCACGAACAAGTTTTGAAAAGGGTCACCCAAGGAACATTCCTGC
The DNA here is from genome assembly GCA_963680895.1 of Fragum sueziense. Lineage (NCBI taxonomy): Eukaryota > Metazoa > Mollusca > Bivalvia > Cardiida > Cardiidae > Fragum > Fragum sueziense. Next base: position 3,393,672 of record OY804599.1, on the reverse strand, counting down.
CAAGTTTGGTAAGAATTGGCCCAATGGTTGAGGAGGAGAAGATGTTTAAAGAAACAAGAGGACCATGATGGTCCTATATCGCTCACCTGAACCAAAATGATATGAGCAACATTTTTGTTCAATTCAATTGATATTTATGACTTTAAGACCGAAAACGAACTTATGATCATCAATAACATTGTGAAAATCAAACTCATCAGAGATGAAAAGGTGCCCAACATTGTGTCCAAGTTTTGTCTTGAATGATAAATAATTGTAGATTCTAGAGTATAAACAAGGTAGAAAACCGTCGAAAACGGCATTTTATCAAATTCAAGGGCACATAACTCTCGACTTTCTGATCAGATCCAATTGAAAATCCAACTCATCCAAAATCTTATGGTCCCCAAGAATGTGTCCAAGATTTGTCTTGATTGGTCAATAATTGCAGATTCTAGAGTGTAAACAAGGTCGAAAACAGCCAAAAACAGTAATTTTGTCAAAGTCAAGCGCACGTAACTCTCGATTTTCTGATCAGATCAGACTGGAAATCAAACTGAACCGAGATCTTATGGTCCCTAACATTGTGTCCAAGCTTTGTTTATTGATTGATAATTGTAGATTCTAGAGTGTAAACAAGGTTGAAAACAGCCGAAAATGGCAATTTTGTCAAATTCAGGGGCATATAACTCTGGACTTTCTGATCAGATCAAACTGAAAATCAAGCTCATCCGAGATCTTATGGTCCCCAACATTGTGTCCAAGTTTTGTCTTCATTGATTGATAATTGTAGCTTCTAGAGTGTAAACAAGGCCGAAAACAGCCGAAAATGGCAATTTTGTCAAATTCAAGGGCACGTAACTCTGACTTTCTCCTCAGATCAAATAGAAAATCGAACTCATCCGAGATGTTATGGTCCCCAATATTGTGTTCAAGTTTTGTCTTGATTGATATATAATTGTAGATTCTAGAGTGGAAACAAGGTCGAAAACAGCCGAAAATGACAATTTTGTCAAATTCAAGGGCACATAACTCTCGACTTTCTGATCAGATCAAACTGAAAATCGAGCTCATCCAAGATCTTATGGTCCCCAACATTGTGTCCAAGTTTTGTTTTCATTGATTGATAATTGTAGCTTCTAGAGTGTAAACAAGGTAGAAAACAGCCGAAAATGGCAATTTTGTCAAATTCAAGGGCACGTAACTCTTGACTTTCTCCTCAGATCAAATAGAAAATCGAACTCATCCAAGATCTTATGGTTCCCAACATTATGTCCAAGTTTTGTCTTGATTGATTGATAATTGTAGTTTCTATAGTGTAAACAAGGTCGATAACAGCCAAAAACGGCAATTTGTCAAGTTCAAGGGCACATAACTCTCGACTTTCTAATCAGATCAAACTGAAAATCAAAGTCATCTTAGATCTTATGGTCCCAACATTGTGTCTAAGTTTTGTGTTGATTGATTTATAATAGTAGATTCTAGAGAGTAAACAAGGTCAAAAACAGCCGAAAATAGCAATTTTGTCGAATTCAAGGGCACATAACTCTCATCTTTCTGATCACATCATACTGAAAACCGAACTCATCCGAGATCTTATGGTCTCAAACATTGTCTCCAAGTTTTATTTTGATTGATCAATAATTGTAGATGCTAGAGTGTAAACAAAGTCAAAAACGGCATTTTTTGACATTCAAGGGCAGATAACTCAGCACATTCTGGTCCGATCTGGCCCATAATCGAACTCATCTGAGAACTTATGACCATACTTGTTTTGACAAAGTTTGATCAAGATTGATTAATATTTGTGGATGCTAGAGCGTAAACACCAAATTGTGGACGGACAGACGGACAGACGGACGGACGGACGACGGACAAAAAGTGATCACAATAACTCACCTTGAGCACTTTGTGCTCAGGTGAGCTAAAAACCAACAGACGGACCAACAGACAGACAGACCAACATACCGACAACCTGACTCCTATATACCCCCCAAATTGAATTTGGGGGGTATAATAATCCCCGCCCTGCCACGCCCAAAATTTTTGACAAATAAAAAATTCACAAACAAGTTTTGAAAAGGGATACTAAAGGAACATTCCTGCCAAGTTTAGTAAGAATTGGCCCAGTGGTTAAGGAGGAGAAGATTTTTGAAGAATTATCTAACGATTTCTCGAAGTCAGATAAGCCCCGCCCTGCCACGTCCACATTTTTGGCAAATAAAAATATCATGAGCATATATTGAATACAAGCACTCAAGGGCCATTCCTGTCAAGTTTGGTTCAAATTGGCTTAATAATTGATTTTTAAAGATTTTTCACATGATTTCTCTAAGTCCAATAAGCCCCGCCCTGCCACGCCCACAATTTTTGACAAATCAAAAATTCATGAACAAGTTTTGAAAAGGGTCACCCAAGGAACATTTCTGCCAAGTTTAGTAAGAATTGGCCCAGTGGTTAAAGAGGAGAAGATTTTTGAAGAATTATCTAACGATTTATCGAAGTCGGATAAGCCCCGCCCTGCCACGCCCACATTTTTTGGCGAATGAAAAAATCAGGAGCATACATTGAAAACAAGCATTCAAGGGTCATTCCAGTCAAGTTTGGTTCAAATTGGCTTAATAATTGATTTTTAAAGATTTTTCACATGATTTCTCTAAGTCCGATAAGCCCCGCCCTGCCACGCACACAATTTTTGACAAATCAAAAATTCACGAACAAATTTTGAAAAGGGTCACCAAAGGAACATTCCTGCCAAGTTTGGTAAGAATTGGCCCAGTGGTTAGGGAGGAGAAGATTTTTGAAGAATTATCTAACGATTTCTCGAAGTCGGATAAGCCCCGCCCTGCCACGCCCATATTTTTTGATGAATGAAAAAATCATGAGCATACATTGAATACAATCACTCAAGGGTCATTCCTGCCAAGTTTGGTTCAAATTGGCCTGATAATTGATTTTTAAAGATTTTTCACATGATTTCTCTAAGTCCGATAAGCCCTGCCCTGCCACGCCCACAATTTTTGACGAATCAAAATTTCACGAACAAGTTTTGAAAAGGGTCACCCAAGGAACATTCCTGCCAAGTTTGAAAAGAATCCGACCAATGGTTGAGGAGGAGAAGATTTTTGAAGAAAAACCAACAGACGGACCAACAGACCAACAGACAGACCAACAGACAAGCTGACTCCTATATACCCCCCAAATTGATTTTGGGGGGTATAAATATGCCGTGCGGAGTGATGTGGAGAAGATGTGATACACATTGTTCCAGCAGTAACTAACCCTTTCCCAAACAAGACCTGGTTTTGACGTCCTTCATAGAAAAGACTTGGGAAAACATTGAGACAAAAGAAGAAACAGCTGATAACCAGCAGTTTCTCCTTTTGTCTCAATATTTTCTATGTCATATTTTACACAAATTATATCTTAAATAACTTCCATTTTGTCATTTGTGGCAGTTTTTGAGGTGGATTGCCCTAAAAAATTTGCTGTTTGGGAAAGTGTTAAGACGTAGGAGTCGAGTGGTAGGATGTCCGCTGTAGGACTGAAGAGTCCTAGGTTCAAATCCTGCCATGGAATTCTGAGCAAAAAAGTAACCCAACCTTGCTCCTCTTCACCCAAGTGTATGAATGGGTACACGGGAGAGTTGAAAGTCGAAATGCAATGGCTGCCCAAGGTGCCAACTGTTCACAGCTGACTTTAAACTACCGGGTATGCCTTATAGATATTAGGGACGTCAAAACCTTGTCTTGTTTGGCAAAGGCTTCATCATGTTACCCTCTCTTGTATGTACAATTGTTGGTTGAAACATTATTGGTGTTATTGAATAAAGGGTTAATTTGTCTGAAAAGGCTCAAGTGACAACAACAATCTATTTGAAAATATACATTATGTCCCTTTAAAATGAAATTTTCAATAATCACATTCAAACCAATATAGACTTGGAAAGGCATGTCAGGAATAGTTACCACAGAAAAATTTAAAAAACGTGAAATCTATAATTACATATCAGAACTAATACACATGTTATTCTTCAAACAAAGAAAAACGACAAATCTTAATCACTGTGATAGGAAGTGTCACAGTTTATCAGTCTGACAGGACGTCTGAGCTACAACACACTCCAGCAATAAAAACTTCAGACAACCAGGGAACGAGGGGAGGAAAATATCCAACTACCATAAATTTTGTAAAGGCATTCTAAATTTGTTATTTCAAATCCAAACCCTATGCTGTGGGTACTCAATTGAATCGTCTCATTGAGACGATTCAACTGAGTACCCACAACATAGGGTTGATAATAAACAATGAAGGAAATATTGTCTTTTAGACAAAAAGACCAAGATGGCCCTGGAACGCTCACCTGGGAGGGCTTTGAGTAATACAACATTGAAAGTTTCAGAGCCTTAAGGATTCTCAGATGAACAAACACACAGTTTGTTAGTCTGAGCTACAACACACTCCAGCAATAAAAACTTCACAGACAACCAGGAAAATATCCAACAACCATTTGCAAGTCAGCCATAGCCTGCTAAAGGAAGTTATTTTGCTATCATCATCTTGAATATGCTGAGTAGAATTTCTGATTAACTTGAGCTTTATCGAAGCCTGAACATACAACCATAGACAGATCTCTCAATACATACATTACAGTTAGCCCTAATTACCTGCTTTTTTCAAGCAAGTGAAAAGCAACAAAATAAAGTCACTACGTAGGTGAAATGCTAATCACAAACAACATCTTTGAAATAAATTAAGTCATCTAATTCATGTTCCCGCCCATTCTTAAACAATCAGGAAATGACTTCAGTTTAATAGACTAGAAATTAAAACAAAAATAGACTGGGTGTTAACTATAATAATAATGTTAAGAGAAGTATACTCTGCCTTGTGTAGTTGACCCATTTCAGCTAGCAGCATTCTTTTTATCAAATCCTTAAAAAATAAGACCTGCTTTTGACGTCTCTAAGAAAATAGTCTCAGTAAAACATTGAGGCAAAAGAAAACAAGATGTGTTTGTGAAACACCAAAGCCCCTAAAATGGCAATTTTTCCAAAATATTAATTTTTGTGTAAAGAGTTGATAAGGGTTAACAGATTACCTTAAAGGAGGTACAATTGCATGGAACAGATAGATATCATTGAAAGGAAGTTGCATACCCAATTTGAGCTTTTATGCCAAATACTTTTGGAGAAAAGGAAAATGTTAAGTTTTTGTACAGACAGACAGACAGATGGACAGACAGACGGACAAGAGTAAAACTATTGCCCCCGATCTTTCGAAACGGGGTCATTAAAATACTAATAATGGTGAAATTCAGGGACAGTCAAATAAAAAGGATGATAAGCATGTATATCTTGCATGTCCGATAATGATTCCAGAGTTCTTTTAAGATTTTTCCAAATGACATATTTGTAGACTGTTCCAAATTGAAACTTGTTGCAGATGTCAAAATAAAAGTTACTGAAAACAAATTATCTACAGCAGATAGCAGAGATATAATTGAATGAATGGGAAAAATGCTGGTTATTGTTACTGCATTTTCTACAAGAATTTCTAAACTAACAGGCTGCAGGATCTTGTTGAGGAAAGGGTTACAGAAATTCATACATACACATATCTGACTTAACAGAAAGATATTTAAGGGAGAAAATAATATAATAGACAAAAATTGAATAAAGGAAAGACACTTTGCTGTTAAGTAAATAAGCATTAATGTTCATACCAATTAAGCAACATATTTAAATCTGTATTTAAGCAGCAATGGGGGTGCACTTAAACACGGATTTTCATAACAAAAGAAAAGCATAAATGCTTGTAAAATAAATTTAACAGCCAAGACAAAGTTGATATCTGGATTAGACAGTACTCCAGAGAAATATATCTGTAAGATATGAATAATTTCCATTGAGAATTCCTTGATGCCAACAGCAGCTATAAAATATTACATAAATAACACAATATATTCTTGAAATATAGCATTTTAAGTAATTCCGAGTTACAAAACAAATTCATCACACCTTTCCCACCAACCTTTTTTTTAACCCAATACCAACTGAAAAATTTCAGACTTGTCAAAACTCAAAGATGTACAGATGACAATTTCATGTGAATGAATTTTTACTTTTTTGTGTTTCTAACAAGAAAACATTGTTATAGAAATTGCTTGTGACAAGCAATTTCTTCATTTCCCACAATGTTTTAAAAACTATTCTTTCTTGAGAGGCGTCAAATACCGTCAATGTGCAGGGAATGGGTTATGAGCTCAAATTTATAAGTTATACTTTATCAGTTGAAATTTTTGTGTATTTTTTATTTGAATTCGTAAATTTTAATCATAGATAATTATCAAGTTCTTTCAATGATTATAATCAGTTCAAATTTGCAAGAAACTTTATTTGAACTTGTAAATTTAGGTGTAGATAAAAGGTGCCTGTAGATATAGATTCCAATTTACAAGCAGCTTCAATCCTTTCATAAACAACAGAAAATCAGACAGTGCTAATCTGAAAGCTGCTGTAGACAAGAAAATGCTTCCTGATAAAGACAGGATATTACAAGTGGTGTTCTTGACATCGTAACTTATTGTCAAAAAAATAAATCAACACAAACATAATATGGAAAGCCAGTCTAGTCAAATATCTCCATATATCATAACCATGACCATAAGGAATAGGCTCAATTTTCTCAAGAGTTATGTGTTCAAAGCGGCAGCAATTCAACTGTGAAATATTTCTAGATTTGGACGGCTAAGGAAAAATAGGTAATCTTTACTTCAATTACTCATATATCTTTTTCATTCAATTATATCCAACAACCAATTTGACCAATTTGACTGGTCGAGACAATGTTATTCCTACATAACATGCAAACTTAGTCTTACTCTCTACCCATGGGTCACTGTTTACTACTGGTACTTAAAACAACCTCTTCTGTTATCACAAACGCCCTTATACCCCATCCTTGTAATTGAGACTTTGTTACCCAATTAATTGCCTTTAAAAGTTTACAGACACACAAACACATGAATGTACTTGTCTTACATAAGACACCACACCTGAAGCTTCCTGGATGATCAGCCATTTGAGCTATGAAGTATAAATGATATATATATGGAAAAGGGGGACTTAAGGCATTCATGATCCATTTTTATCAAGATACATGTACATGATTGCATGTAATTCTATTCTTGAAGAACATCTTCATTACAAGTACGATCTGTCTCAAAATGCACAGTGGTCCACTGTGTTAAGGTACCATATCGTCGTTGTAAATGCAAAACCTCGTATGTCCATTCGCGCGATTTTAAAAGTACAAACTTGTGTGCCCTGTGTAGACGATTCTCACAAGTTTTGAGATATTTTTACTGATCAATATTATTGACACATTATTTGTGAACAATATGTCCAAATTTCAAGTAAGACATTTCAGTTTTGGAAAAGTTACTACACTTTTTTCCATCCCCTTTAAAATTTTCCAGAAACAAGATACGAGGTTTTGCATTTACAACGATATAGTTCTTCATGCATTCCTTCTGTTCAACATTCTGTCTTATTTTCAAACACTGTCGAGTGTCATTCTGTGTCCAGTCTCAATCGTTCTAGAGGCATTAATCTTTAACACAAAATGTAGGCACTCAATTCTATAAGAATTTCTTCACAATTTGGTTGTTGAATATCAGCAGCTAGCCCATTATCTGTAGACTTTGTGGCATTTGCCTCTGTCCAATAGATCACTCAGTAATTTCCCCTGACATGTGAATTACTCTGATTACAGGGGATTTACATGAAATATGGGGGTAAAATACCCAGTAATTATTTCTATACAAGAAATCATACTGTCTCACATAGACCAGGATTAAGTGATAGTCTCACTGTAGAAAAGATAAACGTGGATGTAGGACAATGATGATATATGCGCTCTGACTGGACTCTTGTAAATCACGGTGGAGATTGTGCATCATGGGATGGATAACGAATACGGACAAAAATAATCTTGAAGCTGGTCAAATATTTTGCAATAACTCCTTTATTTCTTTCGATTTTCAAAGGGTTTATTGCATGTACCCCGCCTCGAAAATCTCTTTCCTCAGATACATGGACTATTTGTGGTATCCTTTTAAATTTTCCAAAAATTAATCCAAACTGACCAGAAAACGAAATGATAACGACTACGTTAAAATAAGCCACGCTTCAGGTGGGAAATTGTGCAATAATTTTCTTATTTCTGTGTCAATTTTCAAGCGGTTTGTTGCATGTACCCCGCCTTACTTAGGGCTTTACTCAGGTGTATTACTTATTTGAAAACTCCCCATATTTTTCCCAAAAATTGATCCCAACTGACCTGAAAAACAATCAGAATTTTTTGTCATTTTTCTGGTCTGTTGGGATCAATTTTCGCAAAAAGTACAAAAAGGTTTCGTGTAAGGCATACATCAGAGGAAAGAGCTCAGTAAGGCAGGATACATGCAACAAACTGTTTTTAAATTGACGCAGAAATAAGGAAGTTTTTGCAAAATATCTTACCTGAAGCGAGGCAAATTTGTCTGTAGATTTACCCATCCCAGCATGCTCAATCCCCACCGTGTAAATAATGAGTCCCAAACATAACATCAATGGTTATCTCTCAAACCCTATATTGTGGGTAATCATTGACTAGGATTAAGTTATGGTCTCACTGTAGAAAAGATAAACATGGACATGGGACAATGATGATGTATTCATATTAATCGTTCAAATTAACCCGAGATATTTGCATATTCGGGTCATATTGGGTCACGATTGTATTGAAATGAATATTTATTTAGCGTTAAATATTAGTCTGTCTTCATGCAAAGTCTGTGTGGTGTAATGGTAAGTATCTCTGATTTCAGACCTGACGGTCAAGGATCGAATCTCAGAAGGTGATTTTTTTTTTATTATTAATAATTTTTTTCCTGCAATTATCATCCTCGTGAATTTTGTTGCTGTTAATCAATATTTTTTACTTTTGCCTCAATATTTTCCTTGCTCTAAGGTACAACTTCAATTCACAAATAAACCCATTTTGTATTCTGCAACTACTTTCAAGGGGAATCAGTCCTAAATTTGGCAGTTTGGGAAAAGGTTAAAAACTAATTTTGTTCTGCTTTTATTTTCAGATATGATGACCTATTGCGCGTAACGGATGAGGCGTTTGATCAGATTGGAGCTGAAAGATGGGATCGCACGTGCAGCAAGGTGGAAAAGGCTATAGAAGAGAGATGAAACGTGCTTATCACTACTCTGGGAAACCAGATCTCATTATCATAAATATCAGAGGATCAGACACTGAAGATACTGACACAGCAGACGGACACCAGTGCTACTGACACTGTTGACGAGATGTAACTTGGATGTTGAAATGCTGTGTTTGAAATGAAATAATTTAATAAAATAATGAAATATACAACTGAAATGAATAGAAATTTCAAATAAATATAAAAACAAGAGGACCATGATGGTCCTATATCGCTCACCTGAACCTAAATGATATGAGCAACACTTTTGTTCAATTCAATTAATATTTATTACTTTAAGACTGAAAAAGAACTTATGGTCAATAAGGTTGTGAAAATCTAACTCATCCGAGATCTAAATTATTGTGCCAAACATTGTACAGGGCTCCAGATAAGAGGGGGTGGTGACTTTTCAAACTGCAATAATGCTGTCAGTGATCATCAAACCCTATGTTGTAGGTACTCATTTGTATCGTCTCGTCGAGACGATTCAAATGAGTACCCACAACATAGGATTTGAATTAAAAAAAACAATGTTAGTAAGTCTTCACCTCCACTTATCTTTAGCCCTGATTGTATCCAAGTTTTGTCTTGATTGATAAATAATTGTAGATTCTAGAGTATAAACAAGGTCGAAAACAGCCGAAAACAACAATTTTGTCAAATTCAAGGGCACAAAACGATCGACTTTCTGATCAAATCAGACTGAAAATCAAACTCATATGAGATCTTATGGTTCCCAACATTGTGTCCAAGTTTTGTATAGATTGATCAATAATTGTAGATTCTAGAATGTAAACAAGGTCGAAACCTGCAAAAAATGGCAATTTTGTCAAATTCAAGGGCATATAACTCTCAACATTCTCATCAGATCAGACTGAAAATCAATCTCATCCAAGATCTTATAGTCCCCAACATTGTGTTCAAGTTTTGTCTTGATTCATAAATAATTGTAGATTCTAGAGTATAAACAAGGTCAAAAACAGCCAAAACAGCAATTTTATCAAATTCAAGGGCACATTACTCTTGACTTTCTAATCAGATCAAACTGAAAATAAAAGTTACCTGAGATCTTATAGTCTCCAACATTGTGTCCAAGATTTGTCTTGATTGGTCAATAATTGTAGATTCTAATGTGTAAACAAAGTCGAAAACAGTAAAAAACAGTAATTTTGTCAAATTCAAGGGCTCATAACTCTTGACTTTCTGATTAGATCAGACTGAAAATCAAACTAATCCCAGATCTTATGGTCCAAAACATTGTGTCCAAGTTTTGTCTTGATTGAATAATAATTGTAGATTCTAGAGTGTAAAAAAGGTTGAAAACCGCCGAAAATGGCAATTTTGTCAAATTCAAGGGCACGTAACTCTTGACTTTCAGATCAGATCAGACTGAAAATCAAACTCATCTGAGATCTTATAGTCCCCAATATTGTGTCCAAGTTTTGTCTTGATTGACCCCTTCCCACACATTGGCGCTTTTGGATGCTCCACAAAATAAAGGCTTTGGAAAACATTGTGACAAGCAATTTCTTCATTACCCACAATGTTTTCTACCAAGAAAGACCAAAAAATGTTAAATTTTGTTCAATGGAACTTGTCGTCCGCAACACCTATGATTTTGGACTAGGCTAAAATTTTGTTGTTTGGTAATGGTATATTAGAGTGCAAATCTATTTATATCCTCTATCAAACTAGATAACTCTACTTATACTGAATAAAAGTAGTGTCAGAGTTCCTTCCCTTAGATTAACTCTTTTTTTTTTTTTTAATACAGCAAAAAAGTGGCAATTTTGCCCAATTCAAGGGCACATAACTCTCATCTTTCTGGTCAGATCAAACTGAAAATTGACCTCATCCAAGATCTTATGGTCTCCAACATTATGTCCAAGTTTTGTCTTGATTGATCAATAATTGTAGATGCTAGAGTGTAAACAAACTTAAAAACAGCATTTTTTGACATTCAAGGGCTGATAACTCCGCACTTTCTGGTCCGATCAGGCCCATAATCGAACTTGTCCAAGAACTTATGATCGTACTTGTTTTGGCCAAGTTTGATCAAGATTGAGTAACTTTTGTGGATGCTAGAGTGTAAACACCCCAAATGTTGACGGACGGACGGACGGACGGACGCCGGACTAAAAGTGACCACAATAACTCACCTCGAGCACTTCGTGCTCAGGTGAGCTAATAAAGATAAACACAAAGAAAGTATATCAATAATAAAATTTAAAGATGTAAAGCATATTTAGTAAAAAGAAGAAATAAAAGATTCTTGTTCATTTCGAACCTTGATCTTCAATGTCATGAGCCCAATGCGCTATCAAATACGCCATGTAGCCAATTTAGAATTTATGGGAAAATAGAATCTATATTTCAAAGGTATCTTATCATTTAAATCGATAATACCTGAAGCGTGAAATCAGTATGCAAATATCTCAAGTTAAAATGAACAAGCAATACTGACTGGACACTACTGTAAATAATGAGTCCAAAACATACCATCAATGTTGATATGAAACAGCCATACAGAGAGCCTAGCTTCCAAAATATTTCATATCAAAGTAACTTCACCATCAAAACCTTGGTAAGAGCACAAGCAATATCTTCATTTTCCGAAATGTTCTGAAAACCCTGCATCTTCCCAAAAGACATCACTGTTTGGAACTGAAATAATTGCTGCTGCAATAGCTGGTTTAGTTTATTTCTTGCATTTTATATTGCATTAAGGCTGGTGCACCTAACATTGATTTGCTCACATTTCTCACTTCAGAACAAACACAATTTTCTTTAGCATTTTTAATTCTATATTAAGGTAGTCCACCCCTAATGAAATTCAAGCAATGTGGGAATTATTCGGGCGACATCAAAAACATTCGGCGGTGGAACTTTCCAACATCGAATATTAACAATTGCGCACAAATAGGTTCCAACACGTAACGACACAGCTTGAAAAATCTGATGCATTATAAATTTCAAAATGGCCACAATATGGGTATTCTACCTTAACTTTGAACAGTCTTGTGTTGTAAAGACAAGGATTAGATCTAAATGGATCAGTTTTAAATCTCTTGATGTCTTCTAGAAAGTTGTAAATATCTTTGTTGACACTGAAAGTTTGACATATTTGATTGATTGATTTTGCTTCTAATAAAGAAAGCTGGTTTCGTGTTGCTGTTTCCACAGGAAAATGTTTAATATTTCTCGAACAATAACAAGTTAATAACGCAATCCCACACAGTGACACTTTTTGAAGCCCCTCAAGAAAAATGCCTGGGTAAATATGCATTTGCTAATCAATATTTAGATCTACCAGTCTATAATGATTTCATGAGAAAAGGGTAAAACATGAATTTCAGACCAGAGGCAGACAGACAGACAGACAAAAAACAGTCAGAGACATAACAGACACTCCTCCTCTCCCCCTCCCCATGAAAATGTTATTTGACTTATATTTGTTTTCCATTTAAAACTATAACCCCCCCCCCCCCCCCCCCCCGAACCGCCTCTGGATCCGCCACTGATTCACAAAAGGCTCATCATTTAGATCTAATTTGTCCTCTGCACTTTTAATTTGGATCAGTCCATAATTTCATAATCAGTAAAATGGGTAACATTTTATGTGGATGATTCCATCCTTATTTATGAGTTTTTCCGTTCTTGACACACTCAGAATAAATCACCTCTTTTGTGACTTGGTGAGAGCAACAAAAGAAACCATCAATCAACTGTCAATTACAATCTCAAGTTACATCGCACATAACCCAACTCTAGTATGTGTTTTCTCCGAAACCCTTTCCCTAACAACACCGGGTATTGATGTTCCTATTAGTTCTAACAGGCTTGGGAAAACATTGAGGCAAAAGAAGAAAATGCTGATAACCAGCATTTTCTCCTTTTGCCTCAATATTTTCTGAGCTATATTGTCCACAAATCTTTTCTTTTCAAACAGTTTTACTATCAATTTTGCTGTCTGTAGAAACTAGATCTATCAAATTGAAAGTCAAAATTTCTGCCATTTGGAAAAGGGTAAAGCCAAAGCTGCATAGAAACATCTTTACATGTAGCCTATGATAAATGTATGACTAAATTTTATGGGTAAGTGCAATAGTATTGTAAGTGCATTTGAAAATTCATATGCATTTACCACTTTTTTGCACTAAACCATAAAAATGGTAAGGACACTGTGATAATTATTGGGTATAAAAAAGTAGCAGAGGCGTGCACCAAATGAAATCAATGACAATTACCAACGAAACTTGTAAAAGATGAATTCAATACCCAACGTATTATACATAAAATCATAAATCTTACACAAATGTCATTTCCAAAGAAATCTGGGTTTTTGTTTGCACTCTCAAACAAATGCTTGAACAATGGTACCCGGACTTGATTGATGTACACCTAGATTGATCGCACGAGACAGAACAAAGCCCACGTGACATTTGATTGACAACCTGCAATGAATTTTTTGATTGATGCTGCAAATACAAACAGCAGATGGTTTTGATGCTGGTGTTATGGCGCGCTGTCTATGGCGACTTAACGTTCACTGTATAGATTCAAAACAGGTTTCCTTCTGCTAGAAAATAACAGGAAAATATCTGGATTCTTGACAATGGATGAAAACAAAATTATATATCGCATTATTAGTAAACAAACAAGCATTTAATTGAGCATGAACCTTGTAGTTGACAGTCGACAAAACGTGCTGCTGCAGACGACAATTTCGTGAAGCAGACGATTTGTTCAAATCCGTTTGGTAAGCAATAGAAAAGCGAATTCAACGTAAACAGTACTTACATGACATTCTCTTGGGCTGAAACTGTTTCCTTCTTGTCATTCTATAAACATTCAATCTATTTTGTTGCTGTAATGCGATGTAATCAGCTTCCTATTCAATGCACATGACGTTCACTAGATCTTCTGCTAGTGACCTCTAATAAATTGACCCGGAAGTTATATCATTCCAATCGCGCATGGTTGAAGATTGTCTTACTTCCGCTCTTTTTGGATGAAAATCGACGAAAGCTTTGACGGAACAAAACTACTCTCTCGACGATTTAGGTAATTTTTGCCACTATAAGCCACCAGGATGTCATTTCATAGATTGTCAGGATTTATTTTGCAATGATACCACGAACGATATGCATAGCGGATGTCTACAGACCTGTTTGTAGGGTGGAAAGTCACTAAACCTGCCCCCCAAAGTATGGTGGCCTAGTTTGACCTACTTTTGAAAAATGAGGTGAACCAAGTAGATCAGACTGAGACTGTCAATCCAAACATTTCAGGCCCGTAGGAAAAGGGGGCTAGTGGGGGCTAAGTCCCCCAATGTTGGCCAAATATACAGAATTTTCCTTATTTCACACTGAAAATTTTTGGAAAATCCAATTTAGCCCCTCCCGATATTCAGACCCTGCATGGGGCTTTAGCCCACCCAATATTAAATTGCTTCCTACGGGCCCGAATTCATTTATAAATGATTGCAGGAGGCAGTTTCACTAGCCTTTATCAGTACAAATTAGGGTGAGATGATAAAAAATCATTTTTTGGATAAAAAAAAGTTTGTTTTCAGCGAATCTGGACTTTAAGTGGAGGGAGCCCTAGTGTCAGAGTTAGGTCGGCGTCACGTAACGTCTTCACTTCAAAAACTTAAACCTGGTCTATATGTCCGACACTATTAGAGATACAGCTTTGATATTTCATACATGGATACTTCTCGCCAAGACCTTTCATACGGGACCATGACATTTGACCCTGTGACCTTGACCTACTTTTAAAAAAACTTAAACCTGGCCTATATATCAGACAATATTACAGATAGAGCCTTGTTATTTCACATAAATTATGCATACCTCACGACATTGACCTTGAGAACATGACCTTTGACTTAGTGACTTTGACCTTGAACTTTCTTTTTTTGCGACAAGCTTTCGTATAGGGCGAGGTATGTTGTCCGAGGACAACTCTTGTTCAATTCTATCCTAGAATTTGTGGTTTAACCCTTTCCCAAATCACAACATTTTAGACTGGTTCCAACTTAAAAGATCCATTCATGCTATGTTTTTAGCTCAACTGGCCTTCAGGTCAGCGGGCTATTGTCATGGCGCTGTGTCCGTTGTGCGTGCGTGCGTCAGGTCATCAACTATTTCTTTAAAAATCTTCTCCTCAGAAACTACTGGATGGATTTCAATCAAACTTTCACAGGAATGATCCTTGGGTGGTCCTCTATCCGATTCCTTCAATTAATGCTGATTGAACCAGAAAGCCTGGAGTTATCTGCCCTTGAATTAAAAAATGGCTGTTTTGACTTTGTTTTCACTCTAGCACTTACAGATATCGACCAATCAAGACAAAACTTGGTCAAAATTTTGGTGACAATAAGATCTTGACTAAGTGCAATTTTCAGCTTGATCTGATATTTATATCATGAGTTATGTGCCCTTGAAATTGACAAAATTGTGATTTTCGGCTCAATTTTTACTTTGTTTCACTCTAGCAATTACAAATATTTACCAATTAAGACAAAAATTTAATAGAATGTTGATGACAATAAGATCTTGCATTGGTATAATTTTCAGCTTGATCTGAATTTTATATCATGAGTTATGTGCCCTTGAAATTGACAAAATTGTCATTTTCTGCTTTATTTTGACTTTGTTTTCACTAGATAGCAACTACAAATATTGACCTATCAAGACAGGACATTAACACAATATTTGTGAACATAAGTTCTTGCCAGAGTGTAATTTTCAGCTTAATCGGAATTTTACATCATGAGTTATGTCCCCTTGAAATTGACAAAATTACCATTTTTGACCTTATTTTTACTCAAACAGCCATAAATATCTCCCAATCAGTATGAAACTTTCACATAATCTTACCGGCCAAAAGATCTTGCATGGATATAATTTTCAGCATCATCTGAATCTTAAATCCTGTTTTATGTGCCCTAGAATTTGACAAAATTGCTATTTGTGACTTTGTTTTCTACAAAATTTTTGATATTGAACAAGCACTTCAAAACTTAAACATGATGTAGACAAAGTTAAGATCTTGCATAAATGACACAATCCCAGTTAAATGGGACAATTGATGTCTCTGGCCTTCAATATGTTCTAGCTGCAAAAAATCAACATTATATAAATGACCTCCGCATTTATTTTCATCCAACACCTATAACTAAAAAATGTATCTATAATTTACGTTCGTAAGAACTCCATTTCATATGAAAATCATGCGACAATCAAACTAGGGGGTACGAAAAACCGATGTCTCCGGGTATAAATTCTATCTTTCAAACCAAAAATGTCAATTTCAACAATAGATTATCCTAACAGAAATGTCCCAATCTTGTACAGAAAACATAGAGCTCCAAAACGATACCAAGATTTATATAAAAAATGTAATCCAAAATTTGTAGAACAGCCTCGAGTCGCTGTCTCCAAAATTCAAAAACGTACGGGACACTTTCTTTAAAGCTAAGAAACACTGACTTAAATCTACATTTAATGCATTAATCTAGCGTAATCTACTTTAGTATAAATATATATAATCAAAATGAAGTCGTATTTTGATATACTTTTGTCTATATTTTCAAAAAATCAACATCATTCTTAAACAATTTACCGTAATTTTAACTCCGTAACGTACGAGGCAAGAACTAAAGTAACTCTAGTTAAAAATGTGTAACTATAAATAGTTTAATTCTTCAAGTAAAATCACTATTCGAAGTGTCTTCAAATATGACAAAAAGAATTATGCCGATTACTATAATAGCATTGATACAGCAGGCCAAATAAAATTGGGTACACATTAAAAAGTGACGTTCGAGTCCATAACGTTCGAGGCAATTTTTAGTTTTCAGTTTTTAAATTGCTGAAATGGAACGTTTCCTGTGCTTATTTTATGTGTTTTGGATTCCTTAAGGACTCCAGTTTAAGCAAAATAGACTTTTAATGCACATAATAGACTTTACAGGTACTCGTACTAGTCTCGTACGTAATGGTATTATGATTACGCTTAATTGATACTATTTTTACAATATTGAAGAAAGTTCCACAAAATATGCCAGTTTTTGTTGATATATATAGGAATATATTCATACCCATATACATTACACTAGATTGATGCATTAAAATAGACTATTTCAGCGTTTCTTACCTTTATAAAAAGTGTCCCGTACGTTTTCGTATATTGGATCCATCAGAGGTAAGGATGTCTAGCAAATTTTGGATAACATTTTACTTAATTAAGAAGTTATTACACATACCTCATGTGTCAAAACAATACGAACATCTCAACTTTTATAAATTGAAACTAATTTGGCTAGGAAGTCTTAATTTGTAAAACAACACACCCAGATGGCTTATAGAGTTGTATTTATTTTTATTTATTCATTTTATTACAATTTTTTTGACAAAGTGTCTGGCAAATGGATATTGCCTAATAATATTATGATTTGATTGAAAAGGTAATAACACAGAGACTGTGATGTTAAAGGAAATAAAGCATATTACGTACGGGACAAGCTGTAGTTACGTTCGGGACAGACCAGTTTTAAACTATTGTTGATTTGTAACAAATCATTGACTTTCCATTTCGGTAAATCGATTAAGGGAATAACTCATTGCTTTTGTTTAACAATACGAGAGAAAATTAAAGGTTGTTTGGTGTATTTTAGAAGAGTTGGAAGTAGTCAACGTTTTAAATTAAAGGAATTGTACAAGGATGGCCGTTTTGAATTTTCATTCGCATAGGTACAATTCGCCATTTTCACCCATATTGTCAATTGATTCACATTTTACAAACAAATACTCATCAAAATGTATCGGATTTATTATTCTTTATGCATTACTTAATGTGAAATTAGACACACATTTCACAAAGGGGTCTATTTAAAATACGTAGTTTTTTATGCACACATTTGATCCTTTAACAGTCTATAAATCCAAAACTAAGCAAGCCCGCTTGACAAAACAACAGAAATTTGCGCAGAAGATGTGATCCAAGAAGAAAATTGTCCAGAATGAGTGAAGGGTAAAATGAAAAATTTCGAAAAAAAAATTAGTCAATTGTCCACTTTAACTGGGATTGCGTCTAATGTGATTCTTAGCTTGATATGAAGATAAATCCTCAGTTATATGCCTTTCATTTTGAGAAAATGCAAATTGTGACTTTGTTTTCACTATCTAATCAACACTTGGATTAAATATTAAAAGAATCTCAGGCCTGTGGAGCGATTCAAGACCTTCAGGTCTTCTAGTTATGGGACCCGTTATTAGCTCACCTGAGCACAAGGTGCTGTTTGCAGAAACTTTGCAGAAATATTTTTTAGGGGGTCCCTTTTAAAAATTGCTTAAAGAATTGAAATCCATTGAAAACTGGTTGCCATGGCAACAGAAAAATGAGAAATTTGACTAAATCTCAATAATTTCTTTAAACAACATCTCCTCCTAAATTACTGGGCCTATTTCAACCACACTTAGCAGAAATATTCCTTAGAAGGTTCCTTTTAAATATTGCTAAAAGAATTGAAATCCATTAAAGGCTCTGATTGCCATGGCAACAGAAAAGGAGAAATTCAACCAAATCTAAATGGCATCTTTGAATGACATCTCCTCCTAAACTACCAGGCTAATTTCAGGAGTGAATTTTCCTTAGGAGGTCCTTTTTAAAAAAAAATGCTAAAAAATATGCTGTTTTCAACTTCGTTTTTAGTCTAACCTCCACAAATATTACTGACCAATCAAGACAATACTTGACAATATGTTGGTAACCATAAGACACATGGGTATAATTTTAAGCTTGATTCGAAACCCACATCCTAAATTATTTGCCCTGGAAATTAACAAAGTTGTTTTTGTTTTTTTCGACTTTGTTTTCAATCTAACAACCATAAATATGGACTGATCAAGCCTAAACATAGACAAAATGTTGGTGGCCATTAGATCTTCATTTAATGTATTTTTCAGCTTGAACATGAAATTTCTCTTTGAGTTTAATATGTGCCCTTGATTTTGATAAAATTGCTGTAAAATTGCTTTTTAGCTCACCTGAGCACAAAGAGCTCAAGGTGAGGTATTGTGATCGATCGTTGTCCGTCGTCCGTCCAGCCGTCCACAATTTCTTTAAACATCTTCTCCTCCCAAACCAGTGGACCAATCTTCTTGAAACTTGGCTTGGAATGATCCTTGGGTGAAGGGCTTTCAAAGTTGTTAAAAGAATTTGATTCCATCAAAGACTCTGGCTGCTGCGGCATGAGAAAAGCGGAAAATAGCCAACTCTTTTAAATATCTTCTTCTGCCTAATTAGCAAGCCAATATTCTTGAAACTTCACATGAATGATCCATGGGTGAAGGGCTTTCAAAGTTGTTAAAAGAATTTGATTCCATCAAAGACTTTGGCTGCCGCGGCATGAGAAAAGCGGAAAATAGCCAAATCTTTTAAAAATCTTCTTCTGCCTAATCAGTTCGCCAATATTCTTGAAACTTCACAGGAATGATCTTTGAGTGAAGGGCTTTCAAAGTTGTTAAAAGAATTTGATTCCATCAAAGACTTTGGCTGCCACGGCATGAGAAAAGTGGAAAATAGCCAAATCTTTTAAAAATCTTCTTCTGCCTAATCAGTTCGCCAATATTCTTGAAACTTCACAGGAATGATCTTTGAGTGAAGGGCTTTCAAAGTTGTTAAAAGAATTTGATTCCATCAAAGACTTTGGCTGCCGCGGCATGAGAATAGGGGAAAATAGCCAAATCTTTTAAAAATCTTCTTCTGCCTAATTAGCAAGGCAATATTCTTGAAACTTGACATGATTGATCCTTGGGTGAAGGGCTTTCAAAGTTGTTAAAAGAATTTGATTCCATCAAAGACTTTGGCTGCCGCGGCATAAGAAAAGGGGAAAATAGCCAAATCTTTTAAAAATCTTCTTCTGCCTAACCAGTTGGCCAATATTCTTGAAACTTCACATGAATGATCCTTGGGTGAAGGGCTTTCAAAGTTGTTAAAAGAATTTGATTCCATCAAAGACTTTGGCTGCCGCGGCATGAGAAAATGGGAAAATAGCCAAATCTTTTAAAAACCTTCTTCTGCCTAACTAGTAGGCCAATATTCTTGTAACTTAATATGAATGATCCTTTGGTGAAGGGCTTTCAAAATTGTTAAAAGAATTTGATTCCATCAAAGGCTTTGGCTGTCATGGCATAAGAAAAGGGGAAAATAACCAAATCTTGTAAAAATATTCTGCCTTCAACTTACTAGTTGACCAATATTCTTGAAATTTCTCATGAATGATCCTTGGGTGAAGGGCTTTCAAAGTTGTTAAAAGAATTTGATTCCATCAAAGACTGTGGCTGCTGTGGCATGAGAAAAGGGGAAAATAGACAAATCTTTTAAAAATCTTCTGGCTTATGTAGTTGGCCAATATTCTTAAAACTTCACATGAATGATCTTTGGGTGAAGGGCTTTCAAAGTTGTTTTAAGAATTTGATTAAAATATCAAAGCTCTTAGTGCAGCGGCATCAGAAAAAGGGCAAAAGAGCAAACACTTTTGAAAAGGCTGAATTTGTTTCATTCTTTTGAAAAACTAAGGAAAAGGGGCTTTATTGCGAAATTCTTAATTTGCTGCTATACAGGTCAAAATGTTTATTTCAACAAGGCAAAAAATTTCAGGTGAGCGATCTAGGGCCATCATGGCCCTCTTGTTCCAACTTTGTTTTCAATCTAAATGCCACAAATATCCACAAATTTTTAACAAAATTTGGACAATACAACTGTGACAAAATGTTGGTGACTTTAGATCTTTAGTGATTGTAATTTTCAGCTGGAACAAAATGTCACATCATGAGTTATGTGCCATCATTTCTCACCTCATGTCATCTCAGATCAGGTGAGCGATTAATGACTGTCATGGACCTCTTGTATACAGTAGTTTTAGGGTCAGTAACAAGTAGCAATATCGAAGGATGGAATAAAGGGAGGCAATAACACTTGTTCATGTTGATGACAAATGTTTAAGCTTCCTTTTATAGTTATTTTTACCTAGTTTTGACAAACATGTGGAACTAGGAGTTCCATGGACCTTCTTTAGTATGGAAATGTCAGCATTTGAGCATCTATTAGGGTTTTTGGGATGCAAATTTTGCATCTCTATGCAACCACCTCTCTCTGCACTTTACCATTCTCTGCATACCACACAACATCTTCCAGTCCTCCTCACTATAAATAGTTCTATCCAAAGCAAAGATTTATGAGGTAACAGTCATTCGAATATTCAATATTATGTAAGTCTGAAGTTATACATGTAGATATTGGATTGTGTGACTGAAATGAAACATTCAATTAATCATGTCTCTAAGAGAAGAAAACACCGACATAATAATTTGCTTTATTATGGTTCAAAGATCAGTCCAATGGCCTTCCTTGTAAATGGGTCAGTCAAGTTTACTGAACTATGAAATATATATTCAAAGCTATAAATAGTTAATTTACACAAACAATAAATATGCATGAAGGTTGTGCAAAAAGTAGATACAACAGCTCCAGCATGGAATCAAAGTATACAATCTATTCAAATGGATAATCAAAGTACCTAATCAAAGTACTCTTAAAGTACTGGAAGGCCTACATTATTAACAAATTTGCTTCCCAGCAGTACTATCAGTACTTTGATTATGTACTTCAACTTGAAACATGAAATCAAGCGACAGAAGAGGGGAGGTTATCTGCAAACTTAAACTTCAATAATTTTGCAACCAATTTAGATGAAATAAACATAAAAAATCTTTGTAGACCTCAAAGATAACAACCATGAAATCAAAAGAAAATAATTTTTCCTATGAAAGTGAGGATTCACCACAAAATGATTCCTTGACTTGTGGCAGGGTTTAATCAGACATACAGACTTGTCAGTCTTAACTCCAAAAAAACAGTACTTTGGACAATTCGATTTGAAAGCTGCTGCAGATGACAAAATGAATGTTGATAAAAAACAGACTATGACATTGTGTACAATATAGCCAAGAAAATATTGAGGCAAAAGAAGAAAAAGAAGATAATGCTTCTAAACCGAGGTCCTGTGTCCATATGACCTTAGCTGTTGTGTGGGATGTAATACTCCATTAAGTCAATCTTTTGCCTCAACTTTTTCCCAAAACCAGATCTTAATTGGGAAATGGTTAAAGTGAAAAATAATTAGATGAGCGATCTAGTGTCATTCTGTCCTTCCTGTTAGCCAGCTGGAACTTTATGTCCAGGGAGCCAATGTCACAGCCCTAGCGTCTGCATCGACGTCACATCTTCACTTGAACAACTTTAACCTGGTCTTATATCTCAGGCACTATTAGAGATGCAGCCTTGATACTTAAGACATGCATACTTCCTGCAAAGACCTTTCCTTTGAAACCGTAACCTTTGACCTAGTGACCTTGATCTTAGAATTTGACCTACCTTTAAAAACTTTAACCTGGCCTATATCAAATGCACTTTTATAGATAGTGCCTTGATATTTCACATTGATACCTCATGACCTTTACCTTGAGACTTTGACCTAGTGACCTTGACATTTGACTTTTTTGAACAAGCTCTCGTGTAGGCGAGCTACGTTGTTCGCGGACAACTCTTGTCTTGAAAATAGATAGGGGGCCGATGCAACTGGATCTAATAACTGGACCCCCCCCCCCCCCCCCTTGGACAAATTATAGGATGGGTGGAGTGGGTTCTCAATCATAGCACACTTTTTCCTCTCATGATTGATCCATTCCCAAAAATATTGAGGAAAAGTGAGAAAATGCTATAATGTTTTCCCAAGCTTTAGCCTTTTGGCACTAAGATATGTGTAAAGACATCACTGCTTTGGAAAGGTGACAAAAATATATGGCTGTTTGGGAAAGGCTTGAAAAGGTGTTGACTCAAGAAAAGCCAAAAATGTAAAGATTGTTCACTTGAAATTGTCGTCTGTGTTATCTTTTGATTTGAAACAGTCTATAATTGAGTAATGAGTTAATATTGTTTTTTTTTTCAGGAAGAAACTCAATAACTCAAGATGGAGGAGGACATGCACTTGTGCCTGGTATGTCAAACAACAATCAGCGGGTTGATGAACTATATAGATCACAAGAAAAATGGATGCTCTGGCAAGAGAGAAATGAAGAGAGAGCTTCAACAACCAATACAGTCTGGAAACTCCAGTGTCACAGATCTTGCGAGAAACAATGTTCCGTGTTTAACACAGAAATATCCTGACACTCATCAATACAGTACAGACTTCTCAAGTTATAGTGGAGCTGGACCAAGTCATGCTGGAATTATAGACTTCACCACGGGTCAGTTTACTGGACATGTTGATGAGGACAACAAGGGGGCAGCACTAGACAATGTACTCTATACTGGTCATCATGATATAAAAACTGGAACATTATTTGATCACCAAGTCACAAATATAGTCATGACTAGTTCATCTACAAATCTTGATATACCAGAAGCACCAGCATTAAATCTGAGTCCGAGTATATTCCGACCTGCAGAACTGACAAGTTTGACATCGGGTACACCTACATCAGGTCTACACGAGGATCACGGTCTCCTGGCAGGCTGTATAGACAGTGAACAACTAGATACTGGGTATCCTGACAGTATCACATACCCGGTGTTGTCACCTGACACAGGACAGCCAAGAATCATTACAGATATTATAGCTCACAATACACACAAGGATGAAGATCACCAAACTAGACATGCTTCAGAGAAGGTGGATGACTTCTTTGAGTCACTAGAACTAATGAGTAAAAATGATCCGAGAGCTGAAAAAGGACAATCATTGGGAAACCTGCCGATCTCAAACATCCTGAGTAACCTGACCTTCAGTAGTGATGAAGAAGAGTTTAGTTTTGACTTTGCTGACGATGTTTCATTTGACAGTTTGTCAGATGAATCTGATGCAGAGATGACTAGCAGACAGACTAGCCAGGCACATCCATCTTCTAGAAACAGGTATACAATTAACTCTTTCGCTGCCAAATTTCCTGGAATTGTCTTATTTCCAGTGCCAAATTTTGGAAAATTCATAAGAGGGCTTATCAGTTTATAGAATAGTAAAAAATAGTTGTTTGATAATATTAAGCTGAAACATTCAGGAATCATTGCATATAAATAATTTGGCATAATAGCATACTTTTTATCAGGCAGTTGGTCAGATGACCTTGCCCTTGACCTTGAATGACCTCATTAAGCTATTGTTTGTAAGTCGCCGATCGGCGACATTGGCAGTCATCCCATTGGTCGCTTTTCGGCGACATTGGCAGCGAAAGAGTTAAAGGCCATCTCTGTATGTGATAAGCCTTTTCCAAATGATGAAAGTTTTTTTAAATTTCAAAGCTGCTGCATATTACATATTGGATGTTGAAAAAGGAAGAATTTGTGAACAATAGCCTATATTACAGAAAATATTTAGGCAAAAGAAGAAAATGCTGATTAAAAGCACTTTCTTCTTCTGTCAATGTTTTTGGAAGCCTTTTAAATAAGGTACATGTATGTTAAAACCGGGTCTTGCTTGGGAAAGGGCTAAGTAATGTTAAAAGAGTTTACATCTGTTGTACTTGAATGTTCAGGCCATTAACCCATTATCAAACAGCAAAAATTAAGATTGATCAAAACTCAAAGATGTTGCAGACAACAATATCAAGTGAGTTTAATTTAATATTTTTTGCCTATTTGGGTAGAAACTATTGTGGGAAATGAAGAAATTGCTTGTCACAAGCAATTTCTTCATTTTCCACAATGTTTCCCACTGCCCTTTGCTTTAGGGGAGTCAAAAAGAGTCACTGTGTGGTAATGGATTAATTTCATTTTTCATCTGGAGACAAATATTGTGGTTGTTGGTCGGTATGTTGATAGCACTTGGGTATGTCTCCACTGAGTAGGACTAGTACTGGTGATACCAGGTGATACCAAAATGTGATCTTGGAAGTTGGTCTGGACTGACTGAAAAAATTGCTGGATGTGACATTACCTATTTCCACACAATGACTCTTTTTGACCTCCCACAAAGTAATGTCTGTGGAAAATATCATGGGAAATGAAGAAATTTGCTTATAACAAGCAACTGAAATTGTCATCAGTAAAATCTTTTGAGTTTGGACCAGACTAAAAGTTTGTTATTTGGCAATGTGTTAATGGTGATCAATACAAACAAAAACATATAATGAGTAGTTTTTTCCAAGTGCTTGATTTAAAATTGGTACTGTATGGTTAATGAGGTATGACTATGTTATGTAGCTGGCATTTTTGACTGGATGATGTGTTTGTACTAGTGTGAGAAGTGTAACACAGTCTGGTGCACTAGCCCCTACTAGTCCTCTGTAGTATTTGAACTAGTCCACATTTCAAAGTAAAACAGAAAACAACATTAAAATCAATACATACACTAAATAATTATTTCATAACATTGAAAGAATATGGAGAAAGGGGGAAAATGCTGGTACTTGTTTCTTTCAAAATTTTCAAAGCATTCTTGACCACAGCCATTTTTACCTGGTACTGTTTGAAAGGGTCGTAATTGCCTGTTTCTACAAGAAAATGGCTTCAGAAATATTATGGGAAATAAAGAAATTGCTTGTAACAAGCAATTTTTTTCATTTCTCACAATGTTTTCTATACCAAAACACAAAAAAAATGTAAAGCTTTACTCACTTTAAATTGTCGTCTGCAATATCTTTGAATGGACCGCTACCGAGATCCAAGAGTTATCCTGAAATTGCCCTTGATTTAACGGGATTTATCTCCCTTGAAAACAACTGGGTAGTTCCGGTCTATTTTTGTAGATACGCTAAAGAGTAAAATTCATCGCTTCGCACGCAAAATGTGATTGTTTTCTTCACAAACGCATATTTAGCAGAATCGTCGTATACCATCGGATTGTTCAATTACTACTGAGTAAACCAGAATAAGTTTCGGCTTTGATTTCATCCAATTGATATGTTAAATCCAGGTTAAAAATCGGCCTGCAGATAAAAAAAACTCTGCCCAGCTCGCCGCAAATTTCCATGATTTCCGAATATAATGGCCGAGCAAGTTTTTAGCTCGACTTTTCGAAGAAAATGAGAGCTTATACTGTCACCCGGGCGTCGGCGTTGGCGTCGGCATTGGCGTCGGCGTTGGCGTTGCAACCAAGGTTAAAGTTTTTTCAAACATCAATAACTTCCATCCTATCAAAGGGATTCAACCCAAACTTGGAATACTTATTCACCATCACACCCTCTACCTTACTATCAGGGCCCATGACCCTGGGACCACTCTATTTGGAGTTATGCCCCCTTTATACTAAGCAACTTAGAAAGTCGAGCACGCTGTCTTCGGACAGCTCTTGTTTGTTTAGTTTTGCATATTGTAGAAATAATGTATATTGTATTTTCAATATTTTATTTTAGTTGGATTATTTTCAGTTAATTGATGATTCTGCATGGGCGTCATTGAAAACGTGAAAAGTGTTGTAATATTCAACATTAATTTTGGAGTTTGTTGCTCTATATACAAGCGATCAATATGAGAAAAAGTCTCCTTACTCTGATATAAATTCAAAATCCAAATAACTACATATCTATAACACTTTTTAATTATTAAATATGAATAAGGAATGATTTTCGCGCGTTCGTGTGCTAAAAATAGATTTCTGATGGGAAATCCCTCAACAACGTTTGCCGGGTACCAGTCTAATATTTTGTTTATCGGTCATGAATCGGACAATTTTTTCGTAACAGTGTTAGCGAAAAATTATTATTTTCAAGCGAGATATTAGCCGATCATAGATAATGCAGGCGGGAACTAAAACTACGAAACATTACGCATATTCAACATGCAACATTGATTCCAGATACGGAGACAGGCCATAATTGACCAACGTTTTTTTCTTGAGATTCCTTAGCGGCTTAACCAGAAAACACATCGAAAAGTCTGAAAGTAAAGTAGCTATGATCATGAAACTTCGCGGGTAGATAGATCTCACCAAGGAGAAGTGCAACGTACAAAAAGCATAACTCTACCTTGCTTATTTTGTGAGTTATTGCCCTCTGTTGTAGTGAAATCCTGTGGGGGTATCAAATAACATTCAGCGACAAATTCTAGTTTTTTTTCTAGATTAATCCTTTCCAAAACAAGACCGGTTTTGACGTCCCCAACAGAAAATTCTTGGGAAAACATTGAGGCAAAAGAAGAAAATGATGATCGACCAAATTGAAAAGAGTTACACAGCAGACAAAATGAGTGTGAATTACTTCTTTGGATATTGATGACCATCCTACTTTTGCCTCGATATTTTCTCTGACATGAAACACTAAAAGTATTCACATCCGTTTTGTCATCTTTAGACTTTTTTCAATTTGGCCCAACATGACATTTTGTCGTTTTGGAAAGGGTAAGCGAGTACGCACGAGCGGCACGACGAAGCTACGGCATAACCATATGTGTAAACATTACTTGTCAACTGGTTATTTCATAGTTACTTATCTTAAAAAGTTCACGACAGTGCAGCAACCTTCTCAACTCTGAATTATAATGTTTCTAAACAAATGATTACGGCAATCCAGCTCTTAGAACGTCATCTTCAGCGAGTTGAACGTGGAAAAACTTCGCGAGATTCACAGCCATGTATTTGTACGATAGAGGATTCCCAATCTATTTTTAGACCAGTGATGCGTGACGATGACGTATTTGTTTAACGAAAAAAACGAATCCTATTAATACAATATATTTCGTACATTTTGAGAAAAGGAAATGTATAGTTTTCTCTCAAAAAGCTTTTAAATATCCGCCTCTCCTTTGGCATAGTTACTGACCTTCTAGTATAACAAACTTAAGTTTTATTGTTTGGAAAAGGATTAACAATTAATTGTCTACCGACAAAAGGGAATTGGAATGTCAATTACCATGGACCTTGTGTATATCACACCAATCAGTTAGCCAAATTTCTTTAATTGATCTCTGCAAGATAAATCGCAAGTTACTGTATATTAAAGGGACGTATCATAATAGACAAAAGATTGACAGACCCGAATGCTAAATTTATAGACATGACAAAATTCCAACTAGCACCCTTAATTACATAATTTTACGACTTATTAAACACCTTGCTTAAGTTTGTTAAACTGAGTTTGCCAACCCGTGCCAAACAAACAAAAAGAAAAATAAAACCCTGTTGAAAGTTTAACCCTTTCCCAAACGACAGCGCTTTAGACTGCTCAAAAATAGAACGTTAAAATGAAATTGCACACCCGTGCTAAACAAAATAAAAAAAAATAAAAAATGTTGAAAGTTTAACCCTTTCCCAAATGACAGCCTTTTACGGGCTACTCAAAAATGAAAGCTGATTCAGGTGACAAAATAGGGCAGAAAATGCGTAAATTGTAGCAAAACTATCAAAGGAGGGATAGAAATTGCATATTGTCATCAAGTTTTCATTTTCTATCAGTATTTTCCGAACAAAATTCAAGGTCGTCAAAACCAGGTCTTGTTTGGGAAAGTTTGAATAATAAGGCCTATCATCAGCGATGAATGATATTGGATAATGATTTTGGATTTATAACTAAATACCAGCTGATAAGCGGGGTAAACAATTCTAAAATTATTATTTCAAGTCTTAAACATACATAATGGGTACACATTTCAATCAACTTTAGGAGATGATACAATGAGTACCTACAGCATAGGGTTTGAAGAACAATTTAAGACATTTCACATTTTGAAAATGATACCCGTTCTTATCTGAAGCCCTTACCGGAAGCGGAACAACCCAATAATTCAAGGAGGATAATTATCAAGGGAGATCACTCCAGAACCCGGTAAAGATCTATTAGGAACAGTCCAAAATTTTGCAGTTTGGTTGTGGGTAATAATTGCCGGATTCTTCTTTTGTAGACCAAGATTCAGAGGAAAGTGGCCTCCAGGACAAGCACCTACTGTCAGCAGTCAGAAAATTGTCAAAGGTGGTAAAAAGTTCCCTCCAGATACATTCAAGAAAGCTAACAAATCCAATGACAAACTGAAACCAATTACTGCATTTACATGTTCTATATGTGATGTTTCATTTAGCTGTAGGTATAAATATTCTAATCATTTTAATTCTACTGAACATAAACAAAGCTTACTAAAGCGTAGGAGTAACAAAGCAGAAGGTCGACCTTTTAAACATGGTAAAGGTAAATCATTCAAGTTGATCAGAGAGATCAATAAGCAGTTTGAAAATGATCCCTTCATTCAGTCCTTCACTGACAACAAAACTGAGGATCCTGAACAAACAAAGGAGGAGGATGTCAGGGAAAGTTCTGTAGAAAATGACGTGGACAAAAATGATAACAAGGATTCTGATACTGCACCATATGTCAACAGTGAAACTAAGGCTTGTCATTCAGAAGAAGACAGGGATGAGCAATCAACAAAAACAGAGGTCAACCCTGATGATGCAGACCAAATAGATCATGGAGATAATGTGGAGTTAGATGATACAGGAGCAGGTGAAAACAGTGTAGAAGAAGGGAGTGATATTGATACCACCAGTCAGAACACAACGGAAGACAAGGCAAGTAAAGATGATGAACCCATGTACACTGCAATGCCTACTCACATCTGTACAATTTGTGATAGAAAATATCCCAATAAATATTACCTAGCCAGCCATTTAATTACCAACCTCCACAGAAAGCGAGGACTGGCACAACCAGAAGAAGCCTTCTCCCTGTTACAGCGGTACCAGAAATATATCATTAGACTGAGTCCCTACCAGTGCTCTATGTGTAGATACTACTTCAACAAGTATGATGAGTTTGTGAAACATCTGGAGAGTAAACAACACATTGTGGCTGCTGATAACCTGGTGGCAGAAATGTTATGTAGTCTCTGTGGATTTAAAACACATTACAATGAGGACTTGTTGCAACATTTCTCAACTGAAGAGCATAGAAGAAAGATAAAGAAAATGAATAAAATCTGCATCATCAAGGAAAGTCATGTGAAGTGTAAATGCAAATACTGTGGGTTAGTCATGAACTCATATTCAAGACTACAGTACCATGTTAAGGTAAAACATGCCGACAAGGAATATGTTCCTGCAGTTAAAAGACAAATAGGAGTTAAAAACAGACCCAACTGTAGTGTATGTGGCCGGCAGTTTGCTTCAAAAAGCACACTGGAACTTCACTTTAGAAGACGTCATACAAAAGAGAAACCATATAATTGTGAAGCGTGTAAAAAGGTTTTCACTGACAAACATGCGTTAAAGATGCATGTAAAGACATCCAGACACATCAAGAATGTTCTTGAATCTAAAGCAAGAGCACAAGGATCAGATGGAAAGGCACAAGAAAATGACTTGGAAAATACTGGTGAAGAAGATTCTGAGCCGATGTTGGATAGCAGTACAGGCATGCTTCTCACAAAGTCGGAGAGGGCAATGGAAACTGATGAAGTAAAGGATAACAGTCTAGCAGAAGAAACATATGCTATCCTAGCAATCAAGGAAGACAAAGATGAAACCTTGTCTGAGGAGAAAGGAGATGGTGACTGGATGCCAAGAATCAAGGCTTTATTACCTGTTGGTGCTAAGCAAAACATTGAAAAGAAGAAAAGAATTAGAAAACCAAAGAATTTGAGTGGTGTAAAGGAGAAGACTTACAAATGTAACCACTGCTCATTCACTGTCACATCCTACAACGACCTGAGGCCCCATTACTTGGAGGAGCATGCTGCCCAAACTATCATATGTGAACTTTGTGACATTGTCTTCCTGTCTGATAAAGCAATGAAACTCCATATCTTGAGCAAGGAACATCAAGCAAACATCAATCGTTCCAGTGGCATAGAAGAAAAACCGGAAGTCCAATATTTTGAATGTCATATTTGTAAGAAGAAGTTCACAGATGAGAAGTATTGTAAGTTCCACACTGCCTACCAGCACTTCCACTGTACATCAGAAGAGGCACTTATAAAGGAAATTGGGGACACCAGTATAACCAGAGAACGCTTCAGACAGGTATTGGAGGAGAGTGAGTCCCGGCCATCCACGGCGAGGATAGAGTGTCCTGAGTGTAAGGTGACCTTCAAGAAGCCAAACTTCATCGAACATTTGAGAATACATACCGGTGAGAAGCCATTCAAGTGTAAAATATGTCCGAAAGCTTTCATGGCTAGCGTCACCCTCCGTAAACACCTGCTGGGTCACTTTGGGTGTCTGGAACGCACATGTGAAATCTGTGGCAAACATTTCAAGAAAGTGGATTCTTATGTGGAGCACATGCAAATTCATGAAGTCCAGAAGGTGTCTTCAGTAAAGAATCACGTCTGTGATACATGTGGTCTAGCGTTCTATCTGGAGAAGCAGCTTCGCAGTCACATGCGCCGACATAAGAAGAAGGAGTTCAAGTGTACATATCCAGGATGTCACTGGAAGTTCTTGTTTTCCAATGAGCTGAAGTACCACATGCAGACCCATACACAACTCAAACCATTTCTGTGTGATACATGTGGGTATGCAGCAGCCACCAAGTGTCGTCTCGTTCGCCACCGTAAAACACATACTGGAGAAAGGAACTTCCATTGTGAGTACTGCCCATATAAGGCTGGTAACAAAACACATCTACACAGGCATATGCGCATACATATAGGATCCAAACCATTCAAGTGTCCTTACTGTGAATACACATGTAACACACACGAAAACATGCGGAAACATATAGTCCAAACAAAGAAGCATGAAGGTCTGAAGATCTACCCCTGCAAGTTCTGTGATTATGGCACAAACAGCTGTGCTGACTTCAGGAATCACCTGATGGAGAAACATGAAGATGAGCTGGATCCAGACATCAAGCTGATGAGTGGTCTGTCTGCGTTTACAGGACTCTACAATAAAGCACTGGATCCTGAACAGCCAGAGGAAGGTAACAAAATACATCAACTGAAGGAGAGAATTCCAAAAGCAGCGAGAAAAAGGAAACCATCAGTGTATGATCTGGCAGGATCTGATGGAGAGAAGAAGGTAACAAAAGGCAGTAGAAAGGCAAAACTACCTGAACAAGTGACAGAAATTATTGTAGAACATATCATGGATGTGTCAAACTTTCCCACACAGGAAGAGTTGAAGGGGTCTGGTGAACGGAGGTCAGAAGAAAAGTTATATGATGTTAAAGTGAGAAAAGATGTGAATATTGTTGCTATGACAGATAAATCTAATGTAGTTTATGTGAATTCAATACAAGACAGACCAAACACCAAGGTTGATCATATTGCATCAGTAGAAAACATAAATGCACAATCAAACAATACTACAGAGACTATTGAAATAATACCTTGTAATTATTATGAAGAGCCAGCAGGGTTGAATCTAACTTTCGGACAAGACTACCCTAGCAGGTTACCAGAAACGGTTCCCAAACCAGTGATAGTCAACATGCATACACCAGTCAACTACAGATCCTTATTAAAGGGAAGTAATAATGTGAACCTACCCATTTACCAAACGTACAACACATACTCAGATCAACAGTTGCTTAGCAACAGTAGTCATGGTTTCCAGCAATCATTCTCTGCGAATGTATTTCCGGTCAGAGAAGAAAGTGTAAGGACTCAGATGATGCCGGATAGTATGAAATATGAGTATGAAGTTGGTGCCTATGTACAAGCACAAACACAGGGGCGGTCGACTAATGAGGGGAAAACTCAGGCAGGCAATCTTGTTATTGACCTCGGATTTCAAAAGAAGAACTGCTGATTTTAACCATTTCCAAACAACAATATTTTAGAGTGGGCCTAATTTAATCTAGGGCCATTATAGATCACAAAATGTAAGTTACCAAAGGTATAGATTAGTATGCTACAGGTTGGAAAACATTGGGGAAAAAGGAGAAAACGCTGTTGTCAGCATTTTCTTCTTTTTTCTCTATATTTTTCGACTAAATTTCTTTAAGGGTCGTTAAAATGTATCGTGGATTAAGAATTGGTTAATTAATCCTTTCTATGATAACACATATAAATTACTGAACTTGTCCTTATTCTTTTTATATAAAAAAATTCAAATGTTAGTATAATTCATGATGGAAATTCACATGACACAACAATTTCAGAAAATTGTTAATAATTATGTTAATACACAAACACTTTTAATTTGGTTTAAAGCAGATAGTGTGAAAATTGCCAGCACTCAGTTGGATGTGGTAGCTCTTTGAAAAAATAAGTTTGATAAAAAAAGTTATTGATGACCAAGTGAAATTTTTCTTCATTGACAATGACTTTTTTATCTGATGAATTTAAAAGATCTACCACATTCAGCAAACCTGATGTATTTCCGCATTATCTGCTTCAAACCATTTTCAAATTGGTCACATTTTAGCAGGATGATTAAAGATTTTAGTCCCTAGTATAATTTAACCCTTTTCCAAATGGCAAAAAATGGATTTTTCCAATTTGAAAGCTGTTGCAGACAACAATAGAGGTGTTTATGAAGAAAGAACTAGTGCATAATATAGCACAGAAAATATTGAGGCGAAAGGAGATAATGCTGATTATCAGCATTTTCTTCTTTTGCCCCAATGTTTCCCCAAGTGATTTCTATTAGGGGCGTCAAAAGCAGGCCTTGTTTGGGAAAGGGTTAAAACATGGGATTAGTGTGTATACCATTGGATAACATTGAAAGAAAATGAGATAATATAAAGGTAATAGGAGATCTTAAAATGATTTTGTTTCATTTTCATGATCATCATCATTTATGTTGCTTTGTTTATGTTGGATGTGCCATGCTTTGTTAAAAAAAAAAAAACACCAAAAAACAATTCTCGCTTTTTATGCCCCAGTATGGAAAGATTTGGGTCATATTGTTTTGCTGGTGTCTGTCTGTCTGTTCCAAACGTTTAAGTAATGTCATTTTTTAGCTCCACTGGCCTTTCAGGCCAGCGGGCTATTGTCATGGCGGTGTGTCCGTCGTGCGTCCGTCCGTCCGTGCGTGCGTCCGTAAACTTTTTCTTTAAAAATCTTCTCCTCAGAAACTACTGGATGGATTTCAACCAAACTTCACAGGAATGATCCTTGGGTGACCCTCTCTCAGATTCCTACAAAGACTTTGGATTGAACCAGAATAACTTGAGTTATCTGCCCTTGAACGTCAAAAAAAGGTGGTTTTGACTTTATTTTTACTCTAAAATCTACAAATATTCGTCAATCAAGACAAAACTTGGACAGAATATATATAAGCATATTATCCTGCCTGGGTTTAATTTTCAGCTTGATCCGAATTTTACATCATGAGTTATGTGCCCTTTAATTTGACAAAATTTCCATTTTCGACTTTGTTTTTACTCGAACAACCATAATTGTTAACCAATCAAGATGATATTTGGACAGAATCTTGTTGACAACAAGATCTTGCTTATGTGTAATTTTCAACGTTATCACACTGTTACAATCTGAGTTATGTGCCCTTGAAATTGACAAAATTTCAGTTTTCGACACTTTTTTCACTTTTGTGGCCACATATATAGATAAATATGGACAAAATTTGGACAGACCATAAGATCTTGCTCGAATTTAATATTCAACT
This sequence comes from Fragum sueziense, assembly GCA_963680895.1. Taxonomy (NCBI): domain Eukaryota; kingdom Metazoa; phylum Mollusca; class Bivalvia; order Cardiida; family Cardiidae; genus Fragum; species Fragum sueziense. The sequence continues at coordinate 3,358,864 of OY804599.1, read as the reverse complement.
TGATTATTTTGGTGTTCAGGACATAAATTATCAAGTCAAAATCATATTTTTAGATCAGAATGTCTCTTTATTTTCATGACCACTATGTTACATGCACAATCGCAACTTCTTGAACTAATTATCATAAAAAATTACAACTCTTACTGAACTTTAAATTGCTCATATCAAAAGTTACTTCCCTTAGTCTACCACAATTATTAACTCACATATTCAATTATGTGCCCTTGAATTTGGCATAATGACAGTTTTCAACTTTATCATCACTCTAAAAATCCCCAAAATATTAGTCAATCATTTACCTTCTTTTCGCTTTGACCACATAATTGTTTCTCTTTACTTTGTTTCTGCTCTAAGAATCACAAGAATTTAAAGATATATGAGTTTAAGCATTTAGATAAATTTGTCAATTTTTTTATAGTAAACCACAAGAAATTCAGGCCTGTGGAGCGATTCTAGTCCCAAAACTATTTGACAAACAAAGCTCAAAATTAGTATGGAACTTTCTGACAATAATATCTTTCTGATCCATGCAATATGGCCTTCCGCATGGTCATCTTTTAACCTTTACCAACCATTAACTGGCAACTTAATGGAAAAATTTAACATTGGCATTTTCTCCAAAATGTTTTATACACAAGTTTCATATTTGGTATGTAACATTCTTTCAGTAAAATCTATCTGCTTCATGCAATATGACCTTCCTCAAGGTCATTATTGATAAATGAATAATGATATCAACCCTAACACACAACTTCACATGAAAAATTAACACGAAAACATAACAATAACTTGAGAAAAAAGCTCAAAGTTGGTATTTGGTACATCTCAACAATGGATCGCTTTAGTTCCATGCTTAAGGTAGTTCATCCCTAATGAGTTTTGCTTGACCTCGGAATTATTAGGGCAACGCCGTAAACATTTGGTGGTAGAACTTTCCACCAAACATTTAATATGTTGCCCAAATAGGTTCCGACACGAAAATAATGTTAATGACATTGCATTAAAAATTCGTGTTAATCTCATAAGGGGTAGACTACCCAAAGGTCATCCTTGTAAGTCTAGGTCAAACAATAAGATCATGATTTAGAAAAAAAAATAGCTATTTTAGGGGACATTCATGTTTCACAACACATCTTGTGTCACAAATAAAGTATCTTTAACCCATTACCAAACAACAAAGCATTAGACGGGTGCAAAATACAAACATGTTGCAAAGTCAATATCAAGTGAATGAAATTTACATCTTTTGTTCTTTCTGGGTGGAGAACATTGTGGGAAATGAAGAAATTGCTTGTCACAACGTTTTCCAAAGCCACTATCTTGTAGGAGTAAAAAAAGAGTCATTGTGTGGTAATGGGTTAAGTGCCATTGTTTATGTTTAACAATGAAATCCAGGGATTCAAAATGGATGCTATCTAATTCCTCATTTTCAACATTTTTTTTTATTTTTTTCTTTTCAAATTTAGATATCTAAATTAGAAGATCATGCACATAAGATATTGAGGCAAAAGAAGAAAACGCTTGTTATCACCATTTTCTTCTTTTGACTCAATGATTCTTAACCAATTACCACACAATGGCTCTTTTTGACTCCCTACAAAAAATGGCTTTGCAAAACATTGTGGAAAATGAAGAAATTGCTTGTTACAAGCAATTTTGTCATTTCCCACAATTTTTTCTACCCAGATAGATCAAAGAATGTGAAATTTCATTCAAATCATATTGTCGTCTGCATCATCTTTGAATTTCGACAAGTCCAAAATTTTGTTGTTTAGTAAGCAATGTGCCTTAATGGGTGCTGTTAGCAACACAATTTGTGTTCCTTCAATCAATAATGTACATGTTTTATGCAGAAGCCTATGGATTGTAGAAAGAAAATGAGAAAATCTATTATTTTATCTCAATGTTTTCTGAAGCATTCTCTTACATAGATAAGGATAGCAAGGCGATAGCTTGTTATGGAAATGGTTTAGAGAAATGGAATGAACCATTCCGTTTCGAAACCATGTATACTACATGTGTCTTAGTTTATACATAATCACGGTGGATAATCACGTGATACAATATTTTCAGAAAATCTTCAATAATTTTGTAAATACTGGACTGATTTGAATTCGGCTTGAAGCAGAGAATGTGGACAGACGTCACACATTAGATGGACATGGTTGGTTTTTGAAATATTAACTGATATAAAAAAGTTATTGAAGATAAACTAAAATTTTGGTTTATCTTCAATAACTTTTTTATCAGTTGATTTTTCAAAAATCCAACACGTCCAGCTTATTCCTGAAGTTTTCTCACCTTCTCTGCTTCAAACCGAATTCAAATTGGCCAAGTATTAAAAAAGATATTGAAGATATCAGAAATTCTGAGTCACGTGATTGTACACCGTGATAATAGGTAATTCATTTCAATTTATTAAATTTCTGTTAAAATAGCATTAAATTATGCTTGTAAATTTTTTAAATGAGGTTAAGTATTAAATGATAATTTTGAGTGAGAAAATTTATTTATTTATCTTATTGGCATGCTTTAGTATGGAGCACTAAAATGAGCTATTGTGATCACTATCTATCCGTGGTCTATTTAACCCATTCCCAAACATTGACGCTTTTTGACGCCCTTTGATATTAAAGCTTTAGAAAACATAGTGGAAAATGAAGAAATTGTTTGTGACAAGCAATTCCTTCATTTCCCACAATGTTTTCTACCCCAAAAGACCAATAGATATGAAATTATATCCATTTGAAATTGCCATCTGCATCAACTTTGAATTTTGAACAGTCAAAAATTTTGTCGTCTGGTAATAGGTGAACTTGCTTCTGTCTCTCAACATTTTCTTGTGTCTCAATGTTGTCCCATGCTTTTTCTGGAAAGGTTTAGAGAGAAGACTATACCCTTTTTCCCAAACAAGACATTGTTTTGGTGTCTCCAGTAATACAGACAGCATTTAGGCAAACCAACAAAATACTGACACACTATGCATTTTCTCCATTCCCCTATATAATTATTTTCTGTGTTCTTTATCAATGACGATTTTGTTGTGTGATAATAAGGACATTTGAATCTTTTAATTTAATGCATTCTCCCTTTTCACTGCACAGTTTCCAAGACTGAATGTTTGTCTCATTGTGACATGCAAAATATGTTTGAGATGGAGACTGTTGGATGTACCAGCCACTGACACTGTCCCCTATCTAGACTAGTAACTAAACCTTTTTCCAAAGCGTTAATTCTTCCCCAAACAACAAAATTTTGAATGATCCAATTAGAAAACTGCAATAGACGACAAAATTCATGATGAAAAGGAAAGGATTTGCATACAATATGGCACAGAAGATATTGGGGCAAAAGGAGTAAATGCTGATTGTCAGCATTTTCTTCTTTTGCCTCAATGTTTTCCCAATCATTTTCTAATAGGGACCTCAAAAGCAGGTCTTGTTTGGGAAAAGGTTAAGGATTCAGCCACATACTCGATGTGCAATGTGCTGCTCTTCGAATTCTTAAACCCTTTCCTAAACGTCATTTGAAATGTGAGGGTACTCGTATTTGAAAGTAGCTGCATGCGAAACAATGGATGTTAGTAAAGATAGGGTTTATTTAAGATTTAACACAGAAAGTACTGAGGCAAAAGGACAATATGGTGGTTATCAGCATTTTATTCTTTTGTCTCAATGGTTTCCCTAGCCTTTTCTGTTAGGCACGCTCAAACCATGTCTTGTTTGTGAAAGGGTTAGACATTTCGGAGAGAATGTCTTGATGGCTCTAGCAATGGACAAAGGGAAACAATTCACAAAAGCTGAGAACAGTTTGATTGCCTCTCTTATTTTTTTACGTCCCACTCAACTGCTAAGGTCATACGGAGACGGGACCTCGGTTTAAAGTCTCATCCGAAAGACTGGAGAGGCATGGTATCGAACCTGCGATCCAGCACGTTACCACTGCACCAAAGTCGCCCCTTGTCTGTACCAGTAAATCCACTGCTTCAAACAGCATCAGACATTCATAAGGGTAAAACTTGTTGACAATTTAGCTCAGAAAATATTGACGCAAAAGGAGAAAATGCCGATTTTTACCGTTTTCTCATTTTGCCTCGATATTTCAAAACCCTTTTCTATAAATTATAGGAACCGACAGACATTTTCTTGTTTGAGAGACCATTCAATCAGACATGTATGCAACAAGAGTATTCGATCCCGTCCCCTGCTTTGGGCATCTCGTATTCACCGCATTAGGTTGATGATCATGTTGATGTCTCTATTAAAGCTGGCCAGTGTGTTTACTCCATTTCTCGCTATATTTCATAGAGGCAGTTAGCCTACCGAATAAAACGTCCAAGCCTTTCCTCTCTATTAGAACAGAACAAAATTCCCCGTTGCGTTTCATGGATTTAATTGGGGTGGGGGGGGGGTGGGTGGGGGGGTGGACGAGAAAATTCTGTAATAAATCAACATTTTCTCCTTTTCCGTCAATGTCTCTGTGGTACAAATTTCCATTTTGAGCACTAGTTCTTTCATCGCCTGCGACGGCTTTAAATTCAGATTATTTGGAAATGGTTAAAGTATACACGCAGGAATAAGACAGTTTGGCCAGAAATTGGTTCTTTATTTTTCCCAGGAATAAAATACATGTAAGCCCTTTCACAAATCAGACCTTTGACGTTTCTGGTAGAAAATGTTTGGAAAAACAATCAGACAAAAGAAGAAAATGCTAGTAACTAGTATAACTAGCATATTTTCCTTTGACTCAATATTTTTTTCTGATACATTGTACACAAATTCTTCTTTACAACTAAGGCAGATTTTTTTTTATCTTTCTCAGCTTCTTTCAAATTAGAACAGTATGAAATTTTGTCGTTTTGGTAGTGTTAAGAAAAATTGCATTATACATTTGAGATTTCTGTGAAAAACAGTAAAAACGTCTGTGATGATTAAAAAAGTAAAAGTAAGATTAATGTATACTTGATAAATAACGGGCCCATTAAACATTACTTATGTGCTCCAGACGCACGCTATCTTATCCAGCACTCTGGTTACATAATATTCTGCGAGATTTTTTTCTGATTCACTAATATCACCATCATGTGAAAAAACTTGTAATTCAAATTTGTCTAAATTGGTGGTAGTGGAAAACAAAATAGGCCAACGTTTACAAGTATTCTCTCTGTCTCATCTATTCGTTTTCTCAAGATTTGATTTGAGTTTACTGGGGTTTTACGCCGTTTTCAAATGCTATGGTCATATAGCGGCGGCTGGAGCACCTAACCGTGGGTTCCTGGTATTTCTATCACCAGTACCACCACAATATCCAAACCAACCCTCCAGCTGCTCTTTCATATAGATGGTTCACACCCATTGGTGAGAGACAAATGACTTTGATCAAATGTCAGAATGGATACTGGCCGAGCCGGGGTTCGATCTAGCGACCCCTGGATTGAGAGACTCCAACTGAGCTATCCGGGATCGGCTCATTTTCTCAAGAATGACTTGTGCTATATTTTTCAGGAAGCGGGATAACGTGGATTATTTGAAACCTTTTGCCAAGTTTTTGATTTTCTATCGAAGACCAGTTTCTCAAAACGTTACTTTCACTCAGTTCTCATCTAATGCAATTTGTTTTAAATCAACCAAATTTTAATCTAGCTTCATTAGAAGATTACCCTTTTCCAGACAAAAGAATTTTAAATCAGTTCAAGCTGAAATGAGATACAGACGACAAAATTTAATGTAATACGAAAAGCAAACTTCAAACTTCGTTTTAATGGGGTAAGAAACATTTGTGTGAAAAGCAGAATGTCTGATAATCAACTGACCTATTTACTCCTAAAATGTTGTCTCTAGACATGGAATATCGAAACTAAACGGCAGAATTAAGATTATTCCTATTCGAAAGCTGCTCCAAACGACAAAATGTATATGGTAGACATATGCTCTGTGCACAATGAAGAACAAAAATATTGAGACAAAAGGAGGAAAGTGTTGGTTAATACACTTAAAGACACTTCTAACGCAACACTTACATTTTTGGTAATAACTTGATATTTAACAAACCATTCTTTATCAAATTTTCAACAAATTTAATTCATTCACAATTGCATAATATGTGTAATTTTCATAAAGAAACATTGTGTAGAAATGATTAAATTTGCAGTGCATATAATATGACTTGAAAGCAAAAAGTCGCAAAAAAGCTGTGCGAGCTGATAACGTAAATTCATGTTACTCAGGCCCGTAGGAAGCAATTTCATATTGGGGTGGCTGAAGACCCTGTGTCTGGATATTTGGAGGCTAAATTGGATTGTCCCTTCATTTTCAATGTAAAATAAGGAAAATTTGGTATTTTGGGCAACATCAGGGAGGCTAAGGCCCCCGCTGTTCCTACGGGCCTAATTATTAATGTAACAGCAGTAAAGTTTATGACATTATGCTAACATTCTGTGTGTCCGTCATGAACCTAAATGACACGAAGACACACCCTTCTCATTGATAAAGCATAATTGATGGTGAATCTTTGCGGGATCATTCTTAACTCGTCCCTATTAAGTTCCTGTTGCAGTTGATGAAAGTTTCTTGGAGCAAAAGGGCGAAAGACTAATGCCTGGTAACAAATTCAATGATTTCGTGCAATGCTGACACGTACAAAACATTAAACAAAATAGGTGCGACTGTATTCTAGTGTTGCATCGCACATGAAAGCATATAATCAAATATTATGAAGCAGTGATATGAGATTTGAGCATGATTTGGTGACGCTGCTTTGATACTATTGAATTCCGCAATTGCCTGGGGTTTTGTGACTTTTTATATTTGAGTCTTAGTAAAAAACCTTAATATTTTTTATGTTCGGATCAGCCGATTTTCTTGAAACTTACAGAAAACATGTAAACGTAATTGATTGATATTTGCTGAAAATTTCATAAAATATACTGCATTATTTATTTAGTTATGATGTAAAATATAAGTGTTGCGTTGGAAGTGTCTTTAAGTGTAGTTGTCCGTTCGTCTCAATATTTTCCACTCCTCTCTGTTAGGGACGCCAAAACAATATCTTGTGTGGTAAACGATTAACCCATTCCCAATCAAGACCTTGTTTTGACGTCACTAATAGAATTTGATTGAGAAAACATTGAGGCAAGAGGAGAAAATGCTTATAATAAGCATTTTCTCCTTTTGTCTCGATGTTTTCTTAGCTCTATTATTCACAGGTGTTATCTTTAATAACATCAATTTTGCAATCTGCCACAGCTTTCATATGGGATCATCTTATAATTTTGACGAATGGGAAAGCGTGAAACCAATGTCTGATGCATCGAGTATTGAAATTAAGAAGTGGGCTCACTCTGGTTTTTAAATCTGTAAATGAGTGATTTATTTGTATAGACGTATTGTAGCACAGTCATTTATCATTTTGTTTAGTGAGACCAGAGTCTTGGTGCCGCATGCTGCATGGCAACACTCAATATATCATCATTAAACCTTTAACAAACGACAAAAACTAGGGTAGTCCAAATTCACAGTTGTTGCAGACGACAATTTCAAGTGAATGGATTTTTTTTAATATTTATGTGTTTTGGATGGAAAACATTGTGGGAAATGAAGAAATTGCTTGTCACAAGCAGTTTCTTCATTTTCAATGATGTTTTCCATAGCCATTATTTTCTGGGGAGTCAAAGAGTTATTGTGTGGTAACCCCCCCCCCCCCGGTCCCACTGAGCCCGATTTCTTATATATTCGTAGCGCATCGGGAATGCGCGTTGTTACCGATTGACTACGAATTAGAGCCGACTTGTTCCGTCCATCCAAAGATGGGGCGTATTTTCTTTTAAGACCAGTTTGTTCCGTCGATGTGTTTCATTACGAGAATTGGGAGTATTCGTAGTGCATCGCCGTTATTCGTTGTTCATTGCCGAAATAGATATAGCCAAACAGGCCAAACCTGTCGCCGAATAACCCCGATTTACAAAGCCGAACAACTACGACTTAGTACGAGGTGTACCGATTTATCCACGATTTTCAAAATCGGGAGAAAAATGTGCGCATGTTGAAATTTTGTCCGATTTATTTTCGATCCCGATTTGGTGCCGATTTGAATCAGGATGAACTACGAGTCTCCCGAAGTAACCCGATTTCCGTCCGATTTCAAAATTTTCGAAATCGGGACCAAATCGGGCTCAGTGGGACCGGTTATGGGTTAAACCTTTAACAAAAGACAAAAACTAGGGTGGTCTAGTTTGATAGCTGATGTAGACGACAAAATGGATGGTACCACTGGTAAATTTTGTAAACAATAAAGCTCGGAAAACATCGAGGCAAAAGGAGAAATGCTAATTATCAGCATTTTCTTCTTTTGTCTCAATGTTTTCTTCAGCCGCTCCTAAAAGTGACGTCAAAATCAGGACTGGTCTTGTTTGGGAAAGGGTTAAACCTTTAACAAACAACACCGGGCTTTGACTTTCCTGAAGGAGAGAGTGTAAGAAAACCTTTAAGATGACGGGGAACAAAAGAAAAACAATGGTGGTTGTGTTACTTTATAGACAATTTCTTATCAATTTCATATAATTTTATCAACATCAATTTTGTCGTCTGCGGTGGCTTTAATTTTTGACCCTCATCAGATTTTGTTGCATGTTGTTGGAGATTTGGAATTATAATAGCTCGCGCTAAATGGTCCGGCAGAGAGCATCCCTACTAGCTAAAAGCTATGTGTATTTCGCCAGGTCATTTATCGTGAAGTATAAACTGTTCAGTATCCTTATTTGATTTCGACATCCGTAAGGTAGGCCTAATCCAAAAAGGCTACTCTTAAAAAGCACTGGATGAAAAGAAGAAAATGCTCATCATTAGAATTCCCCCATTTTCTCTCAATAGCCTACTTTTCATTTTTTGATAGCATAGGCCTGTAGACGCGTTTTCCTCACATTTAGTTAAATTAACTTCTCCTCGACCTGCATTAACTTTGAATTAGGACCAACTTAAGGAAGGAAGCCTAAGAAATTGACCATTCCCAAAACGTCAAATTTCAGACTGGTCCAAATTCAAAGATCTTCAAAGATCATCATCATCATCATCATCATCATCATCATCATCATCATCATCATCATCATCATCATCATCATCATCATCATCATCATCATCATCATCATCATCATCATCATCATCATCATCATCATCATCATCATCATCATCATCATCATCATCATCATCATCATCATCATCATCATCATCACCACCACCACCACCACCACCACCAGCAGCATAATTTAGCATCCACTCAACAAAGCTGCCATTTCCCATATTCCATTCTAACCATAGATTTCCGTTGGGTTGATTAGGAAAAAAATATTGCGGGAAAGTTTGACATGGAAACGCGCAAATATCCATCGATAAACGAAAAAGGTAGGGTTGAAACCCACAAAATAATTTCTGGTTTTTATTTTCATACTCAAATGTATCTTAGTTCGTGGATGTTAGGTGACAAGTAAGTCTAATATGATCATTGTAGTCAAGTGTACTGGTGTTCGGACGGAAATGATTTTCGGACATTCCTAAGCACTGAGCACACCTTCAGGGCTAGAATTACCTTAAAAAAATGACTAGCAATAATTTGCTAGTGACTTTTGAAATCACTAGCAAAAAGGCAAATTAACTCGCAATTTTGTTTTTATTTTAGAAAATAAAGTTAAATATGGTGCATATAGTTGTTCTTTCAAAGGAAATGCATGAAAGCTGGTACAGTTAGTAAATATTTGGAAGTTGGCTGCATTGATTAAACTTGTGGGTGGGGATTATTTTTCCACTAGCCAAAAAAATCTAGTGTCAGATAGAATCACTAGCAATTCTTAATTTTAACTAGCAAATTGCTAGTATGCTAGTGGAAATTCGAGCCCTGACCTTTGGCCTATATCCATATGACCAGAATAGCTCAGCTAAGAAATAGGAGAAGGAATGTCGCTACGGCGGATCCAGGATTTCAGTGAGGAGTGTCGGAGCTTGCAAATGGGATTCGTTTTGCTATCAGTATCATTACACAATTTCTACTGAATGGGGGGGGGGGTTGTTGAAGCCCTAGCACCTAGCTGCATATATGGTATCCGCAACTTAATAATGGGTATTGGTTTGTGGCTATGAGTCTGCTTCAACTTCAGTGAAATACTCTTCAATGCCAAGATGGACATCAACTAAAGAGGACCAGAAACCTAGCTGCGATATCGTAGCCACAAACTTGATGATAGGTATTGGTTTGTGGCTACGAGTCCACCCTATTCCTTCTTATTGAGCAAGACAAAAGAGTGGAAAACACATTTTCTTGCATAAATTTTTAAAGACTAACATATTTAATCATATGTGAGTCCCATAAAAAGATATTCCAAGGCACAAATTCGGTTTAAAAGTATCAACAAATATTGTTATCAATTTTTTCTTCCAACAGAAAATTCAAGTCTCATTAGAATAAAATGGGTGGGTACTCAGCATCAAAATTGAATTAAACTTTATTTGAAAGTGATTTTAACATAAAACTCGGCTGGATTGACAGAAAAATGGTTAACCTGTCAACAGGTAACATTCTAACTACATTCCATAGCTTTATTTGAAGGTTGACTATGCTAAACTTGCTGGAATGAATCATTCCAGCACCTGCTCCATTGCAATGAATAGGAAGGAATTGTAACCGAAACCCAGATCAAAATTCAAAAAGGTTTCGGTTAAATTATTGCAACTAACCAGAAACCATGCAGTCATACAGTGGATAAACTTCCTGTTGTGGCTCTGTCTGTCTGGTTGTACGGAGTAGTGCTCCAGTTTGTAAGTATGTGGATGGGACTGCAATTAGGTTGTGGCCGACTCAGTAGTGTGCTATAGTATTAATTAGGTGTGCATGTTGTCAGCAAGTTTTGGTCATCAATCAAGAAAGTTGACAATATACAAGGTTGAAGGCAAGACAAGATAGTGGTATTGGGCCAAATTGATTGACCAAACTGTATCCTTTCGATCAGGTCGGAAATCAAATTAGCTCAAAAACATTTTAAACCAGTAAAAAATATCAAGAGTACTTTTCTATCAATTATATTGCATTTTGTGAAACTCCTTACTGTCAACGCATACACACGTTTGAGATATCTCATGTTTTCCACCCGAAATACGAAGTACTCATGTGGTCAAGAAATCGACCCATTTTGGCAAAATGAAAACATTAAAATAATCAGTGTGGAGACAAGCAAAGCTTTTGATTGGCTGACACAGACCGGGGTAAATAAAATAGACGGAACAGCCAAACTATAGGTCCAACTATCGCCAGTCGAAGTCAACTAAAATGTAGTAATGAACCATCACGGAACTGTTTGTTACTTCATGATGTCCTTGTACAATTCACATCTCCAGTGACAAAACTCCAATAGCATACTGATAGTATGGCACATGCAGTGGGCCTTACAATAATCACTAATTGAGCGAGTAAGGAGATTTAGAGTCATTGTAATGGACAGGGTGCCGCACTACGGTGACAGGGCAAGGCAGGGCGCTGCATCCTTCTAAAACGGCCTAGGTGGAGCACTGAGATATCTTTATTTTTATCATATGTGACCTGTCACGCTAAAAGGGACCTTATCAGCAGTCCAAAAATCCAAATTTGTACAAAGTGATTCGACTCGGCACATGTCAACCAGATCCCGCATGTGAAAAATGAACATATAGTAAGATATGGAAAACATTCCAGATTCAGAAAAGTACACAAAAGTGAAAATTATCGGCCCTAGTCTGGCTGCGTGGATTGCGCAGACAGACTACTGTAAAATCAGAAATGTTCGCTAGGGATTAATCTTCGCTATGTTCGCGAATCCAATAAATTCGTAAACATTTAGCCACGTGAACATATTGCCTGTGAGCAAATGCAATGATTAATTCGTAAACATTTAGCCACGTGAACATATTGCCTGGGAGCAAATGCAATGATCCTACAAGAATGCACCGTCCGTCTGCCATTACTTTGATTTTCGGAATTGTTTTGGTTTTATCGTACAATGTAAATAGAGTAAATAATGCAATCAAACTAGACAAACGACTTTAAATAATGTTCGCATTCTTTAAAATTTCCAATAAAACCTTCGCTGCGATGGGCTTTGAATACATCAAATATCACCAGGGCTGTTTGGTTACACCTGTAACAAAAGGTGTGAAATGTGGTCAATAGAGCGACATACGATTTTGACAGGCATTGTGTGTCAGCAATTAACAGTTATGTTATGCAGTTTTCCATACTTTAAACAAGATCTGTTGAACAAATACGGACTGCTGAATGTAATCGATCTGAATTATCGTCATATGATTTTATTAATCTACAGAAGATGAACAGTGTTTGGTATGAAAATGTATTCACATACATGATTAAAGGATTAAATGATTACGGATTATGTGAGACCTTTTAAACAAGTAGGGGCATCTGGTATTTTTTATGTATCATGTTATTAATTAATATGAAGACTGGCTGTAAAAATAAAACACAAAACCGATATTTGATGATAGTTGATGATTTTATTTTCGTGAAAATTAAACCACATGGTTCACAGGTTTTGTTTTTCGCAAACTTTTACCCTCGCGGACCACTTCAAATTTAAAACTTCGTAAACTTTTGGCCCAGCGAAAATATCTGATTTTACAGTATCGTCAATATTTTTCACACATCCGATAAGGTCCCTTTTTGTGTGACGGGTCACATATATATAATAATGGAGCCAGGATCTGGAAAAACGTTCCTTAAGGCTTTTGAGCCCAACATAGATCCAGATCAGCCTGTGCATACGCACAGTCTGATCAGGATCCATATTGTTCTCTAATAGCTTCTTTGTGACCTGTAGTAACTTATAGAGAGCAGCATTGATGCATATTGGACTTCATTTGACAACAGGACGATCTTTTAAAAATGCTATTACTTTTTTCCAGTGAACAGTCAGTTGCCCTATTTGAACCTGACTGCCGATGATGGGGAGAAATATCCTGACTTCTGTAGTCTGTTGTCGGAAATATCTACACACATAAACAAAGATGGCGTATCACATCAAACAATCAAGGATCTCAAACAGGTTACTATAATTCTCGAGTCTTTCACACATGGACCAATCTTTTGTCCTTTTCCTGAAAATAAAAGAAAGCTCTTCTTAGCGCTTCTTAAATGTCGAATTTATTTTACTGATGACAAAATAAATGTTACAAAAGGTAGAAATTAACCCATTACCACACAGTGACTCTTTTTGACTCCTCTAAAGCAAATGGCTTTGGAAACATTGTGGAAAATGAAGAAATTGCTTGTAACAAGCAATTTCTTCATTTCCCACAATGTTTTCCAGACAAAAACACCTAAAAATGTAAAATTCCATGCAATTGATATTGTCGTATGAAAGACTGTAACACCTTTAAATTTTGTCATTTGGTAATAGGTTAACATGTCATAGAAAATTTCTTTGTGACTTATAATCTTTGAAATATTCTTAGATATCCCATGGAATGTATGTAATGCATACAATTGAAAAGGTTCAAAAGGGGTTAAAAAAAAGCAAAGATTTAAGCAATGTTCAAACTTCCTATGTGTATTGATTCTTAGTTGATGATGCCGAATACATAAATTTGCATCACCAAATAGCTATTTCCTATGGTTTTGTGTAAACTTATGTATTTTGTTTGAAGGCAGAAGAAGTTTTACACAGAGAGAAACATGGCTGGTTGATGAACCATATTTTATATGGAGAGCTTCAAGAACTACAGCTAGATTATGAGTTAAAAAGTCTGGACATTTCTCTCTCATCCAGAGACCAACAGGTATAGTAATGTTCTTAAATACTTTTAAATAAGCTGTAGTGACCACCCTATGTCTGTATAAAATTATAAATCAGTTTAATGCCTCGACACACATTCTATATCAGGAGCTTCAGGAAATACAGCTAGATTATGAGTTAACCCTTTCTCAAACAAGACCTGGTTTTGACGTCTTTATTAGATAAGGCTTGGGAAAACATTGGGGCAAAAGAAGAAAGTGCTGATAATCAGCACTTTCTCCTTTTGCCTCAATATTTTCTGAGGTATACTGCACACAAAACTTTCCTTTATTGACATCCATTTGGTTGTCTGCAGCAGCTTTTGAATTGGACTACCCTAGTAACATTTTGTTGTTTGGGAAATGGTTAAAAAGTCTGGACATTTCTCTCTCGTCTAGAGACCAACAGGTATAGTAGTAGTGTGACCACTTGATGAATAATCTGTAGTGACCACCCCATAACTTTATAAATCTCTGTGATGTCCTACACATATTAATATGAAGAACTACAGGAATAATAACTAGATTAACCCATTACCACACAATGACTCCTTTTGACTCCTCAGAAGAGAATGGCTTTGGAAAACATCGTGGGAAATGAAGAAATTGCTTGTGACAAGCAATTTCTTCATTTCCCACATTGTTTTCTATGTAAAAAGACCAACAAATGCAAAATTTCATTCACTTGAAATTGTCGTCTGCAGGCTCTTTCAATTTGGACCGCCCTAAAATTTCGTCGTTTGGTAATGGGTTAACAAAATGTGTTCGTGAAACACAAATGCCCCCGGAATGGCCATTTTTCTACAATGTTAAGTATTCGTGGAGTAAAGGGTTATTAAGAGTTAAGGGATGACTTTGAGGAAGGTCAAATTGCATGGAACAGATAGATATCATTGAAAGAAAGTTGCATACCAAATGAGCTTTGTATGTCAAATACTTTTGGAGAAAAGGCAAAGGTTAAGTTTTCTGAGTAAAAGGTTAAGTTTTCGTAGAGTAAAGGGTTGATAAGGGTTAAGGGATGACCTTGAGGAAGGTCAAATTGCATGGAACAGATAGATATCATTGAAAGGAAGTTGCATACCAAATTTGAGCTTTGTATGACAAATACTTTTGAAGAAAAGGCAAAGGCTATATTTCATGTCCTGTCACCTATACAGCCTCGATACTTTACACATGGATACCTCCTACCAAGACCTTTCACATTTGACCATGACCTTGGCCTGTGTGACCTTGACCTTGATGTTTGACCTACTTTTAAAAAACTTAAATCTGGCCTATATTTCATGTCCTTTTTCACTTACAGCCTGGATATTTCACACATGTTCACTTCCAACCAAGACATTTCACTTTTGACCATGACCTTGGACCTTGACCGTGGAGTTTGACCTACTTTTATAAAGCGATAACCTGGCCTATATCTCATGTCCTGTCACCTATACAGCCTCGATACTTTACACATGGACACCTCCTACCAAGACCTTTCACATTTGACCATGACCTTGGCCTGTGTGACCTTGACCTTGGAGTTTGACCTACTTTTAAAAATCTTTAACCTGGCCTATATCTTATGTCCTTTTACACCTACAGCCTTGATATTTCACACATGGACACCTCCTACCAAGACCTTTCACATTTGACCATGACCATGGACCTTGTGAACTTGACCTCGAGAGTTTGACCTACATCAAAGATAGGCCTTGAGGGGGCATATATGTTTTACAAACATTCTTGTTTCCAATGTTTCAGTTTTACAGTATATTCAAGCAGTGTTTAACACGAGCAGAAGTTGGAGACTACCTTGATTTCAGTCCTGATCCAAGTTCAAAGGTCACGGCACTTGGTCTGACTAGAGAAGAATTGGAGAGACAAAATCCACATAAAAAGGTTTGTAACTCAGGGATATGGAATATGTTTGTCTTACTTGACAGTTTATTATACCCCCCAAATTCAATTTGGGGGTATATAGGAGTCAGCTTGTCCGTTGGTCCGTCCGTTGGTCCGTCCGTTGGTTTTTTGTCCGCTCCATTTCTCATAAAGTACACAACCAATTTTATTCAAACTTCACATGTGACCTCATTACCAAGTGGAGATGTGCATATTATATTTTGGTTACAGTCTCTTGATTTTTCAAGGAGTTATGGCCCTTGAGTGAATTTTCTTGTCCGTTCAATTTCTCGGTAACTAATGGATGGATTTCATAAAAACTTTTTTGGTATGCTTAGTAGGTCTCAAATATGTGCATATTAAATTTTGGTGATGGTTCATTGATTTTTGACTGAGTTATGGCTCCTTTGTTGAAAATTGGCATTTTTTGTAACATTAATGTGTGTCAATCGGTTTGTTGATTTTTTGTCCGCTCTATTTCTCATTAACTACTGAATCAATTTTATTCAAACTTCACATGTGACCTCATTACCAAGTGGAGATGTGCATATTATATTTTGGTCACAGTCCATTGATTTTTCAAGGAGTTATGGCCCTTGAGTGAATTTTCTTGTCCACTCAATTTCTCAATTACTAATGGATGTATTTCATAAAAAACTTTACTGGTATACTTTGTAGGTCTTGAATATGTGCATATAAAATTTTGGTCATGGTTCATTGATTTCTGACTGAGTTATGGCCCTTTTTGAAAAATTGGCATTTTTCGCAACAATAACATGCGTTGATCTGTTTGTCAATTTTTAGTCCGCTCTAATTCTCATAAACAACTGGACCAATTTGATTCCAACTGTACATGTAATCTTATTATCAAGTGGAGATGTGCATATTGTATTTTGGTCACGGTCCATTGCTTTTTCACCGAGTAATGGGCCTTGAGTGAATTTTTATGTCCGCTCAATATCTCATATAAAATATATAAAAACTTTACTTGTATGCTTAGTAGGTCTCAAATATTTGCATATCACATTTTGCTCATGGTTCATTGATTTTTGAATAAGTTACGGCTCTTTGTTGAGAATTGGCATTTTTCACAACATTAATGTGTGATGATTGGTTTGTTGATTTTTTGTCCGCTCTATTTCTCATAAACTGCCAAATCAATTTTATTCAAACTTCACATGTGATCTAATACCAAGTGGAGATGCGCATATTATATTTTGGTCACGGTCCATTGATTTTTCACAGAGTAATGACCCTTTAAAGTGAGTTTTCTTGTCCGATCAATTGCTCAATTACAAACGTATGGATTTCATAAAAACTTTACTGGTATACTTGTAGCTCTTGAATATGTGCATATTAAATTTTGGTCACGGTCCATTGATTTTTCAGAGTAATGGCCATTGAGTGAGTTTTCTTGTCTGCTCAATTTCTAAATTACTAATGGATGGATTCATCACAAACACACTAATGTACATTTAGATTGTTAAACTCATTTTGTGAAATATTTAAGATATAATGTTCATGTACTTGTAAACTTTGCTCATTCAATTTATCAGTTTTCAGTCTATACGAAATGTCAAAATGCAAAAACACAGCGCTTTTGGGGGTATGATCACTTTCAGTTATATTCTAGTTTCTGCAATATCAAACAGTCTAGTCTTATTATCTGCATTTTCTCTCAATTTGTTCCTGAGCTTTTACTACTAGGTTCATAAAAAGGGTATAATGTCGGTATTTCTGTTTAAAACATCAAAGAGCACTCATGAGTAAAAAGCAAAGGAAATTGAAAGAAAAAATTGTCAAAGAGGTTTTGTACTTAGGTAGCCAATGTATTTTGCTGCTGTATCATTCTTCATCTGTCAGTCTGTCTGTAATTATGTACATCCAAATATAGTCCTGCATTTATTGGTGAATTTAGATGAGATTTTCATAGAATGTTCCTAGTTGATTCACCATGCACAATTAGTCAAGTTTTTGGCTGCATCATGAAAAAGGGTAACTTAATGCAAAAAAGCGAAGTATATTGTGAATGGGGCTTTCTTTTTCATACGCCCGAAGGGTGGTATTACCGGTATGTTATGGCCCAGGTTGTCCGTCTGTCTGTCCGTTAGCAATTTCTTATGTTCGCAACTCCTACAGTTCTGATCGGAATTCGATCAAACTTGCCACAATGAATCTCCATGGTGTCTAGTTGTGCACACCGCTAACGGAATTCAGATAACTCTTTTCGTTCTTGAATTATCTGCCCTTGAATTTAAAAAATGCCCATTTTACTGACAAGCTCCTCTCGGGAGTATATGCGCCCCTCTGCAAAGCTCTTGTTGTCATCTTTGATGATATTGAATCAGAGCTTCAGATTGACGGTGCACCCGCGCCAATCCCGCATTTTTTCCAAATATGACGCATGAAATTATGAAGTGGTGCGCCGGCCGGGCGCACGAATTTCGGTAAAAGAATGATCATAGAATAATAGATTTCAAACAATATTGACCTTCGCATAACGCACCCGTAATCTGCTATGTATCAAGTTAAGTGACCTACTTGATAAACCTATTTTTAGATTATTATAATGACCATACTTGATCAACCAATCATATCCCAATTTCAAATGGTAAACTTCACCTTCGATTTGTTACTATTTTTAGTAACTGAGTCAGTGACGGTACCCGGCTTCTTCAAAACGGTAACCAGACAAGTCGAGTCAAAACATCCGGCTGTTTCAACTAACGTTTTGACGATGTCTCAAACAAGTTTAAAAAGCTTTTTACAAACGAAAAGCAGAGGTTGATACGGGTAAAATCACATACGAAGAACACACGGCTGCATTTTATAATTGAGCGGATAATTAGTCAATAATCGTCGAATATTCAGCGGGATGATTCGATCTTAGAAAATTTGGCAAGCAGACGAATCTGAATATGTGATATCGTCACGACCTAGCCACTCGCTCTTTCGATACCATTTTTTGTTATACCATTTCATCTCCCCATTCATTCACACTGGGGTTAGGGGTTTTTGATTCCAGCAAATAGAATGATATTTATATCCGATTTATGTTAGCAATTCGCTATCACTCTAGACGAGTTTTGGGACTTTTATGCATGATATGTCTACCACACACTGATATAAAACAAATCGTGGAAAACAATTGATTACATTATCTGCAATTCATTTAGAATTGGTCTAGAGTAGTATAAAAAAAATATTATTAGATCTAGGGAAAAGTTTATTCAAATCATAAACACACACTAAATAAATAACTATAAATAAATGAAGTGAAATATTCTTAATTCTAACAATGTTTATATGCATCAACTCAAATAACAACAATACAGTGATGATTTCACAGCAAATAAGTCATTTACTCCAATCCAAAGTTTGGATATGAACGCTTAAATGTGGCCCATTGTTTTGGAAAATGACCCCTCAAAATCCTACGTGGTGGGCCCTGTGACCCACAGGTCTCTGAAACAATCTGAAGCTCTGTTGAATTTCAAGTATCATTTTGTTTAATGTAACTTTTTATATTGTATGACAAAGTTTATTAATTTTTTGAGTTTTTGTACTTTTATAATCTACAGCATATGCAGTCATTACAACAAGTATTGATACCAGAACTTGAGGAGAGATTAAGGAAGAAATGTGAAAACCTGGTGATGGTTCATAACCCAGAACATACTACAGGTATAACATGTAGCTTAGCCCTGTATTAAACTAAACCTGGTTTTGTCTATACAGGGTGTTCCAAAAAAAAACAAAAAAAAAACAAATAAAAAAAAAAACGGAACCCATTTTTGAAAGTTAATTGCTCATGTGTTAAGAAATACTTCTACATCAAATTAAAGTATGCAATAGAAAGGACAGTTTACTACTAGCAGGTCAAATTTGGTTGAAAAATGTCTATTTCTTAAATATTGGCATTCAAATGAATGCACCCGAAAAACCATTTTAACACGATATCGATCTTTCATTATGATATGTGCGTACACTCATTGAATAAATCGACGCTTCACAATTGGTTAATATATTCATCTCAATACAAAAGTGATTTTGAAACATTTTATTCACAATAGTGCATTTTCATTTCATCTTTTCTGCTGATAAACAAACTGATAAAGTAGAGCTGAGATGTAACCAAAATGAATACAAACGAAATATCAAAGTGTATCGCAGATTCTTGTATACGAGTACCTATAACCTGACTGGTCGAAGAATAACAAATTTGATTTAACATAGAAATCAGGGTTGGCGCTGCCTATCGCCATTGTCGCCAAATGCGACAAAAAAATAAAAGTGGCGCAAGAATTTTTCATTTGGCGAAATTGCCTGGCGCCAACAAAAATCAAGTGTCCCCAAAAATTATCAAATGGCCCCAACTCGCTGTAGTTACAGCTTTATCGAACGTTACCGACAATATATTATCTCGGCACACGACATGAAAAATAGCACCATGTATAACTGTTTATTACCTTTAACTGCCATCCATTGTTTGTCCAAACACATATGACGCGACAACTAATTGATAGGCAAAGTGACAGAAAAATCGATAATTATAATCGGGTACCAGTGTCGTGTGCAATAGAGCATTACACGATACATAATTATGGGCGTGTACTTTCGATATTGTTTTTATTTGATTGACGGGTCGGGTTAAAATGGTTATCGAATATCCCCTAGTTAATCCTTTACTTTACGACATAATTCACGCGAAATGGAGTTGTTCAAAACCAATCTTGTTGCAAATAATTGTTCAGAATGCCGTAGTTATGGAAAGTGCCGAACTGCGATGTTTCGGGTAAGTTAAATGGCGTAAATTTTTTGGAATAAACTAGACCTTTGTTTTATGCTTTTCATCGTGAGAATGTCCCAGCGAACTTCAAGGAATATTCAACAAAAGTTAGTCATGATTCCTGCCTAATTACAAATTTAATCGGGACCCTGATAATCATATTTTCTCCTTTCCCAAACCTGTTTGTTTTATTGACAAAATAGGATTTTTCAAGCGAGCATTGGGGGGGGGGGGTGCTGTCAGGGGGTTTGGAGGAACAGAACATAGAACAACTGATAAAATATTTGAAACTATTTGTTTTTCTTTATTCTTTATTCAATAGACAGCTCAACATTGATGAATATGCTTGCAACATGGTTGCCTGAACAGCCACATGCGTACAAGCATATTCAACAATCTAATTATGGAAGTCTACATACATGCAGTGAGTAAAGTCTAAGACAAACAAAATGGGAAAAGGAGAAAATGATGGTTTTCATAATTCCTTTCTTTTGCCTCAATGTTTTCTGAAATACATTTTACTGGGAAAACAGCTTATTTGGAAAAGAGTTGGGTGCAAAATGTCGAAAATTTTGTCAACTAGTACCGGCTCGGACACCTGAAATGTGGCCCCAACTTTCACCAGTTTGGCCCCAACTTTTTTCATTTAGCGAAAGTGATGGCCCCAACTTTTTGAGAGCCAGAGTGAACCCTGGAAATAACAAGTACTATGAAATTAATTCAAACAACCACCCTATGGACTCTTTAGCAATGGATTTCATGTTAAAAATAGACTAGGTTTACCGTTATGTTTTGATAAACCGTTGGTGTTGTTGCAAAATCTTGTAACTACGGCTTGAATCAAGCCGTAGTTACAAGATCGTATAACAAGACCAACAGTATTCTATTTGTTTGTCTGAAATAACGTCACAATTAACTTTAAGTAAAATCGTTCGCTATTTGTACGTGTGGCACATGTATGTATTAGATTTTGATGATAATCGGTTCATACTTGCACAATGGTAAAGAATGCAACAGCTGACCACCAGTACGCTTTTACGAACAAACAAAACGCAAAATCGATATCATGGAAAAACGTTTTTTTTAGTGTCATTATTGAATTGCACATAACTTTTGAACCAATCCATATTTTTAAGTGAAATTTGGAACACATATGCACAAATGATATATCTTTAGTCTTGCAAATTCAAAATTTAAATGTTTTGCTTAGGCTTCAAAATATTTGACTTTGAATTAGGGTTCCATCTCCATCTTTATTTGTATTACATATGAGAAAGCATCACATTACATTACAGATAGTTCGAAGCTAATGTTTGCCAAATCATCTCAGCTACCAGCCATTATAGAGTCTGACCTACAGAACTTGAAGGACAAACAAAACTTGCTAAAGGAGGATTATTGGAGAAGAGAAAAACAATTTGCTCTCTATTATCAGGTTATTACGCTTGTCCAACTCTATCTAATCCAAACATTAAACCCATTCCATATGTGGATGCCTTTTGACAAATTGACACCTCATAAGATAAAAGGCTCTAGAAAACATTTAGACTATGAAGAAATTCTTATTGTATGACTTTATTGGGACAAGCAATTTCTCCATTTCTCACAATGTTGTCTACTCCCAAAAGACTAAAATATGTAGTATTTCATGCACTTTAAATAGATCTAGTCACCTTCAACATTTTGAATTTGGACGAGTCTTAAATTTGATTTTGTCTGGTAATGGGTTATCCTAGAACTGCAGGAAGTTTTTCCAATGCTTTCAAAATGAAGACCAATAATACCGGTTTGTTTAAAAGTTTCTTAACCCTTTCCCAAACAAAGAAAATTTGGACTTTTCCACTTAGACAGGTTGCAGACGTCAAAATGGGTGTTGGTAAAGGCAGGATCTGTGTAAAATATAGCACGGAAAATATTGAGATAAAAGGAGAAATTGCTGATGATCAGCAATTTCTTTTTTGTCCCAATGTTTTCCCAAGCCTTTTCAACTACGGGCGTCAAAACCAGGTCTTGTTTGGGAAAGGGTTAAAATATTTGATCTGTTTGCATAGCAATAGGATAAATAAGGTGTTTTTTACTGGAAAAAAGGTGATAACAAAACCAAAATGGAATAGATTTATACTTCTCATGACCTTATTGTCTCGGTCTATAACCAACTAGTCCTTAATTGTTATTTGCTTATAATTATACCCCCCACAACAAAGTTAGGGGTGGGGGGGGGGGGGGTGGGGGGGTATACTGGAATCAGGTTGTCCGTCCGTCTGTCCGTGGACATAATCTTGTGTCCTCTTCCCCTCCCACAGTTTTTGACCAATTTTTAGCTCACCTGAGCACGAAGTGCTCAAGGTGAGCTATTGTGGTCGCTTTTTGTCCGTCGTCCGTCCGTCTGTCCGTCCATCTGTCCGTCTGTCCGCCTGTCCACAATTTCTTGTTACCACTCTAGCATCCACAAATATTGACCAATCTTGACCAAACTTGGTCAAAACATGTATGACCATAAGTTCTCGGATGAGTTCGATTTTGAGTCAGATCGGACCAGGAAGTTTAGAGTTATGTGCCCTTGAACATCAAAAATGGCTAGTTTTGACTTTGTTACCACTCTAGTATCTACAAATATTGACCAATCTTAACCAAACTTCGTCAAAATATGTATGACCATAGGTTCTCGGATGAGTTTGATTTTTAGTCAAATGGGACTTGGAAGTCCGGAGTTATGTGCCCTTGAACATCAAAAATGGCTAGTTTTGACTTTGTTACCGCTCTAGTATCTACAAATATTGACCAATCTAAACCAAACTTGGTCAAAATATGTATGACCATAAGTTCTTGGATGAGTTCGATTTTGAGTCAGATCGGACCTGGAAATTTGGAGTTATGTGCCCTTGAATGTCAAAAATGGCTAGTTTTGACTTTGTTACCACTCTAGTATCTACAAATATTGACCAATCTTAACCAAACTTCGTCAAAATATGTATGACCATAGGTTCTCGGATGAGTTTGATTTTTAGTCAAATGGGACTTGGAAGTCCGGAGTTATGTGCCCTTGAACATCAAAAATGGCTAGTTTTGACTTTGTTACCGCTCTAGTATCTACAAATATTGACCAATCTAAACCAAACTTGGTCAAAATATGTATGACCATAAGTTCTTGGATGAGTTCGATTTTGAGTCAGATCGGACCTGGAAATTTGGAGTTATGTGCCCTTGAATGTCAAAAATGGCTAGTTTTGACTTTGTTACCACTCTAGCATCTACAAATATTGATCAATCAAGACAAAACTTTGCCACAATGTTTGTAACTATAAAATCTTGGATGAGTTTGATTTTCAGTGTGATAGGAGCAAGAAATCTGGAGTTATGTGCCCTTGAATTTGTCAAAATTGCTGTTTTCGACTTTGTTTACACTGTAGCATCTACATTTATTGACTAATCAAGACAAAACTTGGCCACAATGTTGGTGACCATAAGATCCTTAATGAGTTAAATTTTCAGCTTGATTTGGCCAGAAAAACAAGAGTTATTGGCCCTTTAATTTAAAAAAATTACCGTTTTCGACTTTATTTTCTCTCTAACAAACAAATATGGACCAATCAAGACACAACTTGGTCGCAATGTTGGTGACCATAATATCTTAAATGTTTTAATTTGTCAAATTGATTGGACTAAAAAAACAGACTTGTGTGCCCTTGACGGTTACAAAATTGCCGTTATCTACTTTGTTTTCTCTCAAACAGCAATAAATGTTAACCAATAAAAAAAAACTTGGGACATAATGTTGATGCGAATATTTTTATCAGAACAGTTATGTGCCCTTTACTGTGACAAAATTGTTGTTTTCTTCCACTTTGTTTTTACTGTAACAGCTACAAATATTGATCATTCAAGATTATGAAAGAAGTTTTCAGCTGGATCATAATCTTGCATCTTAAATTATGTGCTCTTGAATTTGACAACATTGAGATTTTCATTCTATCTAGGTGCAGGTGAGCGATTAAGGACCATCATGGTCCTCTTGTTCTGAAATTTTATCAGGATGTTCCCTATCATATGAAGTTGTGCACCTGCAATTTTCATCTTGATCCAGTCATTGGTTTAAGAGTTATGCCACTTTGAAGTTTTTAATGAGGGGGGGGGGGGGGGGAGTGGTCAAAATTTACAATTTCGTTTCTGTGTTCTAACATGAGAACCGTTTGACCTAGGATCATGAAACTTTACACAGTTGTTGCCCATGACCAATGGAGGTGCCCTATTGTTTTGGGGTCACCAAGGTCAAAGGTCAAGGTCACAGTTGGACTTTGTTTAAAATCCGTTTCCATGCTCTAAGTCAAGAACATTTTGACCTATAGCACTTTTTCAATGACAAGGCCCTAGTGGGGGGTATTCGTCCGCTTTGCGACAGTTCTAGTTTTTGCTCAGAGATAATATCTTCTGAGTGAAATACCCATTTCAGTTTTTGGAATTTCTCTATTTTCAGAAATTAGAAGACTCATTACATTTGTTGGACAAATTGATATCTAAATATAAACTCCAGAAACAATCAGAACAAGATACTATAGTCACGGAATGGTTGTTTGCTAAATGTGATGCCATGAGTCTGAAAATTAGGTATGCATGTATTAAACTTTTACTATGCAACAAAGATTTGAACCTTTACCAAACGACAAAATTTCTGGGTGCTCCAATTTGAAAGCTGGTTGCAGACAACAAAATTAAGATTGAAAACTATTAGATTTGTGTAAAATATTGCATAGAAAATATTGAGGCAAAAGGAGAAACTGCTGGTTATCAGCAGTTTCTTCTTTTGCCTCAATAGTTTCCCAAGCCTATTCTATTAGGGATGTCAAAAACAGGTCTTGTTTGGGAAAGGGTTAAACTTTTACCGCACAACAAAGATTTAAACATTTAACCCTTTCCAAAATGGCAAGATTTAAGATTGCTAAAGTTTAATATGGAAGTAGGGACAAGCAAAAATGCAAAAATTCAGACTGTTCCAATTTGATAGGTACTGCAGATAATAAATTTAATGTTTTCTATCAAAGAACTTAGTATCACAGATCTTAATTAGACTGTGCATGCTGATCTAGATCCATGCTGTTCTCAAATACCCCAAGGGCCCTTTTTGCAGATCCCAGTTTATTTGTAAATTTACAGTGAGAAAAGTTGGAAATCAAAACAGGGAAAAACAAAGGTGCCATGGTCACAATATACAATATACGCGGCCAGTCGGCCACTCCCAGAGATTAAATTTTAAGGGGGCATAAGTCAAGCAAAAATCAATAAACCATAAAATCCTTCCTTCATGCACATCTACCAATTGAGGTGAGAACATTGACGAAGTTTCAAAAAGATCCAGCCTGAAACTTATGAGGAGTTGTGCTCACAAGAAATGTGGACAGACGGACGTACAGACAGCTGGATGATGGACGGACAGACAGAGAAGATGATGCCAATATACAACTGCCTCTGGCGGCGTACAAAATTGGCAAAAATCAATGAACCATAAAATCCTTCCTTCATGCACATTTATCAATTGAGGTGGTAACATTGACTAAGTTTCAAAAAGATCCAGCCAGAAACTTAGGAGGGAGGAGTTTCACTCACAAGAAAAGTGGACGGACGGACAGAGATGATGACGGCAATATACGATAGCCTCCGGGGGCGTATAAAAAGGAATTACTTATAAGAGATATTGGTGGAGAAAAGTGCTCTGTGATTGTTACATGATGTTGTACATAAATGATCTCTTAATCAAGTTAAATCAACAGCCATTTTGTCATCTGCAGGAGCTTTCAAATAGGAGAACCCTAAAATGTTGCTGTTTGTCATTTTAAATGTTTACTTTACAGATTGATAGAACTACAGATACTTTGTGACACATACACAGTAGATACAGTACAGTCACTCAGAATTATCAGGTACGCTAGTTCTTATTCAGCATATTGGTAGAAATATTAAAAGAACACATAAATAAAACACTGTATGTCTGTTCAGTATTTATTAGGGATGGGAACGAGTACTCGATTAATCGATTACCAATATCACTAATCGAGTAATCGGAAAGAAAAAATAATATCAGCAGAAAAATGAAAATTCGTTTCTATACTCAAGTTGTTCAAAATATTGATCGCTCTTTTCCAACACTGTACCGTGCAAAGGATAGAGTATGTAACACCTGGTCGTCCGCCGATTATCTAATCCCTCGATTTTGTCCTAATTTTCAATCAAGTGCCAATGGCTATTGTTCTCGCTGTCAAACAATGTCATAAATTTTCACACTTTCGCCGCTCTCTACTCTGATTACGGGTGATGCATTTAAATTGGACGTCCATAAGATTTACGTAACAGTTGATTGGTTAATGCAATATTCGATCAACCGATTATTGGATTATTGTTAATATTTCATTTATTGACAATAATTATTGCTGTTTGAAGAAGAAGCATCCCATTCCCGATTACACACAAATAAACTCAAGAAAGTCTAACAATGAATGTCTCCCTTTTAGTCTATAGTGACTTGTGTATATCTCACAACATGCGTAAATATTACGAACGCAGATAACAACAACATTGCGGATTTTTTTATGTGTTAATGGAAAGATTTTGACACTTTCTGTAATTCTCACAACATTATCTAACAATTGTCCATTTTTCTCAAATAATGTACTGATCAAATGTCATTTAAAGAGATATTTATACCGAAGATATGCTGCATAAATCGCTTATGAACATGTTGGAAAACACCAATACTATAACCAAAAGATGACGTTTCTATCCGAGTACTCGATCAGAAGGGTGACCGAGTACTTGATTAGTAAAATTGGTACTCGTTACCATCCCTAGTATTTATCTCATGTGAACAAGTTGTTTTCAAAGTGAGCTTTTAAGTTTCTTGATTGAATTTCATCTGTGGATAACAATTCAACATGTGACCATGGTGCAGTTGGTAGCGTATCAGACTCTGACTTGTGAGGTTACGGGTTCGATTCCCAGTCACAGCAAACATTCTTTCAGACAAAATTGTCGCCCACCAATGGTTTGATATAATTAACCTATGATAATTATGGGCGAGCAGCTGGAGGCTTGGGTAAGATGTTGCGGTACTACTGGTATTAGAAACGACAGGAATCCATGGTCAGGTGCTCCAGCCACTGTGATATAACCATAGCAGTTGAAAACGGTGTTAAACCTCAATAAACCAAGAAAAGAATTGGGAAAATGTTTAGGCAAAAGAAGGAAATGCTGATAACCAGCAATATTTTCTGTGCTATATTGTACACAAATGCTATCTTTAACATTACTTCTAGTTATACCCCCCACAACAAAGTTATGGGGGGGTATACTGGATTCAGGTTGTCCGTCCGTCCGTCCGTCTGTCCGTCCGTCCGTCTGTCCGTCCGTCCGTCCGTCCGTGGACATAATTTTGTGTCCTCTTCTCCTCCCACAGTTTTTGACCGATTTTGCTGAAATTTTAGCAGGATGTTTCCTATCATATGAAGTTGTGCACCTGCAATTTTCATCTTGATCCAGGCAGTAGTTTCAGAGTTATGCCACTTTGAACTTTAGCACTTTTTCAGTGACAACGCGCTAGTGGGGGGTATTTGTCCGCTTTGCGACAGTTCTAGTTTTTGTCCGCAGCTCTCAGATCAGTTCAATTTTGGAAAGAAGCTTTTCAACTTTCCAACATGATGATTCTTCTGATGCTCCTTTAGATGAAGGCTGAGAAAAACATTCTGGAAAATGAAGAATTTGCCTGTGATAAGCAATTTCTTTAATACCCACAATGTTTTCTACCCAGAAAGACTAAAAAGAATAAAAAACAAGATGTGTTTGTGAAACACAAATGCCCCCGAAATGGCCATTTTTAGCTCACCTGAGCACGATAGTGCTCATGGTGAGGTATTGTGATACCGCTGTGTCCGTCGTCAGTCGTCCGTCGTCCGTCGTGCGTGAACCTTTGGCTTGTGTGCACTCTAGAGGCCACATTTTTTGCCCAATCAACCTGAAATTTGCTCAGAATGATTGTCTTGATGAAATCTCGAACAAGTTCGAAATTGGGTCATCTGGGGTCAAAAACTAGGTCATGGGGTCAAATCTTAGAAAAACCTTGTGTGCACTCTAGAGGCCACATTTTTTGCCCAATCAACCTGAAATTTGCTCAGAATGATTGTCTTGATGAAATCTCTGACAAGTTTGAAATTGGGTCATCTGGGGTCAAAAACTAGGTCATGGGGTCAAATATTAGAAAAACCTTGTGTGCACTCTAGAGGCCACATTTTTTGCCTAATCAACCTGAAATTTGCTCAGAATGATTGTCTTTATACAATCTCGAACAAGTTCGAAATTGGGTCATCTGGGGTCAAAAACTAGGTCACGGGGTCAAATCTTAGAAAAACCGTGTGTGCACTCTAGAGGCCACATTTTTTGCCCAATCAACCTGAAATTTGCTCAAAATGATTGTCTTGATAAAATCTCGGACAAGTGTGAAATTGGGTCATCTGGGGTCAAAAACTAGGTCACGGGGTCAAATCTTAGAAAAACCGTGTGTGCACTCTAGAGGCCACATTTTTTGCCCAATCAACCTGAAAATTGCTCAGAATGATTGTCTTGATGAAATCTCGGACAAGTTCGAAATTGGGTCATCTTGGGTTAAAAACTAGGTCACAGGGTCAAATCTTAGAAAAACCTTGTGTGCACTCTAGAGGCCACATTTTTTGCCCAATCAACCTGAAAATTTGTCAGAATGATTGTCTTGATAAAATGTACGATAAGTTCGAAATTGGGTCATCTAGGGTCAAAAACTAGGTCATGGGGTGAAATTTTAGAAAAAAACATGTGTGCACTCTAGAGGCCACATTTTTTGCCCAATCAACCTGAAAATTGGTCTGAAATGGTGACTTGATGAAATCTCGGACAAGTGTGAAATTGGGTCATCTGGGGTCAAAAACTAGGTCACGGGGTCAAATTTTAGAAAAACCTTGTGTGCACTCTAGAGGCCACATTTTTTTGTCCAAATGTACTCATTTTTGCTCAGGAAGTGTGTTTTGGTGATTTCTCGGATAAGTTCGAAATTGGGTCATCTGGGGTCAAAAACTAGGTCACGGGGTCAAATCTTAGAAAAACCTTGTGTGCACCCTAGAGGCCATATTTTTTGTCCAAATGTACTCATTTTTGCTCAAGAAGTGTGTTTTGATGATTTCTCGGACAAGTTCGAAATTGGGTCATTTGGGGTCAAAAACTAGGTCACGGGGTCAAATCTTAGGAAAACCTTGTGTGCACTCTAGTCTCAGGTGAGCGCTTCAGGGCCAATGGCCCTCTTGTTCTAAAATGTTAAGTTTTTGTGGAGTAAAGGGTTATTAAGGGTTAAGGGATGACCATGAGGAATTGATTGGAACAGTTAGATATCACTGAAAGGAAGTTGCATACCAAATTATAGCTTTGTATGTCAAATACTTTTGGAGAAAAGGCAAAGGTTAAGTTTTCGGAGTAAAAGGTTAAGTTTTTGTGGAGTAAAGGGTTGATAACGGTTAGCAGATGACCTTCAGGAAGGTCAAATTGCATGGAACAGATAGATATCGTTGAAAGAAAGTTACATACCAAATTTGAGCTTTGTATGTCAAATACTTTTGGAGAAAAGGCAAAGGTTAAGTTTTCGGAGTAGAAGGTTAAGTTTTCGTAGAGTAAAGGGTTAATAAGGGTAAAAGGATGACCTGGAGGAAGGTCAAATTGCATGGAACAGATAGATATCACTGAAACGAAGTTGCATACCAAATTTGAGCTTTGTATGTCAAATACTTTTGGAGAAAAGGCAAGGGTTAAGTTTTCGGAGTAGAAGGTTAAGTTTTCGTAGAGTAAAGGGTCAATAAGGGTAAAAGGATGACTTTGAGGAATGTCAAATTGCATGGAACAGATAGATATCACTGAAAGAAAGTTGTATACCAAATTTGAGCTTTGTATGTCAAATACTTTTGGAGAAAAGGCCAAGGTTAAGTTTTCGGACAGACGGACAGACAGACGGACGGACGGACGGACAGACAGACAGACGGACACGAGTAAAACAATATGCCCCCGATCTCTCGATACGGGGGCATAAAAATATGAACGTAAAAATGTTGTCTGCAACTTCTTTCAAAATGGATCAGTCAGAAATTTGACTTTCTGGGAAAGGGTTATTTTTTCAGGAAACATTTAGATGATGAGTATAAAGAAAGAGAAAATGAGAAGCTTCATCGTGAACAAGCCTTGAAGACTTATACGGCAATGGGGGAAGACTTTGATAATATAGTGACGGAGTTTGGTAGACTGAAAGATGAATTAGAAAATAAACAGTGGGCACTTGTACAGTTTGACAAGTCAAAAGAAAGTTAACCCATTACTGCACAGTGACGCCTTATGACTCCCTCACAAGAATAGGCTTGGGAAAACGTTGTGGTAAATGAAGAAATTGCTTGTGACAAGCAATTTCTTCATTTCCCACAATGTTTTCTACTCAGAAATATACAGCAATGGGGGAAGATTTTGATAATATAGTGACGGAGTTTGGTAGACTGAAAAATGAACTAGAGAATAAACAGTGGGCACTTGTACAGTTTGACAAGTCAAAAGAAAGTTAACCCATTACAGCACAGTGACGCCTTATGACTCCCTCACAAGAATAGGCTTGGGAAAATGTTGTGGTAAATAAAGAAATTGCTTGCAGGGGTCTCGTTTGCCAAAATTTGGGGCCGTTATTGGGCCCCATTCCCAATGGCAAAAAGTATCTTTTTTTCCCAATTCTCTGGTGAAAATTCCCAATGAGGACCCAGAATGCCCCATGGTAAGACCTCATCTTCATTTACAAACATTTTGAAGACAGTTTTGGAGTAGACTTTTAAACAAGAGTATGTACAAATACATTTTACATCACTACAGTCTAAATTGCAGCTGAAACTGAGTGACAGTATGGATACAAACTTGTTCTAGTTTTTCCCAATTTAGGTACAAACGTTGCTATTTTTCCCAATTTCACTGGCCCCTGGCCCCAAACAAAAATTGGTAGCAAGACCCCTGGCTTGTCACAAGCAATTTCTTCATTTCCCATAATGTTTTCTACTCAGAAATATACAGCAATAGGAGAAGACTTTGATGATATAGTGACGGAGTTTGGTAGACTGAAAGATGAACTAGAGAATAAACAGTGGGCACTTGTACAGTTTGACAAGTCAAAAGAAAGTTAACATGTAGTGCAGTTTGATCTGTATTTAACCCTTTCCCAAACGGCAAAGGACCTCTACGGATAAGGCGAGAAATCTCCCTAAAAAGGCTCAAATGGAAAAGTCATTTTTCAAAACATGCAAATTGATGATTATTTCGAACTGTATTGTTAGATATGTATCTAAATCATATGAAAACTGATTTTATACGATCAAAACGATTCGACAGGTACAGATAACTCTTGGTTTCTGTACCTACCCCCAAAATTACATTTTCTTACCCCACCGTTATTCATTAAACGAGATTTAAGTTTTCTTTAGTTTTATAAGCAAAATTTTTCTGTAAATGTAAGGACAATTGGTGTTGAAATCATAAACCATTTTTCGATTTGTCCTTAATGCACATGCGCATCATTGAAACGAGTTTAAAGGCGAAATCTTCCCGCCAAAATTATGGCATATGGTATAAGAGTACTATTTTTAGTATAAAAGTACGTTCCCCCCCGTGACCCAGCAAATCCTTTTTACCAAGGAATCCTATGATCAAGTTACACAATATATGTCAATGGGAAGCTGGGTCAAGGGGGGGAACGATGTTAGCCAGCCTTGGGAAGGTAGGTATGCCTCGGTTTTTGGCGGGAAAGTGCGCGTTTAAAGTTGTTTCAATGGTACGCATGCGCAATACGGACAAAACCAAAGCTGCCATATGATGTCAACACCATTTATCCCTGTGTCTGTAGAAAATAAATTGCAAATAAAAATAAAAGAATCTTCATTTTACCTCTTTGAATACCGGTAGTGTAAGAAAACGAAACCATTTAGGTGGGTACTAAAATGAAGAGTTATCTGCACCTATAGAACTTTTCAAATGACATAAAAATCGGTGTTTATTTCCTTTATTTGTCTACCTAACCATAAAGCTTAATTTTGTTTCTCAATTTGTTAGTTTTGAGAATTGACCCATCGAGCTGAGCCTTTTAGGGAGAATTCTCGCCTTATCCGTAGAGGTCCTTTTTAGGACGATGCACTTCAGAAACTGCCACATATGACAAAACGGATGTTATGAAAGATAGGATTTGTGTAAGATATAACATAGAAACTATTGAGACAAAAGGAGAAACTGCTGGTCATCAGCAGTTTCTTCTTTTGTTTCAATGTTTTCCCAAGCATTTTCTATTAGGGGCGTCAAAACCAGGTCTTGTTTGGGAAAGGGTTAAACAAGCAGGCAATGTAGAACAAGGTCTGACTGTACTTATGTGCAGGCTGATACTGTTCTTTGTTTTCTGCCAAAGCATCCGAAATACTTCAGTATCATTATAAAACGTCTTATTAATCATTTCCCAGACAAAACAGGATTTTGACATCTGTAGTAGAAATACTACTGGAAATCATAGAGAGAAAAGCAGGAATTGATGATAATCAGCAATTTTTAGCTCCACTGGCCGAAGGCCAGCGAGCTATTGTCATGGCGTTGTGTCCGTCGTGCGTGCGTGCGTGCGTCCGTCCGTGCGTCCGTCCGTCCGTCCGTTAACTTTTTCTTTAAAAATCTTCTCCTCAGAAACTACTGGATGTATTTCAACCAAACTTCACAGGAATGATCCTTGGGTGACCCTTTCTCAGATTCCTTCAAAGAATTTTGATCGAACCAGAATAACCTGAGTTATCTGCCCTTGAATGTCAAAAATAGCTGGTTTTGACTTTATTTTTACTCTAAAATCTACAAATATCAACTAATCAAGACAAAACTTGGACAGAATATATATAAGCATAATATCCTGCCTGGGTATAATTTTTAGCTTGATCGGAATTATATATCATGAGTTATGTGCCCTTGAATTTGACAAAATTGCCATTTTCAACTCTATTTTGACTTTGATTTCACTCTAGCAACTACAAATATTGACAAATCTAAACAAAACTTTCACAAAATGTTGGTGACTATAAGATCTTGCCTTGGTGTAATTTTCAGCTTGTTTACATTTGTCAAAAAATGTGGCCATGGCAGGGAGGAAGGGGCTTATCAGACTTAAAGAAATCATAAGAAAATTCTTAAAAAATCAACCAGTGTGCCCAATTGAACCAAACTTTGCAGGAATGAGCCTTTAGTCGTTCTTTTTAAAATTTGTTCACAAATTTTTATATTTGTCAAAAAAATGTGGCTGTGGCAGGGAGAAAGGGGCTTATCAGACTTACAGAAATCATAAGAAAATTCTTTAAAAATCAACCATAAGGCCAATTGTAACCAGACTTTGCAAGAATGTTCTTTGAGTCTCTTTTCAAAATTTATTCACAAATATCAAGATTTGGCTGCCCCTGTGTAAGGCTTACAAGAAATCGTGGGATAATTCTTCCACTTTAACCAGTGGAGCGATTCAGGCCCTCCTGGGCCTCTTGTTGTGTTTCCCTCCATATTTTCTTTTCTATAACATATCGCTGCTTTTCTGCAAAAACCATGTATCTGCAGCTTAAAACAAGCTGCAGATATGAGGTTTTTGAAGAAAAGCGACGATATAGATTTTCTACTATTGACATCAGTTCTTGTGTCATCCGTAACTTCCTTCAAATTAGACTGATATCATAATGGATTAATTTTGCCGACATTCTGTTGCGGACAAGCATTTACCGTTATCTTCCTGTTGGTGTTTTCCAAAGCTTTTCTCTCTTTACCATTTCCTAAGCAAATCCTGGTTTTGACAGCTTCGAGGCTTTAGGAGAAAGTATGTAAAATATGTAAAAAAAGAAAGAAAGAAATATTAGCATTTTCCTCATTTGCTTTATGGTAGTCCATCACTTAAGAGATTCAAGCAGTCGGGGAATTTTTGGGAGACGCAATGCCACATTTCGTAATGTATTTGTCGTAAAGACGACGTTGGCGGATCCACGTAACTCTGGCGGGCCTACGTACGTGACGTTTGCGGGTTGGCGAACGCGACGTTGGCGGGATCGTTACGTCATATTGTCAATTGTTTTGTAAATAACGTAAATAAATCAGTCGCATTTCAAACTCAACGAGAGTCACTTCGTGTATTCCACTTTGCGATATTTTTGGTGCCGTGACCGAAACTGGAACGTTATGGAACTTGCGCGACTCATGAGGAAGAGACAGTCCCTTACGAGGTTGATTCAACATCATTTAACGAAACTGGAGGAATCACATGGGGATGTCTGGCATTTCGACACAATTCATTCGGCTTTAGAAAGGCAACTTTCGTCCATGGATCAGATAAACGACGAAGTCTGGTCGACGATCGATGAGGACGAAATGGAGACGGATATGATCGAAGCCGAAGAATACCTTCTTGAAGTACGTCTTCGCATTGGAGATTTATCGGCACAACATCGTGCTATCGCAGAGAATACACCTCCCGTTCGACGATCGCGGGAAAACAAACATTCATCAGAGAATAACAACAATAGTACAGCAATCGTGAGTAAAACTTTCATACAATCTACACCCGTATTCGACAAATTGACAAACGAATTTGGAGCCCACGCATGTACCAACAAACCGACTACCAAGACACTTAGAGACCACGTAGAACAAGCGGCAAATCAGGATACCGACGAACACAAACCCACTGCGACATTCAATTCCGTGACACCTTGCACTAATGACGTTTTACTGAATACTGCTGTCGCTACGATATCTTCCGGAGAAATCAAGGTAAATACGAACATTCTAGTTGATGAAGGGGCTCAGAGATCGTTCATAGCAGCGCATTCAACAGAGAAGTTAGATTCAGAGAGACGAGAGTCGGAGATGTTTCATCTTACGGCATTTGGGTCAAAATCAACCACAGGACTGGACATTCGCAGTGCAATGCCGGCTATTCATTCCCACGTTAATTCAGTGAATGAACACACACTGAATAGACCATGTGTACGACAAAGAGACACTGGAGGTACTAAACGTTTGCGCCCGGGAGGATGTCGTGGACACGAGAATAACCACGGGTACGCGACCCGTTCAAAGGATAAGAGAAAGGGCGAAGAGCTTAATACGAGCGTTGATGAGTTACACCAACGATTCGAGGATCACGATCACGGGAGTCGACTACTTTTGTGCGGCCGGGAGGATGTCGTAAAGACGACGTTGGCGGATCCACGTAACTCTGGCGGGCCTACGTACGTGACGTTGGCGGGTTGGCGAACGCGACGTTGGCGGGATCGTTACGTCATATTGTCAATTGTTTTGTAAATAACGTAAATAAATCAGTCGCATTTCAAACTCAACGAGAGTCACTTCGTGTATTCCACTTTGCGATAGTATTCTATCTATAAACACACAATATGAAGTGAAAAAAAAAACAAAAAACAGCTGAAACCACTGAATATCTCCTGAAAAAATCTGCTGTGCATGAATCCTATTACGGGTAAACTACCTTAATATTTTGTTCTCTATTATATATAAATTCCCCTATTTTATCAACTGCACATATATTTTGCCACCTGCAACAGCAGCCATATTGGAACAGTCGGAAATATCATGTTTAAGAAAGACATCAATTTATACGGAAACTGAATTTTGTAGTGATCACTTGATTTGTTTGTAAATTGTGGATTATTTATGGAAGGAAGCGGCAAACACATACATTGGCACTACACAAATTTGTTACAGAATTAACAGAATTTATTAATGATATTAGCAAATTATGTAAGAATGATTAAATTATTAACAAAATATCACAGATTATGTTATGTGTATGAAAGACTATAACAATCAATGAAATGAGACACATTTAACAAATCAATGGAAATACATGGACAATGTTTGCACACAACCTTTTTCCCCAAACAATAAAATTTTGACTCGTACCAAATTAAAGGTTTTTCAGAAGATAAAAGTAATCTCTCAAATCCACTTTGATATGTTTGAAAATATTTAGGATACTGGAGGAAATTCTGGCAAATGGTAATCAGCATTTTTCTTCCTTGATCACCTAGTGCCTAAACATAGTTTTAACAGAACATAGGCTGATCTCCAACAGTACTTACACATGATGGATAATCATGTGATACCTCTATTTTAGAAAACCTTAAATAATTTTGTAAATATGGGAAAATGCCAGGAAGAAGCTGGAAATGGTGGATTTAATGTAAAATCAGCTGATAAAAAGTTATTGAAGATCAACGAAAATTTTGGTTGATCTTCAATAACTGTTTTATCAGTTGATTTTACATTAATTCTACCATGTGACCTTTGTCCACCTTCTCTGCTTCAAACCGAATTCAAATCAGTCCAGTATTAACAAAATTATTGAAGATTTTCTGAAATTGTTGTACCATGTGATTATCCACTTTGCTACAGTTAACAAGGAAGCTGTAAGTGAACAACATGGATTGGATCTTGATAAGACTGTGCATGTGGAATCTCATCTTAATCTGTGTTGTTGCTTAAATGACATAAAGTACCTTTTTCCAGGTCTCGGCTCAAGCATCATTTGTTTCACGTCTTTGCCAACAAAGAATTGAGCCTATCGTTACACTTGACAAATGTGGGGCATCATTCTTGGCTAGTGAAGCTGGATTACAAGTATTTTGTTGGCTATCTTAGAAAATTTTGTAACTACAGCTTGAATAATCTGTAACTACAGCTTGATGGCTCAGCGCAAAACAGTTGTAACTGCCTATATACATATTATAGGTAGTTACAACTGTTTCGCGCCAAGTCATCGAAGTCTGCTGTAGCTACAACATTTTGGAACATAACCTGCAATTTATTAGTAAACAATCCTGATTTTGGGTACTTGTTCAGGAGGAAATTCCCAATTCAAGATTCAAAATTACTTTGCTTTTTAATTTGCACCAAACCATGTCAGAGAACAGTAAATCGTAAATGATTAAACAAGAGCCGTCATAGACGGATTATGCTCCCCGAATAAGTGTTTGTCACAAAAAAAAACCTATCATACATTAAGCCCCCTTTTCCCATGACGGATTTTTTGTACACACATTATTTATAGAATATAGTCTAGAACATCTCATTCATCACATAAGTACAAAATTTCATTAAATTCTGCCCATTAGATGAAGAGAAATTAGAGAAAAACTAATTTTTACATTAAGGCCCCTTTTTCCATGACGCAGCCTCAAATCAAGAAACAGAGAAAAAGGTTCCTAGGGATTGACCCCAGGAGTTCACCTGTGAAGTTTCATTGAATTTGGTCCAAGGGTTGCTGAGATCTGGCTGTGGACGGAAGGACGGACGGACGGAAGGACAGCGTGGCGACTTTATGCTCCCCCGAAATTTTTGCGGGGAGCATAAAAAGTAGCATCCTCCTCAAAATCTAGACTGGTCTAAATTGATAAAAGTTACAGATGACAAATTCTCTCAAAATTGTTAAAACGTTAGCTTAAATCTTTCCCAAATGGCAAATTTTTAGGGTGGTCCAATTTAAAGACTGCTGTAGACGACAATATATTAATTTTGTTATCAAGGATGATAATTGTATCAGAACATAGCTCAGAAAATATTGAGGCAAAAGAAGAAAAAGCTTTTCAATAGGGACTTCAAAACCAGGTCTTGTTTGGGAAAGGGTTAATAGTGTAGACAACATCATGGATGACAACCAGTATATTTCTTTGTTTACTTTGCCTCAATGATTTCCCAAACCTTTCCTATTTAGGATGTTAAAGTCAGTGAATGTTTCGGAAAGAGTTAACTATTTGTATACAACTCGGACTGGTCAGTGAAATATTTGTTACTTTGGAAAAGAAAGGGTTTTGATGTCCCTAGCGTGAAAAAAAAAAATCTCTGGAAAACATTGAGACTAAAGAAGAAATGAAAGACATTGACAAAGAAGAAAATGCTAATAACCAGCATTTTCTACTTTTGCATCAATATTTTCTTTTCTATATTGTACACCAAAATTATCTTTATTGATATCCATTTTGCTGTCATCAGAAGTCAATTTGAATCGGAGTGCTAAAATATATATGCTGTTTGGAAAAGAGTTAAAGTTCACAATAGTATTTAGACTTCAGAAGTCAGGGTTGGCAACGTCGGAGTAACAATTCCCTTCTTTGGGTTGAAATAAGTTTTTTTTTCAACTAAAGTTACCAGCTCGCAAAAAATGGCTCAAGCGAACAAATTGGGATTAGCATCATGAATATTAACAGTTCTCAAAAATTTGGTTTCAATATTGTATCATAATGTTTGAAAACTGCAAGACAAAAGAGAAAATTGCTGAATACCATCATTTTCCTATTTTGTCTCAATAGCTTTCATGATATCATATTAACACTCATTTTAAACACTTCAAATACATGTGTTTATGCTTCAGGGGTCAGTGTTGGCAACATAAGTGTAACAATTCCAGTTTCTGGGTTGAAATAAGCTGGTGTGAGATACCCTTGTTCTTCACCCAGGTGAGCGAGCGAGTCCGACATGAACACTTGTTTAGTCAGAGTATCAAACTCAGCACATGATACATCTAAACATGTATTCCCTTCTTTATTATCAATATCTGGTTTAGATTCTTCCACTAATATATCATCGTCCTCACAAGGCAGGTCAAATGTTTCATCGAAGTCATCTTTATCAATAGGACATCCGAACATGAGGTGTTTACCTGAGCTCGAATCTGAACTTTCCTGTGAGAGTGAGCTCATGCTGAAGCTACTACTGGTGAGATCTAGAGATGTGTCGTGGGTGGAGCGGCTGGGGAGGAACAAGATGGGGTTTCTCACACACTTGTTTAATGTAACTTCAGAGGTTTTAGATCCAGGTTGATATTGAGAATGTCTGGAAAACATGAATAGAGAGTTCAAACATCAGAGCAATTAAAATTTCAAAGAATGTCGATATTGACAGACAAGAAGTGTCATAGCACAGTGATTTTGTTACAAATTTATATGGAAGAGTCCTGGGACCCACTTGTTGAAAATGTTCCCAAAACAATGAGTCCCATATTGAATGAAACATAGGAGTCTTTGAAAGACAACGTCAATTAAACATTGAAAATGTTAGCATTCTAGGACTCACTGAATATTTTTCAATGAGTTCTGAGAAAAAAATGTGAGTCAGGGACGCGGGACTCGCAGGTAACAAAATCCCTGATAGCATAGCATCACAAACATGAAATATCCTGATAAACCTTTCCCAAATGGCAAAATTTAGGGTGTTCCTCTTCAAAATCTGCCGCAAATGACGAAATGGAAGTTAGTTTTAAAGATAGAATTTGTGTAAAATATTGTATGAAAAATATTGAGACAAAAGGAGAAACTGCTGGTTATCAGCAGTTTCTTCTTTTGTTTCAATGTTTTCCAAAGCCTTTTCTATTTGGGACCTTAAAACCTGGCCCCGGTTTCTAGAAAAAAACTTAAGTATATGCTCATGAGAACATGCTCAACTTCAAAGGGATACTCTCCAACGTTGAAAGGTATTTGATTGAAGTTCACGTGGATTTCGTGCGATTTGAGCACGGTGCTCAGATTTCTTGGTTAAGTTTTAGTGATTTATTATCCCTTTCCCAAACAAGACTTGGTTTTGACGTCCCTTTTAGAATAGACTTGAGAAAACATTGACACAAAAGAAGAAACTGCTGATAACCAGCAGCTTCTCCTTTTGTCTCGATATTTTCTGTGCCTTATTTTACACAAATTGTATCTTTAATAACATCCATTTTGTCATTTGTGGCAGTTTTTGAAGTGGATCACCCTAAAATTTTGTGGTTTGGGAATGGGCTAAGTTATCTACAACAAAAGATCACCTGTTACCGAAATCTTCTTCGTCACTATTATTCATGGCTGGTAGTATATCCACTACTTGTTCTTGTAGTTTAGTGGGACTCATTCTCTGCATATCACCGACTGCTGACACTCGCGGGTTCATGTAGACCGTCGTGATCTTGCTGAGGTTGTCCGGCGGAGGGATCGTGTATTTGTATACTGATGATGAACTCGTCTTTAACAGTGGATGGCTTTCGTCAACTGGTAATGAAAAAATTGAAAGAATTTATAATCCGAGCTACAGATAAGACCAGGCCTTATTTCCTTATTTCAAGATGAAATGTTTTGCTTAATTTATGTTCATCAAACCCTAAGTCAGGGGCGGAGGTGGTGCAGTGGTAACGCACTAGACTTGAAACACAGGGATCACTGGTTCGATCCCCCTCTTCTCCAGTCTTTCGGATGAGACTTTAAACCGAGGTCCTGTCCGTCTCCATATGACCTTAGCTGTTGAGTGGGACGTTAAACTCCATACAATCCATACAATCAAACCCTAAGTCAGAGGTACTCAGTTGAGACGATTCGAATGAGTACCCACATGAAGACATGCATTATAGTCATTACAGCCTATCATGAAGAAACTGTCTTAGCCTTTACTTTATTTTATCTTTTTATCATTTATACACCAATCATTTCAAAATTCCCTGACTTTTGCTTAAATTGTAAAATTCCCTGACCAATTCCAAAATTCCCTGACCTTGAAAAAATATTTTTTCCCTGACTTTTTCCCTGACCGTGGATACCCTGATGAGAAAGTGCTCTAATTTTTATGTGTTTAGTTAATGTTTATAGCACGAGATGAGTTTTAGAGGGTAAATTTTGTATGCATTGCACTTTTAGCTCACCTGAGCACAAAGTGCTCAAGGTGAGCTATTGTGGTCACTTTTTGTCCGTCGTCCGTCCGTCTGTCTGTCTGTCTGTCTGTCCGTCTGTCTGTCCGTCCGTCCACAATTTCGTGTTTACACTCTAGCATCTACGAATATAAGCCAATTTTGACCAAACTTGGTCAAAACATGTATGGCCATAAGATCTCGGATGAGTTCGATTATGGGTCAGATTGAACCAGAACATCAGGAGTTATCTGCCCTTGAATGCGAAAAATACCTAGTTTTGACATTGTTTACACTCTAGCATCTACAATTATTGATCAATGAAGACAAATCTTGGACATAACATTGCAGACCATAAGATCTCAGATGAGTTCGATTTTCAGTCTGATCTGAGCAGAAAGACGAGAGTTATATGCCCTTGAATTCGACAAAATTGCCATTTTCGGCTGTTTTCGACCTTGTTTACACTCTAGAATCTACAATTATTCATGAATCAAGACAAAACTTGGACACAATGTTGGGGACGATGAGATCCCGGATGAGTTTGATTTTCAGTCTGATCTGATCAGAAAGTTGAGAGTTATATGCCCTTGAATTTGACAAAATTGCCGTTTGGCTGTTTTCGACCTTGTTTACACTCTAGAATCTACAATTATTGACCAATCAAGACAAATCTTGGACACAATGTTGGGTATCAAAAGATCTCGGATGAGTTTGATTTTCAGCCTGATCTGACTAGAAAGTCGAAGGTTATGTGCCCTTGAATTTGATAAAATTACCGTTTTCGGCTGTTTCGACCTTGTTTATACTCTAGAATCTACAATTATTGGTCAATCTAGACAAAACTTTGACACAATGTTGGGGAGCATAAGATATTGGATGAGTTTGAATTTCAGTGTTATCTTATCAGAAAGTCAAGAGTTATGTGCCCTTGAATTTGATAAAATTGCCGTTTTCGGCTGTTTTTGACATTGTTTACACTCTAAAATCCACAATTATTTATCGAATTTAGGTAAAACTTGAACACAATGTTTGAGATTATAAGATCTTGGAAAAGTTTTATTTTCAGTCCGATCTGATAACAAAATCGAGAGTTATGTGCCCTTGAATTTGACAAATTGCTGTTTTCGACCTTGTTTACACTCTAGAATCTACAATTATTAACCAATCAAGACAAATCTTGGACACAATGTTGGGTATCGAAAGATCTCGGATGAGTTTGCAGTCTTCGCGAAAGCGCCGGACCGCCGGTCAATGACCGGCAAATTCAATGAGGTCCGGCAAAATTTAGAGCTGACCTGTCCAAATGACCGACGTATTTATTCTGAAGAATCTTGTGATAAAAGTCTAATTACCTTTTTCTAGTCCAATTAATTTCATATCACTAATTAAAGATCGCTATCCTGAAGTAAACTGTAACTGATTGAAGCCAAGAATATGACCAAAGTCGTGTAGACTCTACCAGAAAAATCAATAATTTACATGCATGAGTAACTTTACTTAGCATAAGTAGCCTATAACACTTTGCTTGAAACGTAGCCAATTTTTATCCCTTTCCCCACAGAAATTACAGAGACAAAAAAGTTTTTGTTAATGATGAAAGACAATTTAATGTTTTGTTATTATTCTCCTTTCCTCCAAATATTTGAATAAGGAACTTTCCCTTATAATTAAACACACTTCTGCACACCATCTAACCCTTTTCCATATGCTTTGTTTCAGATCTAAATCAAATTTCCAAATTCAAAGCAGAAGCATAATAGAAGTTGAAGATCAATGCTCCAAAACATACAAATGTAATATATATAGCATAACAAAAAAACTTAATGTGATCAAAGGAGAAATTTAGGTGTTAATCATTTCCTATTTCTCTTCTGTGCTTTATCTATTTATTTATTAGACTGTTATTTCAGGTTTATTTTCCATTTTACTCCATATGTCCAGTCCGGCCAAGATTGTTTCGGTCCGGCAAAAATTTCAAATTGCCTGTCCTGATGTCAGGCACTTTTTTCTCAATTTCGCGAAGACTGAGTTTGATTTTC
Source organism: Fragum sueziense (assembly GCA_963680895.1). NCBI lineage: Eukaryota > Metazoa > Mollusca > Bivalvia > Cardiida > Cardiidae > Fragum > Fragum sueziense. The sequence goes on along the minus strand of OY804599.1, from coordinate 3,315,597 downwards.
AGCCAGATCTGACTAGAAAGTCGAGAGTTATGTGCCCTTGAATTTGATAAAATTACCGTTTTCGGCTGTTTCGACCTTGTTTATACTCTAGATTCTACAATTATTGATCAATCAAGACAAAACTTTGACACAATGTTGGAGATCATAAGATCTTGGTTTAGTTTCATTTTCAGCTTGATCTGATCAAAACGTCGAGAGTGTTATGTGCCCTTGAATTTGACAAAATTGCTGTTTGTGGCTGTTTTCGACCTTGTTTATACCCCAGAATCTACAATTATTTATCAAACAAGACAAATCTTGGACACAATGTTGGGCACCATAAGATCTTGGATGAGTTCGATTTTCACGTTATTGACCATAAGTTTGTTTTCAGTCTTAAAGTCATAAATATAAATTAATTGAATTGAACAAAAGTGTTGCTCGTATCATTTTGGTTCAGGTGAGCGATATAGGACTATCATGGTCCTCTTGTTAATTCAGTATGTTACTGGATGTCTAGTCGGAGTAACAATACTTTAGTACACACATTTGACTTTCATGATTGAATTGAAATGCAACATCTGTAAAATTGCAATTCTACCTTTCTTCTTTGCCTGTTTAGTTCCATGGTAATCTCGAGGTTTGGACACAACTGGGAACTTCAACTGAAAATGATAAGATATATGTTTATTTTTTCTGGAATGAAGAAAGAAGTTCTGTAGATCTAGTAAAAGAAGAGTTTAGTATATATTGATCAGCTAACGCCTAAAGCATCCAGCAGTAAACTTTCAAGACTTTCCTAAAATTTTAATGTGCCCTGTGTTTGAATTTGATGTCTTTCATTATTACTAGAAATTTGAAAGGCATTGTGAAAAAAGAACCAGCATTTTCCCATTTCCCTCAATCTATCCCATACATGTTTGATATTTCTACACCTATCCATTAGCAACATCACTGGACTTGAACCTAATAAACTGACACGATTTAAAAACGCAAAAAAGTACTTTTACAAATGATATCTCCTACATCTTACAAAACCGATGTATAGCCATGTAAAATTGTAAATGTTACAATTGTTAACATAACAGGACAGAATATGACCTTTAAAGCCACGTATAATGCCTGAATGGACGTCAGATTATGCCAAAATGCAAGTTGAGTCAAGAGCCTAGCATCGAACATCGACGACAGCGAACCCAGTGTTTTCACAGGCGATTGATTACCATGTCGTGATGTCTAGGCTGCCCACGATTACCAACCATAGATTTTGCTGTAGACTGAGCCGTCATAAATCTGTTCGTAATATTAGTGACGTTGATGTATACAATTATGTTGACGTACAGTTGTTACACGCAGCTGACCGGGACGTTGGTGGTCTGTAAATCTTCCCGTGTCGTTTGCACGTCTCATAAACCTTGGAACCGTCGATTCGGCTACATTAAATCGTCTAGCTACCTTCATTTGCGAAACACCGCAAATCAAAAGCCAAAAAATCGGTTCCTTTTTCGCAAAGTAAGCCTCAGCATTTTATACACAATTTTCTTTCGTTGTTCTCGTATGTTTTCAATAAGTAAATCAAAGTGGCAATTTGTACACAAAAAATCTTAGTGATTTAACACGTGGTCTGAATGCACGAGACACACGAGAATTTAGTGATGGGCGGTTCAGATGTCCGGATAGTTTACAGAAAACATGACAAAATTGCTGGGGCGTGGAGCGTATACATTGTCTCATATATGTCCCCAAATATGGTGCCGATCGAGGCAATAGGAAAGGAATGGTTAATGAAAACGTGGTTTTGCGTTTTTAAATCGTGTCAGTTTATGTATAATTTTCTTGTATGGAAAATAACAGTTTAATGACCCGTTTAAAGCACCTTATTTCAGAGACACATGTTAAAATAGAGTGAGAGAGGGAATATGGCTGGTTATCATAAATTGCCCTTTTTCGTGTTGTCCCAAAGCCACTCTTGCGGATGTTATAAAAAACTGTTATTAAATGGAATTTGAAATATCACTGACTAAGCTTCCTTTCCTTACTTGTTTAAACTTTAACCCATTACCACACAGTAACTCCCTTTGACTCCTCATAAGATAATGGCTTTGGAAAGCATTGTGGAAAATGAAGAAATTGCTTGTGACAAGCAATTTCTTCATTTTCCACAATGTTTTCTACCCTAAAAGACCAAAAAATGTACAATTTGAAATTTTCATTCAATCGAAACTGTCGTCTGCAACATTTTTGAATTTGGACCACCCTAAATTTTTGTCGTTTGGTAATGGGTTAAACCTTGTCTTAGTAACTGTATAGACATATCACAGAAGTCTGCTGCCAAATGGGAGCCTGAAACAGCACGGGGCTTATCAGACTTGAGAAATCTTTAGAAAATTCTTTAAAAATCAACCATCAGGCCAATTTAAACCAAACTTGGCAGGAATGTTCCTTGAGAGATTCTTTTTAACATTTGTTCACAGTTATTTTGATTTGTTAAAAAATGTGTGAGTGACAGGGCGGGGCTGACCTAATTTGGAGAAAGAAATCATAAGATAATTCTTCAAAAATCTTCTCCTAAACATTGGGCCAATTTGAACCAAACTTGGTAGAAATGTTCCTTGTGTGACCCTTTTCAAAATTATTTGTGAATTTTTGATTTGTCGAAACATGTGGGCGTGGCAGGGTGGGGCTTATCATACTTAGAGAAACTGTAAGAAAATTCTTTAAAAATCAACCATTGGGCCAATTTGAACCAAACTTGCCAGGAATGTTCTTTTAGTAACTCTTTCAACATCTTTTCATAAATTGTTAGTTTCATCAAAAAATGTGGGCGGGGCTTATCCGACTTAGAAAAATCGTTAGATAAATCCTCATAAATCTTCTCCTTTACCATTGGGCCAAATTGAATCAAACTTGGCAGAATTATTCCTTTTGTAGATCTAAACCTTTCCAAAACTTGTTCATGAATTTTTGGATTCACCAAAAAATGTGAGCGTGGCAGGGCGGGGCTTATCAAACTTAGAAATCACAAGAAAATTCTTTAAAATCAATTATTGGGCCAATTTGAACCAGACTTTGCAGAAATGTACCTTGTGTGATTCTTTTTATCCTATAACTTGTTTGCAAGTTATTTTTTTTATTCTTTAAAAAATGTGGGGCATGGCAGGTAGGAGCTTATCAGGCTTAAAGAGACTGTTTAACCTAGGTCTTGAAACTTTAATCAGTTGTTGTCCTTGACCCATGAAAGTGCCCTATGGTTTTTGGGTCACTTAGGATGTCTGTTTAAAATCCATTTCTGTGCTCCAACTGGAGAACATTTTTAACCCATAGCTTTTTCCCAATGAGCAGGACCTATGGAGAGGTATGAAAATACGAATTAAATGTCAAATTCAGAACAAATGAGTCAGGTGAGCGATATAGGGCTATTCTGACCCTCTTGTACAAGATTTCGAGATACCCACCGCGTTCTGTGTGATGTTAGCACCTGATTCTCTCATTTCCCGCAATGTTCTACGGACAGCCGTGTTTCTTCTGACCTCGGGCAGCAACTCGGGGTGGCCTTTAGCAAAGTAGTCGTTGCGGTATTCAAAAATGGTCCCACTGTCCTGCCATCTGGAAGATGTTGGAATTTTCCGAAAACCATAAATATTGAGCTGTCTGACAAAACTGGGAAAGTTTTTGGTTTTGAAATATTTTGATGAGCTTAGATATTCAGATTCAAACTGTTTTCTGTGAATTCTGATGGTGGTACCCGTCGAATCCCATCCTATCGATCCGGTCTTGCAGTTGTTTACAATTCGCCAAAGCTTTGCAGGAAACTTCAAAGTTACTCCGTCGATGAATTTTGGTGGCGAGAGGGGCATACCGAAAGCCATGTTCATTTTTCTGTGATGGGCGGCAAACAAAATCATCTATCCATTCGTTTGAAAGAAAATTAACCTCGCATGGGAACATGTTCCATCGACGCCATGATAAGAATAAAACGCTTACATAATGACGTCATTGATTACGTAGGCAATCAAACAACGCGTGCTACAACAACAAATCGCACCTGCATGTTTCTCTATCATGCCATGACCCAATCTCCTTCGCAGTTATCTCCCCTGAATTGGGATTTGGGAGATCTCTGCCGGCACAGCTTGAGTTACCAAGATTACAGGTAATTGATTTTTTTATTTTGATTTTTATTTCAAAAAGAAAATATGCTTTTAGTGATGTTTTAAGAATATGAGGTGTCAGATATAAATCCAAATAAAAAATATAATTGGATTTAAAAAATGATTTCAGAAATATAAAAAAAAATCCGCCACCTTTACGATATGACGTCACATTCACCATGGTCACAGGATTTATATGCCTGCAGTGATAATGGAAGGCATTGTCACTGTGTGGAGTTTGGCCATGACCATGCGAATAGGAGCTTTCTTGGAACTGGGGCTAAAAATGTCGAGGACAGTTAGTTTGTATAACATGGGCTAATCCGAGTTTTCTCTGATGAAATTCGCTCTTTGATATGTTGATGTCACTCTAATCCGAGTTTTCTATGATGAAATTCGCTCTTTGATATGTTGATGTCACTCAAAATGGGTGATGTCAACATCAACATATCAAAGAGCGAATTTCATCAGAGAAAACTCGGATTAAACATGGGCGTATCTATATCTTTAAACTGCAGCACTCTCATTCGAATGGGCAGTTCAGTCGCGTTGTCTGTGCCAAGATAAAAGAAAGAGACAGTTAGAATAGTATAGTGAGATGAGCTTTCTAAGGTCTTTATTAACTAGTGCAGAAAAGGTGTGGTTAAGGGGTTTGCAAAAGAGATCTATAATTATGGTCGATCTTACAAAATCGGTTTTTGAAAGATCTTGGACAGTCACAATTAAAACAAGATTTGTCCACGCACAACGTAGCTCGCCTTTATACGAGAGCTTGTCGCAAAAATAGAGTTTATAAGGTAAAGGGTTTAGATAAGGGTTGCGACCAAAATCCCCAACGTCCACAGTGCAAACATCGCTTTTAAAAAACGTTTTTATATGCCTACTTGTACTTGTTGTAATGTTCCTTAAGATCGATGAATCATGTTTACATAATTCCCCAGAACAGAAACGCCTTGTTTTGGAAAGTATTTACCATTTTTTGGATTTAAGGAAATCATCAATATTCATGATTAAGCAAATGAGGTAATTTGCATAGAATAACTGAAAATGAAAGAGCAGGTCATAAGCTTTCATTTGATACTACTTTGGCTTCTGTAGGTCAATATTCAATCAAGATATAGCCAAATAAGTTTTGTCAGTTTGAACAAAAATGACCGGGTTAAGGGTTTTAGATAAGGGTTATGGCCAAAAGCCGCAGCGGCCAGAGTGCAAACATGGCTCATTTTGTAGCATTTGTTTATATAAGCTTTCAGAAAATCATACCCTTCAAAAATTCCCCGGGAAGGGATCATCGGTGGCTCAAGATCTATTTTAGTGAGATTTCTTGTCTTATCCACCAACTTCCTTTTGTCGTCAGGGAGAGTGTTTTAAATCTACATTATATGCTATCAGCTGATGTTGAACTTAAATATCTCCTTGATAAAACAATACTGTAGTAGTCTATGTTACTGGACCATGCTGGTTATTCCACTTTAGGCTACAGACTCAGAATCCCGTATGACAATCTGTCTGAATTTCGTTCAAAAATGAAATATTTTTAGAATAGGGTACGCGGATCCAGAGTGGAGTCGGCCTTTAATTTGTAATAAAGGGCTTTTCAAAATATTTTTTTACGATTTTTTCAAGCGCCAATTCTGTCGTACACTTTAGAAAAACGGACGTGACTGTGTGTCCTGGATCCGCGCTTTTAATATGCTACATTATTATGATTTCTCATCATTATCAGGGATTTTGAAATGGAGCGAGTGTCACATACCTGGTATAAACAATATTTCTTTCCATCAAAATTCGAATTTCATACAAGACACTGTTTTTGAAACATTGAGAGAAAGTAAGACAAAGACGAAAACCTAATAGGCCTATCTCCACATTTCGGTAAATTATTTTAAGTTAGGCTACTCGTATAGTTGTGACATGCATCGTAATTTTGTTTTTGTAGTCTGCATCACATTTGAATTTGGACAAGCCTTTTTTTTGTCTTTTCAGTAGGGACGATCAATAAATTTGTCAATGAAACTGACATGTCAACAGCCGTTATTTGTGAAAATAAAAAAGTGGAATTTATAGGGCCTACAAGTAGGCCTACATTTGCAATCCCCCAAACCAGTCCTGGATTTACAAGTTTTTTTTTTTCTCACAGAGGTCCGAAACCACTCTTTGAAAACTGGGATATGAGTTGTTTTCTTTTAAAATGTGAACAACCGGAAAACAAACTTAGGGTTGAAATAAATCTCTTTTAACCCATTACCAAATTACGGCAAAATTCGATCCAAATTCAAATAGACCTAGGCCTTTGCTGCACACGACAATTTGTTCATTTTCTACAATGTTTCCCAATGCCGTTATCTTGTATAGAAAATGAGAAAATGATCGTTAGCACATTTTCCCACCGTTTCTATCTTTTGAATTCGGGTTTTCCACGTTTGTCGCCCTTTCTAAGTAAGTGTCTTCTCACTTTTTGGCGGATTTGAATTCTCCCGCCTTTACTACTTTTCAAATTATAAAAATTCAAAAGACTAGCGTAGCCTATTTGGGTAGGCCTATGTAAAATCAACCTAACCCTTTCGCATACAACAATGTTTTATATTATTTAGAATTAATAATGAATGTGTGCTCTGCCGCATAATTGTAGCTCTGAAAACATTGAGACAAAATGCTGGTTGCATCTAGCCTATCAGCATTTTTTTTCTCAACGTTTTCCCAACATTTCTTGTCGGGAACGTCAAAACCGGGTCTTGTTTTTCCAGAAAGGGCTACTGTTAGGGATGGACAAATATTATAAATGTTCCAATAATGCCGAGCTGCCTGTCACAGCAAACACCATCGATATGCCGTATTACGGTAATATTTTCTCCGTATAATAAACGAGTGGCCGATTTAAGCGGGAACCAGCCCATTTTGCATTCTCTACTTCCTGAAACTGAAACTGAAATTTCTCGAACATTGTTTTGTCGTATATATTCAAATGTTGGCAGGTAGTTAACGTCTTTCCAATTGTTATTTGTACAAAATATGATATTGATCATTTTCTTACAATTTGTTTTATGTTACGCACATGCATATTCTCAAAAATGTCCTGCAAATCGAAGGCTGTGTTGCAATTTCAGGACAACTATCTCACAATCACATGACTTGTGAATGTGATACTGTAAGTTGATAGCTGTTGCGGATCCAGGAATTCTGTGAATCGGTTCGAATATGCAAATAATGGGGGGGGGTTAGTTTTCCTAGATTTGCACACTTAAGTCTTTTGACTTAGTCCTATTTATAAGGCCTGACATAACTTTTGACTGAATTTCTTCATGAAAATGAAATACGCTACACTGGGGCAGTGGCAGATCCAGAGGGGGTTCAGGGTTCAAACGAACCCCCTGTACAGCCAGATTATTTCATTTTCATGCAGAAATTCAGTCAAAATTGTGCAATACTGGTAAAACGATCCCCCCCCCCCCCCTTTTTGTAAAAACGAACCCCCCTAACTGAAATCCTGGATCCGCTGCTGTGGGGGGGTCGTTTGAAAAGGTTGGTGAAATTTCCCAATCGTGCAATCTTGTCCGATCAGGCAGTAACAAAATTGAAAGAAAAGAGCAAAGTCAAATTGCGGTGAAATGTTTCAGTGTTAAGTAGTAACCAACTTTTTGTGCTTATGTGTTTAGACCTCCTGCAGGGCTTTTTTTCAGGGTTGGGGGAAGACACCTGACGCTGGTCAAATGGGGAAAAATCACACTCGGCTTCCTATTTTTGGGGAAAATTGTAAAATATAGAAATAGTACTCTTGTTTAGCTAAAACCCTCTTATACCCACTACTGTAGACCTGAGAACCAGCAGGACTAGTTTGTAAAGCTGCAGCAATAGTGAGAAAAGTTTACTTTTCATTTTATTTGGGCTTTTAGTGTGATTTTCTCAAAATTTGTCTTGGGTTTAAGAGGGGAAAATTCATTTTTTGGGGAAAAAATTGTATTATTTCTGGAGGGGAAGACGCTGGAAACCAGTGTCACTTTCTTAAAGGGAAAAACCCCTGTCCTGACACACATTCCAAAAGAAATTTTCCATCACATTGATCTATTTTCCTGCTCCCACACTTTTCATGTAAAAAATCAAAACACTGTTTTGGAAAGAGTTATGACTTATTTTTTTCAGATGAAGATATGATGACCTATACGTAAGAATGGACCAACAGTTTGATAGTATAGATAGTAATGCTCCTGCACCTCTAGTGTTTGAAACAGAGCCAGATAAGTAAGCAGATTAATTTAACCCTTTTCCAAACAGCTAAATGGAGGGTTGCCCAATTCAAAAGCTGCTTTAGATGACAAAATAGGTCCCTTGTTATCAAACTTGTTTATTAGTCCCCCACCGGTTACCGGTTGGGGGACTATAGGTTTGCTCGATTCCGTCTGTCCGTCTGTCTGTCCGTCCGTCCGTCACACTTTTGTCCGGGCTATATCTTCTAAACCATATGTGCTAACAACTTCAAACTTGGTACACTTATAGATCTCATTGAGGAGAAGTGTCATGTTCAAGAACCATAACTCTGCCACATCCACTTTTTGAGTTATTGCCCTTTGTTGTTTTTACCCTCACATTCTTGTCCGGAACGTATCTCCTAAACTATGTGTGCTAGCAACTTCAAACTTTGTACACTTATAGATCTCATTGAGGAGAAGTGTCATGTTCAAGAACCATAACTCTGCCATGCCCACTTTTTGAGTTATTGCCCTTTGTTGTTTTTAGCCTTACATTCTTGTCCTGATCATATCTCCTAAACTATAAGTGCTAGCAACTTCAAACTTTGTACACTTATAGATCTCATTGAGGAGAAGTGTCATGTTCAAGAACCGTTACTCTGCCACACCCACTTTTTGAGTTATTGCCCTTTGTTGTTTTTACCCTTACATTCTTGTCCGGAACATATCTCCTAAAATATCTGTGCTAGCAACTTCAAACTTTGTACACTTATAGATCTCATTGAGGACAAGTGTCATGTTCAAGAACTGTTATTCTGCCACGCCCACTTTTTGAGTTATTGCCCTTGTTGTTTTTACCCTTGCATTTTTGTCCGAAATATATCTCGTAAATCATAAGTGCTAGCAACTTCAAACTTTGTACACTGATAGATCTTAACGAGGACAAGTGTCATGTACAAGAACTGTTACTCTGCCATGTCCACTTTTTGAGTTATTGCCCTTTGTTGTTTTTAGTCTTACATTCTTGTCCAGATCATATCTCCTAAACTTAAAGTGCTAGCAACTTCAAACTTTGTACACTTATAGATCTCATTGAGGACAAGTGTCATGTACAAGAACTGTTACTCTGCCACACCCACTTTTTGAGTTATTACCCTTTGTTGTTTTTACCTTTACATTTTTGTTTCGAACATATCTTCTAAACCATAAGTGCTAGCAACTTCAAACTTGCTACACTTATAGATATCTTTGAGGACAAGTGTCATGTACAAGAACTGTCACTCTGCCATGTCCATTTTTTGAGTTATTGCCCTTTGTTGTTTCTATCCTTACATTTTTGTCCCGAACTTATCTCCTAAACCATAAGCCCTAGCAACTTCAAACTTTGTACACAGGTAGATCTCATTGAGAAGAAGTGTAATGCACAAGAACTGTTACTCTACCACATCCACTTTTTAGTTATTGTCCGTTGTTGTTTTTTATCCTTACATTTTTGTCCGGACCATATCTCCTGAGCCATCAGTGCTAGCAACTTCAAACTTGGTACACTTATAGATCTCATTGAGGGCAAGTGGCATGTACAAGAATCATTCTTCTCCGCCCACTTTTGGAGATATTGCCCTTGGTTATTTTTACCCTTATATTTTTGTTTGGGACATTTTGTCCAAAACCTAATGTGCTAGCAACTTTAAATTTTGTATACAGTTATAGATCTAGTAAGTAGGAGATATATTATAAGAAAGGATTTTTTGGTATCCGGTGGGGGACTCCTGTATTGCATCGCAATCCGACATGCACTTGTTTTAAAGGGTCTGAGCCTAGAAAATATTGAGGGGAAAGGAGAAAATGCTGATTATCAGCATATTCTTCTTTCGCTTCAATGTTTTCCCAATCCTATTTTATCAGGGACATCGAAACCAGGGTTTGTTTGGGGAAAGGTTAAACCTGCATTACAACGATTTCAAGTTGATAAATTTTTAAAATCTTTCCATTTTGAGTTAAAAAATATTGTGGAAAATGAAGAAATTGCTTGTTACAGACAATTTCTTCATTTTCTACGCAAGTGGTTTATTCAAGAATTTTTCTTGAGGGGCGTCAAAAAGTGTTACTGTGTGGGAATGGATTAACCCTATTCAGTAACATTCTAGGATTGTCCCAAAACCCATTCCTGCTAGTGTAGGATGGTACCACTTGATGCCCCTCAAAATAAAGGCTTTGAAAAGCTTTGTAGTACATGTAAATGAAGAAATTGCTTGTCACAAGCAATTTCTTCATTTCCTACAATGCTTTCTCCCCGGGAACACCAAAAATTCTGTACACTTGATTTGTCTTCTGCAACATCTTTGAATTTGGACCTGTGTATTACAAATTTTGGGGTCTGGTATTGGGTTAAAGGTGTTGCAGAAGATAAAGCAAATGTACAAATGTAAAGAAAATGTACATCTCATAGTGATAGAAATCCTTATGTGTAAAGGAGAAAATCCTTGTTTTTAGCAATTTCTTCTTTCCCTCCAAGGATTTCAAAACTATATGTAGGGTTTTTAAAACCAGAGGTTCTTTGGGAAAGAGTTTAACATATAATGATTTTCTTTAACAGTAAATACATGTTTATAAATTGATCATATTTTCTTGTGCACTTCTTTTTGCTTCTTTTAAAGTCCTTAAAATCTATCTGCACCTATATAATATGAAACATTTATAATTGCCCTAAAACACCGTCCGTGTTTTTGTTTCACATAACCCATCTTTTTTTTACTTTAATACAGTGAGGTATTAACAGACTCCATTCAGGACAATGATTCTGTTAAACAATTATCTCCCAGTAAACGATCAGAACAGAAAGTTTCTCTGTCCCAATATGAAGAGGAACTAACAAAATCAGGAGATGAGAACCAATCAAGCAGCAATAGGGCTGGTGAGCCATATGGGTCTTCACAAGCTTCAGTTATACCTGTCAATGCTGAAGTGTCTATAAAAGATGCAGCTAAATCCCCGAAAACAAGCACACCTGTGAGGCTAATTAATGTGGCTCCGAGAACTGACTCGGTGAATTGTTCACCTGTACATTTTTCCGGGACTCCAACATGTAGTGTACGCGATGTTTCCAGTGATACGTCGCCGCCCTCTAGACGTGAGTCGCGGGTGAAGTTTATAGATCCAAGGGAAGTAACTGTGCCTGTGATAGGGTATGAGATTATGGAACAACGATCTCGATTTACTGTAAGTACCAAAACTTTCTATGCTTTAGGTGGTACAGAAGTTTGAAATTAGGTTCGGGTCAACCCTTTCCCAAACAAGACCTGGTTTTGACGTCCCGAATAGAAAAGGTTTGGGAAAACATTGAAACAAAAGAAACTCCTTTTGTCTCAATATTTTCTGAGCCATTTGTTACACAAATCCAATCTTTAATAACATCCATTTTGTTTTTTGTGGCAGTTTTTGAAGGGGATTACCCTAATATTTTGTTGTTTGGGAAAGAGTTAAGTCATGATAAACTTTGAAATTTCCGCAGAACATTGATGTTTATAAAAAAGATTTAAAGTCAATAATTTATATGTAGGATAAATCATGATGTCAGTCAAACAAAAGGAGGATAGACACCGGTTTTCAGGCCAAGAATAAATCTTGTTCATATATCCTTAATAATATATCTGTATAGAGAATTCATGATGCTGTAAAGTTTCTATCTGGATTACTGTCATAGCTATGTAGGGCTACTCTGAGACTGAAGCACCTCAAATATGTAATTTGTGTATTTTTTTTTTGTCACAGCTAGTTACTTGATATTTTGAAAAAAAAGAGGAAAATGTCCTAGTCATGAATATGACTTGTTAGAGGCTGTGTACATGATTTCAAGTCAACAATGCTTTGCTCCCAAGAAGATTAGTAATGTTGGAATTATGATACGATGTTGTTTTTCAGGTGTTCAAACTACATGTACAGCGAGGTAGACACGATAACTGGTTTGTCTTCCGACGGTACTCAGATTTTACACAACTGCAACGAAAGGTAGGTCATAACTTTGTTATTATCCATACAGAAATAATTGCTGTCATTTCACCACTCGTAGAGGGGCTGCGGCTTTGGCGCAGTTGGTAGAGCATCAGACTCTCTCTCATGAGGTTCAGGGTTTGATCCTTGGTTGCGGGAAATATCCTTTCAGACAAAATTTGTCTCCCACAGAATTGTTTGATTATGATAATCAGTAATCTATGTAAGTGAGAAGCTTGAGGCTCGGTTAGGATGTTGCGGTAGTACTGGTATGAGAAACAACAGGAATCCATGGTTAGGTGCTCATGCCACAGTGATATGACCATAGCAGTTGAAAGAGGAGTTAAACCCAAACCAACAAATTTAACAAGTCCGAAGATGAACAAGTTTTTCTCTTCTTCTAATGGGCAGAATTTAATAAAATGTAATAAATAGGATGTTCTATACCATATTGTATAAATAATGTGTGTAAACAAAAGCTGTCATGGGAAAAGGGGGGGGGGGGCTTAATGTATGATAGTTTTTATTTTGTGACAAACACTTATTAGGGGAGCATAATCCGTCTATGACTGCTCTTGTTTTTTCCTGGCCAACATGAAAGATATTTTGTGATTTGTATGTGTATTTTAATATGCTTAATATTTCCATGCCCTTATTTGTAGACAGGCTTTCAAGGTTTATTTATTTGTTCTATGTGTGTTTCAGTTGCGGATAGTATTTCCAATGTTCCGATTCACCTTACCACCAAAACGCTGGTTCAGAGACAATTTTGACCGAGTCTTTCTAGATGAGAGAGTACAGGGTTTACAGGCCTTTATAGATAGTGTAGTCTGTCATCAAGAGGTATGCCAAAGGTAGGTACTAGATGGAAAACATTGTGGAAAATGAAGAAATTGGTAACCCTTTCCCAAACGACAAAATTTAAAGGTGATCCACTCAAAAAACTGCTACAAATGACAAAATGGGCATTATTAAAGATAGGACTTGTGTAAAATATGGCACAGAAAATATTGAGACAAAAGGAGAAACTGCTGGTTATCAGCAGTTTCTTCTTTTGTTTCAATGTTTTCCCAAGCCCTTTCTATTAGGGATGTTCAAACCAGGTCTTGTTGGGGAAAGGGTTAAAACCAGCGATTTCTTCATTTACCACAATGTTTTCTACTGAAAAAGCCTTTATAGATAGTGTAGTCTGTCATCAAGATGTTTGTCAAAGGTAGGTACTTGATGGAAAACATTGTGAAAACATTGTAGAAAATGAAGAAATTGCTTAAAACAAGCAATTTCTTCATTTACCACAATGTTTTCTACTGAAAAAGCCTTTATCTAGATAGTTAAGTCTGTCACCAAGATGTTTGTTAAAGGTAAGATATATACAGAGTCTGTGAAAAATGCAAAGTACTTTAATTGTTCTTCTTACTTTAAATTCTGTTTAAGACATTTAAGGTAGTCTGTCCCTAATGAGATTTGCGCAGCATCTAAATTATTCGGGCGACATCAAAAACATTTGGTGGTGGAACTCTACCGCAGAATGTTTACGACCACACCTGAATAAGTTTGGTTACGACGAGACTTGAAAAATTCTGATGTTTTATGAATCTCAAAATGGCCACATTACGGGTATTCTACCGTAAGAGACCTTTAAATCAGTAAGTTTTTGCTACAATAATTGAGCAGAAAGAATGCAGTGTATGCTTGGATCTACTCTCTTAAGAACAGAGCACATTTTCTCTTCATTCCATTATGATATAATGATACGATGTTCCCGCGGGGTCATTTCACGTCTAATCTCGGGCCTTGGCAGGATTTCGGTACCCAATCGTTGGCTTCACACAACAAAACAATTTAAAAAGCTGATACAAACTTTCATTGGCTGATGCTTCAAATTACCGGCTTCAGCCAAAAATAGAAGCGACGTAATGTATACGTAATCAAACAAGATGAAACTGAATGATTTTGATTCGATAATTCAAGTGTTACCGGCTTCAGCCAAATGTAGAAGCGACGTAATGTATACGTAATGATCATGCAAGATAAAACTGAATGATTTTGATTCGATAATTCAAATGATGTGCTATAATTAGATTATGACGACGAAATAGACTGTTTGTGTACCAAAAACGGCAGAGGTCATATTTGATGGCTAATCAATAGACCTCGGCTTTGGAGAGTAGCTTGGATCAGATTGCACATTTTTGCAGGCAGATCTTAGTCTGTGCTGCTTGCCAAAGCTTTGTTCATAATAGGAATATGACCTGAACAGCATTTTAACGGTTGATTATTAATTAGCACTGTCTAATTGCCTCAGTGTTATTTTTAACCTTTATGAAACAAGATGGGTTTGGGTATCCCAAATTGAAAAAGATTTGGATTATTATGTTGTATACAACGCATTTGAATTAGGACAAGTCAAAATTTTGTCATTTTGGAAAAGGCCAACCAATATATCATCGCTTTTCAACGAAAAGCTCGTAACTGCAGCTTAAAACAAGCTGCAGTTACTAGGTTTTCGTTGAAAAGAGGCGATATTTTACAGTTTGTGTATTTCACAACCATTTATGTACTCCAGTACAGCAGTTTTTAGCTCCACTGGCCGTCAGGCCATCGGGCTATTGTCATGGCGGTGTATCTGGCGTGCGTTCGTCCGTGTGTCCGTCCTTTAACGTTTTTAGCTCACCTGAGCACGATAGTGCTCATGGTGAGGTATTTTGATACCGCTGTGTCCGGCGTCCGTCAACCTTTGGCTTGTGTGCACTCTAGTGGCCACATTTTTCGCCCAATCAACCTGAAATTTGCTGAGAATGATTGTCTTGATGAAATCTCGGACAATTTCTTCGAAATTGGGTCATCTGGGGTCAAAAACTAGGTCACGGGGTCAAATCTTAGAAAAACCTTGTGTGCACTCTAGAGGCCACATTTTTTGCCAATCAACCTGAAATTTGCTGAGAATGATTGTATTGATGAAATCTCGGACAAGTTCGAAATTGGGTCATCTTGGGTCAAAAACTAGGTCACAGGGTCAAATCTTAGAAAAACCTTGTGTGCACTCTAGAGGTCACATTTTTTGCCCAATCAACCTGAAAATTGATCAGAATGATTGTATTGATGAAATCTGGGACAAGTTCGAAATTGGGTCATCTAGGGTCAAAAACTAGGTCACGGTGTCAAATCTTAGAAAAACCTTGTGTGCACTCTAGAGGCCACATGTTTTGCCCAATCAATCTGAAAATTGATCAGAAAGATTATCTTGATCAAATCTGGGACAAGTTCAAAATTGGGTAATCTGAGTTCAAAAACTAGGTCACGGTGTCAAATCTTAGAAAAACCTTGTGTGCACTCTAGAGGCCACATTTTTTGCCAAATCAATCTGAAATTTGCTGAGAATGATTGTATTGATCAAATCTCGGACAAGTTTGAAATTGGGTCATCTTGGATCAAAAACTAGGTCACAGGGTCAAATCTTAGAAAAACCTTGTGTGCACTCTAGAGGTCACATTTTTAGCTCACCTGAGCACGAAGTGCTCTAGGTGAGCTATTGTGATCGGTCTGTTGTCCGGCGTCTGTCTGTCTGTCTGTCTGTCCGTCCGTCCGTCCGTTCACAATCATAAAAAAATCTTCTCCTCCTAAAGTGCTGGGCAGAATTGGATGAAATTTCACAGATATGATCCTTTTGTCATCCTTTTTCAAAATACTTCAAAGAATTGGGATCGGGGTCAGAATGGGCTCAAAAAGTAGGTCACTAGGTCAAATCTTATTTTTGCTCTAGGAGTCACAGTATTTGCTCAATCATTGTGAAAGTTGACCAGAATCTTTGTCTTGATGATATCTAGGTCATCTAGGTCAAATGATTTAAAATCCTTCTTTTCGCTCTAAAAGTGCTGCCTTTGGCTCAAATCTTGTCAAAATTGCTCAGAATGTATATTTGGTTGATATCTAGGTTCTTTTAAAAATCGGGTCATGTGAGGTCAAAAATGAGGTCACTAGGTCTGTTTGATAAATTCCTTCTTTTTGCTCAGAAGTGCCCATTTTTAGCCAAATTATTATGAAAATTGCTAAGAATGTTTTTATTAATGATATAAAGGTCATGTAAAAAGTTTGTCATGCAAGGTCAAAAACTAGGGCACAAGGTCAAATATCAAGAATTCCATTTATTAGTCAAGGTCAAAGGTAATGAAAACTTCTTTTTGCTGTGGAAGTTCTAATTTTGGCTCAATTATTTGAAAATTGCTCAGGACGTTTATTTTGATGATGTCTGTACTCTGTAGGTCATTGAAAACTTGGGTCATGCAAGGTCAAAAACGGGGTCAGTGGGTCAAATCTTGTTTTTGATGTAAGAATTTATTACAATATTTGCTCTATCATTGTGAAATTTGTTCAAACCATCACTTTACAAGCAAAGAAGCCCTATGTTGTGGGTTTGGGAATTTTCAAGTGAGGAATTCAGACAAATTTATTTTGACCAGGTATCAGCTTATCAGCAATCATTGCTTCAGTAAATAGTTAGAATGTCTAAAGTCAATAATAGACCGTCCAAAATAAATAAAGGGCTGCCTTATCTGATCATGGAGCTCTTATCTGATGAATGATAGAGCTACATTTAATCTTAATGTCTTAACCCTTTCCTATGATGTCCCTATGTCCCTATTAAAATAGGCTTGGGGAATTATTTAGTCAAATGAAGAAAAGACTGATAATCAGCATTATTTTCTCATCTTGCCGCGCTATTTCAAAATTGAACAGTCTATTTCTTTTCTGTCTTGGTAAAGATAAAGCCCTTTCCCAGCCAAGGTTTAAGCCCTTTCCAAATTGTTTCAGAACAGAAAGTCCTTAGTTTTATGCCTCTGAATTTGGTAAAATTGCCATTGTCATTCTTTTATATTCTTCTAATGTTATAAGATTGATTTCATAGTCATGCCAGTATCTCAACTATGAATTCAGGTGAGCGATCTAGGGCCATCTTGGCCCTCTTGTTTGCCCAATCAACCTGAAAATTGATCAGAAAGATTGTATTGATCAAATCTGGGACAAGTTCAAAATTGGGTCATCTGGGGTCAAAAACTAGGTCACGGGGTCAAATCTTAGAAAAACCTTGTGTGCACTCTAGAGTCCACATTTTTGCCCAATCAACCTGAAAATTGATCAGAATGATTGTCTTGATTAGATCTCGGACAAGTTTAAAATTGGGTCATCTCGGGTCAAAAACTAGGTCACAGGGTCAAATCTTAGAATAACCTTGTGTGCACTTTAGAGGCCACATTTTTTGCCCAATCAACCTGAAAATTGATCAGAATGATTGTCTTGATTAGATCTCGGACAAGTTCAAAATTGGGTCATCTGGGGTCAAAAACTAGGTCACAGGGTCAAATCTAAGAAAAACCTTGTGTGCACTCTAGTGGCCACATTTTTTGCCCAATCAACCTGAAAATTGATCAGAATGATTGTCTTGATCAATTCTAGGTCACGAGGTCAAATCTTAGTTAAACCTTGTATCCACCCTAGAGGTTACATTTTTTGTCCAATCAACCTGAAAATTGATCAGAATGATTGTATTGATGAAATCTGGGACAAGTTCGAAATTGGGTCATCTGGGGTCAAAAACTAGGTCACGGTGTCAAATCTTAGAAAAACCTTGTGTGCACTCTAGAGGCCACATGTTTTGCCCAATCAATCTGAAAATTGATCAGAAAGATTATCTTGATCAAATCTGGGACAAGTTCAAAATTGGGTAATCTGGGTTCAAAAACTAGGTCACGGTGTCAAATCTTAGAAAAACCTTGTGTGCACTCGAGAGGCCACATTTTTTGCCCAATCAACCTGAAATTTGCTGAGAATGATTGTATTGATCAAATCTCGGACAAGTTTGAAATTGGGTCATCTTGGATCAAAAACTAGGTCACAGGGTCAAATCTTAGAAAAACCTTGTGTGCACTCTAGAGGTCACATTTTTTGCCCAATCAACCTGAAAATTGATCAGAAAGATTGTATTGATCAAATCTTGGACAAGTTCAAAATTGGGTCATCTGGGGTCAAAAACTAGGTCACGGGGTCAAATCTTAGAAAAACCTTGTGTGCACTCTAGAGGCCACATTTTTTGCCCAATCAACCAGAAATTTGCTGAGAATGATTGTATTGATGAAGTCTTGGACAAGTTCGAAATTGGTCAAACTAGGTCACAGGGTCAAATCTTAGAATAACCTTGTGTGCTCTCTAGAGGCCACATTTTTTTCCCAATCAACCTGAAAATTCATCAGAATGATTGTCTTGATTAGATCTCGGACAAATTCAAAATTGGGTCATCTGAGGTCAAAAACTAGGTCACAGGGTCAAATCTTAGAAAAACCTTGTGTGCACTCTAGTGGCCACATTTTTTGCCCAATAAACCTGAAAATTGATCAGAATGATTGTCTTGATCAATTCTAGGTCACGAGGTCAAATCTTAGTTAAACCTTGTATCCACCCTAGAGGTTACATTTTTTGTCCAATCAACCTGAAAATTGGTATACAAAAAGTTATATCAGGTGAGCGCTTCAGGGCCAATGGCCCTCTTGTCTTTAAAAATCTTCTTCTCAGAAACTACTGGATGGATTTCAATCAAACTTCACAGGAATGATTATTAGGTGACCCTGTCTCAGATTCCTTAAAAGAATTTGGATTGAATCAGAATAACCTGAGTTATCTGCCCTTGAATGTCAAAAATAGCTGGTTTTGACTTTATTTTTACTCTAAAATCTACAAATATTGAATAATCAAGACAAAACTTGTACAGAATGAAGGTGACTACAAGATCTTACTTTGGTGTAATTTTCAGCTTGATCTGAATTTTACATCATGAGTTATGTGCCCTTGAAATTGACAAAATTGCCATTTTCGGCTCTATTTTGACTTTGTTTTCACTCTGGCAACTACAAATATTGACCAATCAAGACAAAACTTGGACAGATTGTTGGTGACTATAAGATCTTACCTTGGTGTAATTTTCAGCTTGATTTGAATTTTACATCGTGAGTTATGTGCCCTTGAAATTGACAAAATTGCCATTTTTGGCTTTATTTTCCCTTTTACAACCATTAGTATTAACTAATCAATACAGAACATTCACAGAATCTTACTGACCATATGATCTTACTTGCTTGTAATTTTCAGCTTGGTCATGCATTTGCTTGTTTGCACAGCCTGAACCTTTGAAATTGCATTCAACAAGACAAACAGTCAGGCCTGTGGAGCGCTTCCAGACTGCCAGGGCTGTCTAGTTCTGTTTTGAAGATCCATATGGTGCTCATGATAGTATAGAAGAAAGGCCAACCAATAAATATATCATTGCTTTTCAACGAAAACCTCGTAAATGCTGCTTAAAGTGACATTTCAGAATTTTTTGTCATAATTTTTTTTTATTTTTATCTGAAAGAACATATTTCCTTATGAAAATTCTGAAAATTTCAAGCCAAAATATTGCGCCGTTTACGAGAAATTTATATTTTTGTGTTAAAATTGAACAAATTGTTGTGGACAACAGTTTGGATTTATATGCAATTATCGATTATGTCTCAACTTCAAATGCGTGTTTCTCGCTTATTGGCAACAACTTAAAAAAACTAATATATTTATACTCATTAGAATAACCAATCTTGGCATCAAGACATACTTTAAAAAAATGAAATTGGAATGAAATGTCCCTTTAAAACAAGCTGCAGTTACACGTTTTTCGTTGGAAAGGTGCAATATTTTGCAAATTGTCTATTTCACAACTATTTCAGTATTTCTGTACAGCAGTTTTTCTGTTTTGAAGATCCACCCGGTGCTCATGACAGTATAAAAGACAGGGCCAACAAATATATCATCGCTTTTCAACGAAAACCTCATAACTGCAGCTTAAAACAAGCTGCAGTTACAAGGTTTTCATTGGAAAGCAGCAATGTTTTACAAGTTGTGTATTTCACAACCATTTCAGTACTCCAGTACAGCAGTTTTTCTGTTTTGAAGATCCACCCGGTGCTCATGATAGTATAGAAGAAAGTAGGGTAAGTGTTGCTCTATTACATAACCAGATGGCAAAGTTTTAACCATTTCACCAACAGCAAAATTTTAGGATATCCAATTAGAAAAGTGCTTCAGACAATAAAATGAATGTGAATTAAAGTAAAATTGGTGAATGATATAGCATGGAAAACATCGAGGCAAAAGAAGAAAATGCTGATAATCAGCATTTTCTCCTTGTGTCTCGATGTTTTCCCAAATCAATTCTACCAGGGACGTCAAAATAAGGTAAATGGTAAATTGGTAAATGGTTAAACCGGTAAAGACTCACAGATTGCAGGTTACAATTTTAAGTAAACAAAATTTTACATAATTTGCCTCGCTGGGTAGAGCATATTGTTGTGGGAAATGATAGGGTAAAAGATTGAAAATCATTTCTTAATGAAACATGTTATACAAGTTATAGATATTAAACAGCTATTCCATAGGGTTTTGATGCATTTATATTGGTGTTAAGCAGATATAACTTTTTAAGGCAATAGGATTTGATATTAAATGAGAGAACACATCATTAATATTGTATGTTGCAACTTGCAGGCATATTGTGCTGAGTTAGAACAAGCTGTGTATAGTTTGAAGAGAGATTTAAGAGAAAAGGACTCCGAGATGGAGCTACTGCGTGATGAATTAAACCTCTACAAATCCCAGGTTGAAATGCTTTCTAAAGCCCTCAGGTAATTGACTTTATCTTTGTTATGCCCTGATTGTGAAAGGCTCTGACCCTAAAGTCTTAACCTTGTATTTATAACTAATTGTCAAAAATATGTTTTCATTAGTCATTTGAAAATAACATGGATACATGTTAGCTTTTGTCTATTTACATACTGTGATGAAGACGACTATTTCAATTGTGCGACTAGGTTTACAAATTATGCAAACCCATTTCTCTGCCTTTACATCTCTTTAGCTGAATGTGAGAGATTCTTAGTGTGTCCTTGGCCATAGCACACAAGGTGGATAATCATGTGATTCAATAATTTTAGAAAATCTTTAATAACTTTGTTAATACTTGGCCAATTTGAATTCGGTATGAAGCAGAGAGGGTGAACAATCGTTACACATTAGATGGATGTGATGGATTTTTTTTTTGAAAAAATAACTGATTAAAAAGTTATTGAAGTTCAACCAAAATTTTGGTTGAGCTTCATAAGTTTTTAATCAGTTCATTTTTTGAAAATCCATCACATCAAGCCTATTTTTAGCTTTTTCCCATCGTCTCTGCTTCAAACTGAATTGAATTGGTCAAGTATTAACAAAAATACTGAAGATTATCTGAAATTCTAAGTCACTTGATTAACCCAAAAGTTTGCCTTCTGGTAATGGGTTAAAAAATGTATAAGGACACTGTTTTATTTCAGGGACAAGAACTCTTCCAATGGTGCTATACAATCCACAAATGATGCAAATAAAGTTCCCTCCCCTGCCAACTCTCTGGCTGAATGTGATATAATAACGACACAGACAGAACATGCCTTGTCGACGCAGGCGGAACATTCCCTGTCCATCTCCGTCAATATGGGAAGTCAGTTACACTCCACGTGCGACGTCTCGTCCGGGCAGTATGGCGTGTCAGTACCCTCGCTGAAAGATGAATTAGCGGCTGCCACTAATTTTGACAGAAAAGATGCGAGAAACTATTCTATAGGGGAGACAGGATAAGTAGCTTTGTGCCATTATAGTTCTTATGGAAAAAAGTTTAATTTAGATTTATATTTTTTTATAATCATATATTCCTAACGAGATTCATGTAGCTAAATCAAACTATTTGTTTATTGAAAAAGAAAGCCTCTGTATTTACCCTTTCCCAAAGAGGAAATAATTATACTAATCCAATTGAAGAGTAGGAAAAGTTTTTGTTATAGCACAGCAAATGTTAAGTGATGATTAGCTATTTCTTGCTTCTTTTAATGTATTTTCCAAAATATTTCTTAAGGGGATGTCAACACAAGTAAATAATTCTTCAGAATGAGTTTTGCAGAATCTAGATAAATTAAAAAAAAATAATATCTGATAGTGCCTTTTCCTATATGCAGACACAAGTATAGTATAATGAAATGATAATGTATGTATGCCATATTTAGTGCTATATATAATTTTTGCTTAAAATACTTGTATGCAGAACTTTCAACTCCAAACTACTGTAGTTTTGCATGTAATGGTTCAAATCTTGCAGGTTTCTCACACCAACAAGATTCAAACAAATACAATGTACATGCAAAATTTTATTTGAGCCAAGATCTGGAAAAACCTTAAGGCTGTTGAGCCCAACACAGATCCTGATCAGCCTGTGCATACGCACAGTCTTATCAGGATCCATGTTGTTCTCTAATTGCTTCATCGTGACCTGTAGTAACGTAAAGAGAGCATCATGGATGCCTATTGGATTGCATCTGACAACAGGTTGATCTTGAAACTCAATTTTTGAAAATGCTATAAGGGATATTTTTCCAGATCCCGGCTCATTTAGATTATGAATGTTTTTCTTATTGTTTACAAAGGTCAAGTTTGTAAACATGTGCCATAGTATCATGACTAGACTATAGTAATAGGAAGAAATTCTTTTATGATTGAACTTAACATAATTGTCTGATTTAATCCTTTAACAAGCTCAGATTTATACTTGGATTCTAAATTTTAGCTTTTATCACACACACATTGAAATGGTATAGTTCAAAGTTTTTAAGAGTAGACTTGTATACAAACACTATATAAACCAATACATAGTTTTAACCTCTACCAAACCATTAATCGTGAGCTAAACGAGCGAATTAATTGCCTAACTCGTTTATTCTCAAACAAGGGGTAAAGTGTTTGTATACAAGTCTACAGTTATAAACGTTGAGTTATATATGTATGTTAAATTAGAACCTTTTAATGATATCTTGTCATTTTACGAATGATTTATACTGTTTCAGTTCATAAACTGCTCTTTAAGACAAAGCAAACATGATTGAAAATAGATTGCTGGAAATTATAGCAGATATTTTGAGTTTTCTAAAGAGTAAAATGGTTGTCAGCATTTCTTTGTTTTTCTCTATGTCAATCCAAACTTTTTCATGATAGTGACATCAAAACTATCTGTAGATTATTTTACAAAATGCTTACAAATACTGACTATTAAGGCTTTGATATTTAACCCTTTCCCAAACAAGACAATGGGCCTGTTTCATCAAAACATTTAAGACATATTTTTATCTTACTGATGTCTTACAGCATGATTAGGACAAGAATTTGTGTATGGCAAATCTATCAAGTCCTGGGCAATGTGATTGTTGTTAAAGCATTTCACGGGACAATGGTAAGTCAAAAGCATGACTTAAATGTTTTGATGAAACTGTCCCTTGGCTTTGGCATCCTTGATAGATAAGGCTTTGGAAAACAGTGAGGCAAAAGGAGAAAACGCTTAACCAGCATTTACTTTTTTTTGCCTTTTATGTTTTCTTTTCTGTGCTATATATTACACATCCTATCTCTAATAAAACCTATTTTGACGTCTGCAGCAGCTTTCAAATCGGAACATGTCAAAATTTTGCTGTTTGGGATAGGGTTAACAAGCAGTACCATGTACTTAATTAATATTATACACCTGAAATGGCATCCTTCACATGGACAGATTTTATTGAGATTTTTTTATGCTCCCCGCAGGGAGAGCATATAGTCGCCGCTTTGTCTGTCCGTCCGTCCTGTCTGTCCGTCATTCCGTCCGTCCGTCCGTCCGAAGTGATTTCTCCATAACCCTTGGGCCAAATCAAATGAAACTTACCATGTGAACTCCCTATGACATAATGCCGATGTACTTTTCCCGGTTTTTGGATTTGAGGCCTCGTCATGGAAAAAGGGGACTTAAGGTTAAATACAGTTTTTCTCTAATTTTTCCTAGTCTAATGGTCAGAATTTGATGAAATTTCATATTTGAGTAGCAAATTAGATGCCCTTGACAATAAACTATTTAAAATTTGTGTATACAAAATATGTCATGGAAAAAGGGGGCTTAACATTTGTTAGCTTTATATTAGCTCTGCATGGCATATATTTATTGTGACAATGCCTTATTCGGGGAACATTGTCCGTCTCTGACGGCTCTTGTTATTTATTGTAAATAATACATGTATTTAATTCTTTCTCAGACAACATTATTCTAGGAATTCCTATTTGAAAACTGCTGCAGAGGACAAAATAAATGTTAGTGAATGTTACTAACAGTAGAATTTGTGAATGTTTTTGCCCAGAAAGCATGGAAGCAAAAGGAGAAACTGGAGGATATGATGATTATCAGCATTTTCACCTTTTGCCTCAATGTTTTCTGAGCCTATACTACCAGGGACATCAAAAACAGGTCTTGTTTGGGAAAGGGTTTACCCTAGTTATTACATGATATGCTTTATCTGTACCCAAGTTAGTTAAGTTGTATTGGTTATAGAAAATGGAAGAAAAAATAAACAGTTAATGTTTTTAGCTCACCTGAGCACGATAGTGCTCATGGTGAGGTATTGTGATACCGCTGTGTCCGGCGTCCGGCGTCCGTCGTCCGTCGTGCGTCAACCTTTGGCTTGTGTGCATTCTAGAGGCCACATTTTTTGCCCAATCAACCTGAAATTTGCTCAGAATGATTGTCTTGATCAAATCTCGGACAAGTTCGAAATTGGGTCATCTGGGGTAAAAAACTAGGTCACGGGGTCAAATCTTAGAAAAACCTTGTGTGCACTCTAGAGGCCACATTTTCTGCCCAATCAACCTGAAATTTGCTCAGAACGATTGTCTTGATAAAATCTCGGACAAGGTCGAAATTGGGTCATCTGGGGTCAAAAACTAGGTCACAGGGTCAAATCTTAGAAAAACCTTGTGTGCACTCTAGAGGCCACATTTTTTGCCCAATCAACCTGAAATTTGCTCAGAATGATTGTCTTGATAAAATCTCGGACAAGTTCGAAATTGGGTCATCTTGGGTCAAAAACTAGGTCACAGGGTCAAATCTTAGAAAAACCTTGTGTGCACTCTAGAGGCCACATTTTTTGCCCAATCAACCTGAAATTTGCTCAGAATGATTGTCTTGATAAAATTTCAAACAACATTGAAATTGGGTCATCTGGGGTCAAAAACTAGGTCACGGGGTCAAATCTTAGAAAAACCTTATGTGCACTCTAGAGGCCACATTTTTTGCCCAATTGACCTGAAAATTGATCAGAATTATGGTCTTGATAAAATCTCTGACAAGTTCGAAATTGGGTCATCTGGGGTCAAAAACTAGGTCACGGGGTCAAATCTTAGAAAAACCTTGTGTGCACTCTAGAGGCCACATTTTTTGCCCAATCAACCTGAAATTTGCTTAGAATGATTGTCTTGATGAAATCTCGGACAAGTTCGAAATTGGGTCATCTGGGATCAAAAACTAGGTCACAGGGTCAAATCTTAGAAAAACCTTGTGTGCACTCTAGAGGCCACATTTTTTGCCCAATCAACCTGAAAATTGATCAGAATGATTGTCTTGATCAATTCTCGGACAAGATCGAAATTGGGTCATCTGGGGTCATAAACTACGTCATGAGGTAAAATCTTTGTAAAACCTTGTGTGCACTCTAGAGGCCACATTTTTGCCCAATCATTCGGCAATCAACCTGAAAATTGATCAGAATGATTGTCTTGATCAATTCTAGGTCACGAGGTGAAATCTTAGTTAAACCTTGTGTGCACCCTAGAGGTATACAAAAAGTTATATCAGGTGAGCGCTTCAGGGCCAATGGCCCTCTTGTTGATATAACCTTGTAAGCTATGCTATGTAATTATAGAGGAACTTTATAAGTTGCATAGGTAAGCTTGTAGTCATTGTTTTCTACATTGTTATTATACTGTTACAATATGGGTTTTACAAAACTGAGGTAAATCCAATTTGAAAACTGACACCAAATTGGTACTGATGAAGATAGATTTTGTGTTCAGCAGAGACAGTTTTGAGTCAAGAGGAGAAAATGATGATTATCAGATTTCTATTCTTTTGCCTCAACATTTATCAAGCCTGTTTCATAAGGGATGTAAAAACCAGGTTTTGATTAGGAAAGAGTTAAAAGTTAACCATCTTTTAGTTATTCATAGATACTCCCTAGCAAATATGTTTTGATGGGAATAAGCTTGAATCAGTCTCTTGGTCTGTCTGTGGGTCCATGAAATGTAGCTGATGGGGGTATTTATCACCTTTACTGAAACTTGTCTTGTTTACTTTATATTTATTGTTATTATCCGTTTCATAGGCATTCTACAAAATTGTTATAGATAACAAGTTACTGTGATTTTAGTGAAAGTTTTTAGCTCACCTGAGCACAAGGCGCTCAAGTGAGCTATTGTGATCACCTTTCGTCTGGCGTCCGTGCGTCGTCCATCGTCCCTCAACAATTTCTTTAAATAACATCTCCTAAACTACTTGGCCAATTTCAACCAAGCTTGGCAGAAATATTCCTAAGTAGGTTCCTGTCATAAATTGCTAGAAGAATTGAACTCCATTAAAATCTCTTGTTGCCATGACAACAGAAAAGGAGAAATTCGACCAAATCTCAATGGCATCTTTGAATGACATCTCCTAAAATACCAGGCTAATTTCAACAAAATTTGGCAGAAATATTCCTTTAGGAGGTCCCCTTTGAAAATTGCTAAAAGAATTGTGATCTTAAAAAAACCTGAAAAACCTGGTTGCCATGGCAACAGAAAAAGAGAAATTACATGAAATCTGTCAGAAGCAATTTCTCCATTACCACCGAGCCAAATTTTACAAAACTTCATATTTGCATTACTTATGATATTGCCAAGTGCACTTTTCTTTGTTTTTCAATATGAAGCCTCGCAACAGAAAAAGGGGACTTCTTGTTTGTTTATAACAGAACTTATATTTTTCACAATCTGAACATGTATACAAAAAGAACTCAGGTGAGCGATTACTGTGCCATTCTGGCAGTCTTGTTTAAATTCATGTTTTGATTGTTAATGTCTAAACTGTTGTGAAAGGTGAACAAAAATTGTTAAAATTGTAACTATAATTCAGTATACACTAACAATAATTTTAATTAACTTCTCATTTTAAATGCATATAAACAAAATATACTTAGATCTAATATAGGGTATTGATTCATGATTTTATGACATTAGACAGGTGGACAAACCAAATGGCATTGTTTGAAATTGAAGATTGAATATTGTTTAATGACTGACTTGAGTATGGAAAATTCAATGTGAAATATGGTGATCATTTATTGTCTGTATCTCTGCCAGTATTGTCATTCTCCAACAATTTCCTTCCTATTCTCTTGCTTCTCATATTTTATTTCTTCTTGGGAAGGCAGCAATCGACAATGACTAATCTACATATAAATTCAAGTTCAATCTAGTGTTGATCTACTCACTTTGATTTTTTTCAAATAAAACAAATATGTACAAAACAAATAATATTAGAGAAGACAATGTCAATGGGAATGAAAGCATACTGCTTGTAGATGTTCTCCCTCCTAAATCATTACATAATCACTAATGTATTTTGTATAAAAGGATGGGTTGCAATAAGGGGTCAAAAAATGTATTTTCTTTAAATTTCGTGGATTGATAGGGTTACATAATATCTTTAATTTGTATGTGTAAAAAATCTTGTTTCGGCTTATTTTTCGAGATATGGGTAAATAAAGTGGGTGGGGTAAGATGGACTGAAACACAGTAGGGGTTATTCTAAGTCGCATATCTTTCTTATTTTTAGCCCAAGATGCGTGAAAATTTGTATGCATGTTTTGTCATATATGCGTTAAACATTTATGGGCTTATATTTGATATTCCGTGTATATCTTTTCCGTAATATTCATTCTTCTTTCTTTCGAAGAATTTCGCTATTTTTAACGACCAACTTTACCAAACTATCTCCACACGTTTTATTTGAAACTCGATTTCTATGAAACTTTACAGATATATTGTCCAGATATTAATGTAACTTTGTGTGAAATTTGAAAGAAAAGCGTTGGCCCGTTGTTGAGATATTTGACCTTGACCTTCAAAATAACATCAAATTCGGGAATGTCCGTTAAAACTAGGCATTGTTGGGAAAATGGTTAGGGTTGAATGACATGTGACAGCCCATTCATAAAAGAATGCATTTCACACACGATTGAGGGTTTTATTGTATGATTTTACCGTTAAAATTGATATAATCAATGTAATAAACTTGGTAACCTCTCAGAGTTACTCGGTCATTTCATCAGATGAAATCATTGATAGACAGATATTTGTTTAAGGCCTGTCTATACATTTAACATTATAATCTTTTTGTTGATATTATATAACGTTATATAAATATTTAGCTTAAGTTAATTAATTGTAAGCACATTTGGTCATTTAGTAAAATCATTCACAATGCGTCTTCTTTATAACCACATGAGAAATACAATCTGAAAATGATTAGTTTTCTCCTAGAAAATTGATAATTCTTGTCCATCATGAGATGAGTGAATGAATATAAACTCTTAGACAATTCAAGTTGCATATAAAGCTTTGGTAGTTCTAGCAATCTTAACATAATGCTAATATTTAATTTCACTCACATGTGGTAGTAATAATAATCGCAGCGCTTTCCACGTAGACATGTTTCATGTGCAATATTTAGTTTGATAAGAAAACTGAGAAGTAAAAATAATTTCTTTTCATTCCCATTCTTCCGAATGGGTTGTACGATACAAAAAGTAAATATTGCTACGAAACTCATTAGGAACGATAAAAAGAAACCATGTTTCCAATCCTTATGAATAAAATTTGCGATTTAACTATCACATTTTGGCATTTCTCGAGTGTTGAAGTCATTTTGAAGGTCAAGGTCAAATATCTCAACAACGGGCCAACGCTTTTCTTTCAAATTTCACACAAAGTTACATTAATATCTGGACAATATATCTGTAAAGTTTCATAGAAATCGAGTTTCAAATAAAACGTGTGGAGATAGTTTGGTAAAGTTGGTCGTTAAAAAATATCGAAATTCTTCGAAAGAAAGAAGAATGAATATTACGGAAAAGATATACACGGAATATCAAAAATAAGCCCATAAATGTTTAACGCATATATGACAAAACATGCATACAAATTTTCACGCATCTTGGGCCAAAAATAAGAAAGATATGCGACTTAGAATAACCCCTACTGTGTTTCAGTCCATCTTACCCCACCCACTTTATTTACCCATATCTCGAAAAATAAGCCGAAACAAGATTTTTTACACATACAAATTAAAGATATTATGTAACCCTATCAATCCAAGAAATTCAAAGAAAATCTATTTTTTTTACCCCTTATTGCAACCCATCCTTTGATGAAATGTTTAAAAGAAATTATTTGCAATACAGAAATAGACAGAAATAGACAAAGAGAATTAAAAAATGTGTAAATATAATAGCAAAAGAAAGGTATGCAATGAACAGAAATGATCTGGATTATGATGAGATGTGTACAACAAGTTTTTACATATGAAATTGTTCAAGTAACTTATAATGTTGGACTTTATCAGATATTTTAAATACCATTCTTAGGCATCCTTAGGGCATCTTTAAATCTTCAAATTACCCTTTGATAGGTTTGAACCATATTAGGAACATGAACTTATTTCTGTTGTTCATGCCCTGTGTGCCAATTTACTGTGCCCATAATGGTTGGATCATAGAAATTTGAAGGGACTTAAACAGGTTGTGTAATTATCCAGTTACAAAAATGGGTTTTAGCATATAAAATTATTGAATAATTTTCTCACACCAAAGTCTACATAGAAAGGAACAGATTCCTTCAACCACTATAGTGGGACCAACCGTTTTATGAAGTGTCATAGGTATGTTAAGTCGATTGAAGATTGGTCTACATTGATTGGTGTCGAAGGCGTAAGGGTCATTTGATGAGAGTCACAGTATTGTCAGTCTTGTTTGTTATTTCGTTTATTCCCATCCTTTTTTGGACAGGAAGGAGCAATATGGGCTGACGATTGACAAGTACTACAAATATGGGCATATGGGCAGTGGACGCGAGTGCATTTCCCCCGAGTTATGATTGTTACAAATTTCAGACCCATTAGCCCTTACTCGTGGTCTGCCATAATGATCCTCCTTAGAGACTGGATGAGCAAACTGACGAAAGTTGAAATTTGTCATTTAGTTGGGGCCTGTCAAATTTTGCGGACAGAATGCAGCGTTGTGCATGGATGAACCGGAGATGTTGTATGAATTTACACGGGTATTTCCAACTACCTTGCTCAGCAGGGTCTTGTCTGTCAATGACCAGTCTACCTTGATATTGTCCATGAGTGCTGCAGCTGCCCTAGCAGAAAAATGTTTGTGGTACTCGTAAAATTTGTTTCCATAAACATTGTGAATGTCAATTATGTTCGCTTCGTAAATGTCCAATTTCTTACAGCGATTGGGAAATTTTGAAGCCATGATACGTTCAAACTTGCCAAATGCCGTAATAATTTCAGCAATATTTAAGCGCTTGCTGAGTCTGGGGTAGGGCGTATTGTTAAGGTGTATGATTATCCCATTGTTTTGCGCGTTTTCGGAAGTAGCTGTTTCTGACTTTGGAAGCAATAGAGAGGCTAGATTGATGTCTTTTCCTCCCAGATACTTTTTTTTAAATGTCTCTGGAATGACATCTATGTGCGGGAGACACTCATATGGGAAGGTGTATTGGGATGTTTGGAGTCTGTACCCACCTGAATGCTGTAAACCCAATCACTGTCGTCTGCACTAGAGAAGTTTGGTGTTATACAGCTTATTGGTAGATTGGCACTCAAGTTTCTATTGTTGTTGTGGTCCGGTGCTTGATCGTGCATCTGTCATCTGCGTTACAAAGTTTGAGGGTCCCACCATATTGTTGACATAGGCACTACTTTTATCCGCCCGCGAAGTGTTATCAGGTCACAAAATGGACTTGTCCTCGTTATTGGACCCACCGATAGATTCATGCGCAGAAGAAAGAAGGCCTATGCCGCGGTGATTTTGAGACTCCTTCTCTGACGATGTTGGTGATGGTTTGGTTTCAGTCTCTCTTGTTCGGTGTTTTGATGGACTAGGCGCCGAATCACGTTTGCATCCTACGTTTTCTAAGTAGATTTTTAAAACTACCTACCATCCCAGACTTGTCGGCACAAACACACAGAAATTTTCTAATTCATCCCTCAACTTTTTCAAAGTCCATTTTCAGGGGTTCTCATCGTCCCAAGGCGACCTCCCTCGATTTCTATTTGGTGCTCGATCCGCTATGATCACAGTAAACGGGTCATTAGTTAACACAAAGAAAGTTCTGGATTTGTCGATGATCGGATGAAATTAATTCTGGAATTAGGTTTGTAATATTCACTTTTCTATAATCCGTTGATTTAGATCATATACACAGATTAAGATGAAAATAACTGGTTATAATTTAAAGTGACACAAATGCAAAATCCGTCAAAAATAAATGAAAAAAGAAAAGCGTGAGTTCGCTATAAATTCTTGCTAACCGTAAACAAAGAAACTTGCTGGTGAAGCTGCGGCCCGGATCTTAGACAAAGAAACTTGTTAGGGAAGCTGCAGCTAATCAGCATCATGTTCAAATACTTAAGGCTATTGATATATTACATGAATTACAAATAGCCTGCATTCTTATCACATTATAAGATTATTCCCCTTGACACGTAGTCTTTGGGGCTTGATAATACATGTATTTCAGCCTTATGAAAGCGATTCCTTCCAGGTTTTTGACTAAATTTATAAAACTGTCTTGTGCACACAACTTTCTACAGGTTTTGTAGTGGATATTTATAAATCCTTGTCAATGTCATTTTTGTGTCTCAAGTTTTATAAGTGGCGGCGTATCTTGTGACTATGGCACGCTTGTTTGGATAAAAGGATTAATTGTAGCTTGTGTTTCTAGCTCATCCAAGCACCAAGTGCTCGGGGGTGAGCTACTGTGATCGATCAATGTCTGTTTTTCGTCTGTCCTTCCATTATCAATTATAAAAGAAAAGCTCCTCCAAAAGTACTTGGCAGAATTGGATGAAATTTCACAGATATGATCCTTGGATCAGCCTTTTTATACGCCCGAAGGGTCGTATTATGTTTTGGCCTTGGTGGTTTGTCTGTCCGTCTGTCTATCCGTCCGTCAGTTAGCAATTTCTTGTGTGCGCAACTTCTCCTACAGTTTTGATCGGAATTTGATCAAACTTGCCAAAATGAATCTCCATGGTGTCTAGTAGTGCACACCACTTACGGAATTCAGATAACTCTTTTCGTTTTTGAATTATCTGCCCACTTGAATTAAAAAAAATGCCCATTTTACTGACAAGACCCTCTCGAGGGTATATGCGCCGCTCTGCGAAGCTCTTGTTCAAAATATTCCAAGAATTAGGATCGGGGTCATTATGTGGTCAAAAAGTAGGTCACTAGGTCAAATCTTATTTTTAGCTCGACTTTTCGAAGAAAATGAGAGCTTATACTGTCACCCGGGCGTTGGCATCGGCGTTGCAACAAAGGTTAAAGTTTTTTTGAAACATCAATAACTTCCATACTATCAAAGGGATTCAACCCAAACTTTGAGCACTTATTCACCATCACACCCTTTACCTTACTACCAGGGCCCATGACCCTGGCTCCACTATATTTGGAGTTATGCCCCCTTTATACTAAGCAACTTAGAAAGTCGAGCGCGCTGTCTTCGGACAGCTCTTGTTTGCTCTAAGAGTCACAGTATTGGCTCAATCATTGTGAAATTTGACCAGAATCTTTGTCTCAATGATGTCTGTGTCATGATAAAAAGTATGTCGTGTCGGGTAAAAAACTAGGTCAATTCAAATCCTTCTTTTTACTCACAAATTTCTGTCCGGTGAGCGATCTAGGACCATCTTGGTCCTCTTGTTTCTTTTCGCCATATGTTATAAACGAGCTCTCTTGTCAAGAGCAGACAGCAAATCATATGCTTCTCTCTTTGTGAGCGAGGTTTTGTCTAAATGTTCTATTCATTTCTGTTTACCTCATCTCCTTTCTATTTCTCATGAGCATGCTGTTTCTCTCTTTGCCTGCACTTGTCATATGGGTCACTAAGTCAGTCCGAATAGGAGAATAAATTACATTTCTCTCTCAAAGTATTTTATTACGGCTATATTTTTTAGCTCACCTGAGCACGATAGTGCTCATGGCGAGGTATTGTGATACCGCTGTGTCCGTCATGCGTCGTCCGTCGTGCGTCGTCCGTCATTATTTGGCTTGTGTGCACTCTAGAGGCCACATTTTTTGCCCAATCAACCTGAAATTTGCTCAGAATGATTGTATTGATAAAATCTCGGACAAGATCGAAATTGGGTCATCTGGGGTCAAAAACTAGGTAATGGGGTCAAATCTTAGAAAAACCTTGTGTGCACTCTAGAGGCCACATTTTTTGCCCAATCAACCTGAAATTTGCTCAGAATGATTGTAATAATGAAATCTCGGACAAGTTGAAAATTGGGTCATCTGGGGTCAAAAACTAGGTCATGGGGTCAAATCTTAGAAAAACCTTGTGTGCACTCTAGAGGCCACATTTTTTGCCCAATCAACCTGAAATTTGCTCAGAATGATTGTATTGATGAAATCTTGGACAAGTTTGAAATTGGGTCATCTGGGGTCAAGAACTAGGTCACTGGGTCAAATCTTAGAAAAAAACTTTTGTGCACTCTAGAGGCCACATTTTTTGCCCAATCAACCTGAAAATTGATCAGAATGATTGTATTGATGAAATCTCGGACAAATTTGAAATTGGGTCATCTGAGGTCAAAAACTAGGTCACACGGTCAAATCTTAGAAAAACCTTGTGTGCACTCTAGAGGCCACATTTTTTGCCCAATCAACCTGAAAATTGATCAGAATGATTATCTTGATGAAATCTGGGACAAGTTTGAAATTGGGTCATCTGGGGTCAAAAACTAGGTCACGGGGTCAAATCTTAGAAAAACCTTGTGTGCACTCTAGAGGCCACATTTTTTGCCCAATCAACCTGAAAATTGCTCAGAATGAGTGTCTTGATGAAATTCTGGACAAGTTCAAAATTTGGTCATCTGGGGTCAAAAACTAGGTCACAGGGCCAAATCTTAGAAAAACCTTGTGTGCACTCTAGAGGCCACATTTTTTGCCCAATCAACCTGAAAATTGATCAGAATGATTGTCTTGATAAAATCTCGGACAAGTTTAAAATTGGGTCATCTGCGGTCATAAACTAGGTCACGGGGTCAAATCTTAGAAAAACCTTGTGTGCACTCTAGAGGCCACATTTTTTGCCCAATCAATCTAAAAATTTATCAGACTGATTGTCTTGATAAAATCTTGGACAGGTTTGAAATTGGGTCATCTGGGGTCAAAAACTAAGTCACAGGGTCAAATCTTAGAAAAACCTTGTGTGCACTCGAGAGGCCACATTTTTTGCCCAATCAACCTGAAATTTGCTCAGATTGATTGTGATGATAAAATCTCGGACAAGTTTGAAATTGGGTCATCTGGGGTCAAAAACTAGGTCACGGGGTCAAATCTTAGAAAAACCTTGTGCACTCTAGAGGCCACATTTTTTGCCCAATCAACCTGAAAATTGATCAGAATGATTGTATTGATGAAATCTCGGACAAGTTCGAAATTGGGTCATCTGGGGTCAAAAACTAGGTCACAGGGTCACATCTTAGAAATCCTTGTGTGCACTCTAGAGGCCACATTTTTTGCCCAATCAACCTGAAAATTGATCAGAATGATTGTCTCGATCAATTCTCGGACAAGATCGAAATTGGGTCATCTGGGGTCATAAACTAGGTCATGAGGTCAAATCTTTGTAAAACCTTGTGTGCACTCTAGTGGCCACATTTTTTGCCCAATTTACCTGAAAATTGATCAGTGATTGTCTTGATCAATTCTAGGTCACGAGGTCAAACCTTAGTGAAACCTTGTGTCCACCCTAGAGGTCACATTTTTTGTCCAATCAACCTGAAAATTGGTATACAAAGTTATTATTTCAGGTGAGCGCTTCAGGGCCAATGGCCCTTTGTTCATTTGAGCGTTGATTTGACAGTCTGTATAGAGTTGAGATATTCTATGCTCAGCCTGCTGGATTTGTCATCCATCAAATCATTCATAAGTTGAATGTTCCTTCTATCATGAAACCATTGAAGCAGGTCAAACCTGCCAGGGCCAGCTTGGTCAGCTTCGGGTAAGATTCCTTTTGACTGGTCCACTATTTGTCTATTCTAATTCCATTTGATTGGGGAATTCATGGATCAAACTGATACTTAAGGACCTCCAGGTCTCCATGGGCATATTAGGCTGTACTAGAAAAATGTAATTGATCAGGGTCTCTATTCAATCCTTATAAAGGAACAATAAAGCGAATTCTTGATGCAAAGATATCGAGCCATTAGCACTTATTCATTCAGGCTAGATTTAGTCAAGAGACAACATGCCATTTAGTTCTGTTTTCCTAAAATTACCTAGTGTGAAGTCACTGAAAGCTTCGAATCACAAATATTAAAATGTCAAAATGTAAAAAATGTTGGTTCATCTGTTGTTGTTGGTTCATCTGTTTTTGTTGGTTCATCTGTTTTTGTTGGTTCTTCAGTTGTTGCTGGTTCTTCGGTTGGTGTTGGCGTTGTTTCTTCGGATAAAGTTGTTTCTTCCATTGAAGTTGTTTCTTCGGTTGTTGTTGTTTCTTAGATTTGGATATCTGCTTCAGTCTGAAATATGAATATCACAAATTTAACAAATATATGTAGAACTCAAGGTAATCAAAACCATATTAGAAACTAGAGCTTGCCACTAAATATGACTTAATAACCCAGCAAGAGCTTTAAGAGTAATGAAAACGTAAATAGAATGAAAAGTTTGTGACACAACATTACCACTTTATGGATATATAAGTGAATTAATGTATCGACCCAAGGGGACATAGTTCCAATGGATAATAGAGGAAGAAGGGAGTGCAGCACAATTTTTCAGTATTTTGTAATACATAGAGGGTTTTTGTTCAAGTTCAAGGGAAAATGATCCCTGAACTACAGGGAAATGAGACATCCACAACTTCAACATGTGATCTATAATTGAAGTTCAAGGGTAGATTCCTCCAACAAACCTCCAGAACATTTGTTTTGCATGGGTAAAATAAGGTTAAGTATTGTGTACAGCATTTCTTGATTAGATCTTTCCCTCGGTGATGCAAAGTTGTATTATTAGGTGCTTTCAAAGAATGCCCCTTTCAAATAAAATGATGGTATATTGTTTCGTAAGTGACGGTCAAATGGTCTGTACATAGATCTTATTACAGAGAAGTGCAGTTTAAGAGAATGGCTATCCAGTCCATTAAATCTATGGAGTTATTGCCCTTTGTTGTTTTTATGCCGTCCAAAAGATCGGGGGCATGTTGTTTTACTGTAGTCTGTGTATCTGCCCATCTGTCTGTCAGTCTTAACCTTAAGTTGATAATTTAACATTGGCCTTTTCGCCAAAAGTATTCCACATACAAAGCACAAGTTTTGTTTGTAAACTTCTTTCAAACATATCTATCTGCTCCATGCAATATTACTGTCCTCAAGGTCATCCTTTAACTTCTATCAACACTTAACATGCAACTTAAGATGGAAACTTAACATTGGCCTTTTCTCCAAATATATTCAACATACAAAGCTCAAATTTGATATGTAATCAGTCTAAGCAAAGGTCATATATTAAAGAGAAAATTGTAAATATTCAAATATGAAAGCAATGATCAGTATACCTATGCAAGTACAGTATCTAGGACTTGATTTTCCCCAGATCAATGATTGTGTAGGACCCATATTTTGCTGTATGACCCTGGAGTACAGCATCTCATGTCGCTGGTCAGGTTCAGTGGTCTACTAGCTTCCTTCATGTTGTTGACCTTGGACTTCTGGTGCCACACACTAATTATCATCAGGAAATCTTCTTGTGTGTCCCCCGCCGCCCATCCTGCCAAGCTTTCCCCCTGGGTTGGCCGGGTCCTTTTTATGCCAGGTGGTCATGCGGGGGAGGGGTCCAAGTTTTCCCTCGGCGTTCGGAATGGTCCGAGCAGCCATAGTTGCGAGCTACGATACATTAAATTTCTACTATAATTAGGCTTCGATTAAATCACTTTGAAGTCTCTTAATTGCGATGGTTTCTGCTTGCTATTCTGTCGGAGAGTGGATACAGAAACACTCTAAGTTCATATGCCATGATATGACCTTAGAAAGGTCCTGCACCCACCTCTGATTACACCCTAAAGTGTCGACTCACCAGTTTGGCTGAATTCTGATGTGTAGTTGTAATCGTTAGTCAATCTCGTAGTCTGTGTTCGATCGTGGGTCGTTAGTTTGGCTAGTTTAGTTCGTAGTAGTGAATTTGGTAGGAATGCGTCTGCATTGTCCAACGGCTCAGCGAAGAAGGGACGAGATGCCACTTCGAATTTCGTGTCTCGTGAGCGTTCCTCTCTCAGCCAATCAGATATCTCGAAGTATCTGGGTCGATCAACAGCGCCACCTACGGGAAGCTACTTTCACTTTCACTACACTCCCCCCGTTCTATTTGAAAGGCGTTGATCCATACCCTGAAAACTAATCCTGAAAACTAGAATTAGTTACTGGAACATTTGAAGACATCTGATTCGAAGTGAGTTTTGGCGCCAATGGTCTGTACAGGGAAAGTCGGTTACATGTAAGTCACAATTAAGGCCGATGCAACCAACAAACCCCCCTTGGAATTGGTTCATCTACTTGTACAGCTGTAGAGCGTTATGGGTGGCAAACTTCAGGACTTCTTTCCAGTTAGTCTCTAAACTGGTAGCCACTGGCTTCGCAACCATTCCAAGTAAATCCGGTGTACTGTGTAGGCTTTGCTGGGATGTATCTCGCGGAACGTGAAGTACGGTGCATCGGTTTCAAGTAGGAAACGGTTTTGTGGTACATGACGTAATCTGTTGAGCGCTTGTTCATCAAAACCATCCACAGCTCGGGTAAATCCGAAGAAAGTGTAGGGAAACGATGACAGAAATGATTCCACCACGCATGATGATCCACTGAAGCAATGAAGATGAATTGGTTGGTCCCTGGGTAAAACTGCTCTCATTG
The DNA here is from genome assembly GCA_963680895.1 of Fragum sueziense. Lineage (NCBI taxonomy): Eukaryota > Metazoa > Mollusca > Bivalvia > Cardiida > Cardiidae > Fragum > Fragum sueziense. Next base: position 3,277,156 of record OY804599.1, on the reverse strand, counting down.
ATCCTAACGCTGAAAAATAAGCAGAATCCCCAGTCCTTGCTGCTCCTCTACAATGAATCACCACCACATGATGGGGTTTGACCTTTTTGTAGGCATCTGTCAAACGTTACATACTGCGTTGTCCACTGCTCCATGGGTGTTGTGAAATCCAGACCAATCTCTCCCACACCGGAAACTTGGGGCATCTTGAGAAGTTGATCCAGACTTTCCTCCGCTGAAGACAGTAGAGCTGCTTTCTTCGGATGTAATCCTACAGTAACCTCCAATCCTTGACCGTGCAGACTAATCAGTTCCGTACGGGTAGGGTAGGTGTCCGGATCGCAGAAATTCGCACTTGCTCCTATGACCTGTACTTTGTATCCAGGGGCTGGCGTGATCAACCTGCAAATGTCTGCGAAACTGGCATCCAATTTCCTAGCGGCTGTCCTGGTCCTATCCAGATGTAAGTGACTATCAAACGCTGACGGAATTGGCTCTCGGTCCCCCTGCTTCTCCTGTCTTGGTTCACTCTGTGGTCCTCTGGTCGAATCGTCTAGCGGCTCCGATGCTGGTCTCAAGCGGAATTGGGCAAGTAAACTGCATCGGTAACACGGTTCGAGTCTTGCAACCAGTATACACATCGCTCTCCAGTGAAACAGCATGGCAGGGCAACTCAGTGGTCGAAGGGTAAACTGTCCAGGAACATGGGTACTACCTTCTAAACAAAGGGCTGTGACGGCTGCTACCAAACTTGGGGTAACCTCCTCGTTCATCTCCGGTTTCAGCAATTCAGTACTGTCAACGTACACGGCAAGGTTGTGTAACATAGAACATCCTCCAAGCATCCATCCGGCGATGAGCTTCAGGGCCGAGAGCCTCCTCTTTGTCAGATCCTCAGTGAGTGGAAGGGCTTCATCAAAAATCTCCGGTAGCTGGTCCCTAACACCACCAAATCCCTCCTGTCTGCTGCCTTGGTGACATCTAGGAATGATGCACTGGTTCCCGTCGTCCAAGTTCCTCAATTTGGCTTGTAGCTTGTGACGACGGATGGCGCGCTTGCTGGGCTTTGGCAACGTAGGTCAGTGACCCCTGCACTCGATCGAGGGTCTGCCATTCCTTGAATGTATTCCGCATCCGGAGACGGCGTCTTGCATACAGTCAGCGGCTCAGGAAGGGAATTCATAAATTTATCCGCATCATCTGGGTTGAGGGTTGGCATTGATGGGGTGCTAATGGGCCTAGTATACCTGCGGTTACGCGTGAAGTCCAAACCAGCTAGCTCCGAATCAGTGAACTTGTGTCTGGTTATGGCTTGCAATAATCCCAGGTTTAGATTTCCCCTGGTCTCCCTGTACTCGATAATTGTATCGGCGATTTTGGGGCCTACATGGGGGATTGATGTTAGGGCATTCTTGTCAGCAAAATTGACAGCAATCAAGAAATCAGCCATTCTTGTCAGGATATTGTGGTGACACTTGTGATAAATGAACAATGTCGAAATTCCAGCAGACGATGTAAACAAAGTCGGCGAAAGGCAAAACTTGCAGACAAAATTGCAGTTAGGGTGCACAACCAGCTACAATTTAAATCAAAAACGGTAATTGCCAGTGAAATTTCAGCAGTTGTTGTCTGTATAGTCGACCAAGAATATTGAAATTTTGGAAAAAATCAATATGGCTGCTGGCGAACGCGGTTTTGGAATGCAGTTGGTCGGGTTCAAAAAACAATTCTGACACCAATAAAGTGTCAACTCACCAGTTTGGCTGAATTCTGATGTGTAGTTGTAATCGTTAGTCAATCTCGTAGTCCGTGTTCGATCGTGGGTCATTAGTTTGGCTAGTTTAGTTCGTAGAAGTGAATTTGGTAGGAATGCGTCTGCACTGTCCAACGGCTCAGCGAAGAAGGGACGAGATGCCGCTTCGAATTTCGTGTCTCGTGAGCGTTCCTCTCTCAGCCAATCAGATGTCTCGAAGTACCTGGGTCAATCAACAGCGCCGCCTACGGGAAGCTACTTTCACTTTCACTACAACCCTGTGGTTAAAAAATGTACTAAAATCTAAAATGTTAAAAATAAAGATAAAAGCTGGTCGCCAATACCCATCTCAGAGACACTTATTAAAAATATGTCTTACATTATTTACAAATATCCCACAGGGTGCCCTAACGATGACTAGCGAGGATTGAATTTGTACAGAGATTCCCCAGGATGAAAACTATTACTACTAGTGTTGAATACTAATAAGGAATGCTAAAACTAAACCCTAAAAGGACTATTAAACAAATAAAACTATCTACACTACTGCCCGAATAACTTTGTACAAAAAAGGAAAGTGGTATAAAAAGAGGGTGGCGCTTCCGGCCAGAGGCTGGAGAAAACAATCAACGCCAGCGTTGTTCGCCTCTTCAACCCCTGGCCGGAAGCGCTCCTCTTATGTATCACAGATCGCTGATTACGTATTTAAAACGTAAATAAAACATTGGAGATGCCCGCGCCTATCAGTGTCCGGGGATGTTAAGTACAGTGTCTGGCCTTCACAACCCCACAGAGCCTAGGTCACTCAAGTCAGATATGTAGCCCTAGGAAAGAAAAATCCTAATCCATAAATGACAAGCAATTACAAAATTTTTCAGCTGCTTCAGGGCGCTCAGACCTTGGAGTTCCATCAACATAAATATACACGCACACCTCAGTAGACAGACCCAGGGTCGGACCGCGGCCACCCCTGAAGCAATGTTAGCCGTCTAAGCACCGCTGGTTACCTTCACTTCGATTATCACCAGGATCAGATACTATGGCTATATAAGGTTGTTGGTACTGCTGCCAATACTAAGGTATACAGGTTAAGTCCGGTGCCCTTAAAACTTTACCGAACTTATTCCACAGAACAAGACAGGAGCACTCAAAGTGATTGTAACATCCATTCCTTACAAATAGCACACGGTCCATATTTATTGTGATCAAATACCTCTGTTGGTCTTCTAAATAACAGCAATTCACTAGATTTACTTTCAGTGACATGTTTATTATGCATATGATCACCTTGTGCTCGTAATAAATCCTTCAATTTATCTCTTTCTTTATCATCTTGACATGTTAGAATCGACTTTACTTCTGTCCTGTCCTTATGAATTCTCATATAGTGATCCTGTATGTGAGACTTCAACTCATTGCAAAACAAACAAGCATGTCTTTGGTTCTGAACTCTGTCAGTCTTTTTTATGCTCCCCGAAAAAAATTGGGGGGAGCATATAGTCGCCACGCTGTCTGTCCGTATGTCCGTCCGTCTGTGTGTCCGTCCGTCCGTCCACAGCCATATCTCAGCAACCCTTGGACCAAATTCAATGAAACTTCACATGTGAACTCCCTGGGTCAATACCTAGGGACCTTTTTCTCCGTTTGTAAATTTAAGGCTGCGTCATGGAGAAAGGGGCCTTAGTGTAAAAATTAGTTTTTCTCTAATTTCTCTTCATCTAATGGGCAGAATTTGATGAAAGTTTGTGCTCATGTAATAAATAGGATGTTCTAGACCATATTCTATAAATAATGTGTGTACAAAAAAGCTGTCATTGGAAAAGGGGGCTTAATGTATGATAGTTTTTATTTTGTGACAAACACTTATTCGGGGAGCACAATCCGTCTGTGACGGCTCTTGTTTTCTCTTATTGTTGTATATGTCTGAATAAACCACTTTCCTCACAAATATATCTGGAGTGTTAATATCTCACAGAAAATTGTCTTCCCCTTCAGTCATTGATGATAATTCAACTGGTATTTTTTTATTCTCTCAGTTTCCATTCAGAAGAGGCCAAACATCTGATATGTCTGAATCTCCTGTTAATAAATATTACAAATATTTGATCAGTAAAGATTTTTTAGCTCGACTTTTCGAAGAAAATGAGAGCTTATACTGTCACCCGGGCGGTGGCATCGATGTCGGCGTTGCAACAAGGTAAAAGTTTTTTCAAACATCAATAACTTCCCTACTATCAAAGGGATTCAACCCAAACTTGGAATACTTATTCACCATCACACCCTCTACCTTACTACTAGGGCCCATGACCCTGGCTCCACTATATTTGGAGTTATGCCCCCTTTATACTAAGCAACTTAGAAATGTCTAGCGCGCTGTCTTATAGACAGCTCTTGTTTTCATTTGTAAATTATTGAGTTTAAAAGGGAACCAAAGGAATAGTTTGTTAGCACCTCCAACTGGTGTTTGGCCCATCCATGAATTTCATGAACAAGAGGCACAAAGGGCCTCATATCAATCATCTTAGTATCACTGATCAAACAAGCTAGCAAATCATATTTAGTACCATTTTTTTAGTTTTCTTAGGCATTTTTGCAATTGCCATACTAAAATAGCATGCAAGAGATTATCAAAATATGGTATCCCTGTGAATAAAGCCATGTCCTTGACAACACAATTAACATGGCACCGGACCGCCTTAAACTGAATATGTATATTGATTTAGCCAATGATAATAAACAAATGCATGTGAATCTTCTAATGTACAATAAGCTCTGAAAAAATATTTGGGACTTGATAGGCTGATCTAGGCATATGATGCCACTATGACAGTACACTTTGTATTCTTTAAAAGACAATGGACTCTGCCAAGTTCAACAGACATCTGCTTTGCATGCTGCACATCATTTGAACTGGATTAGGCAATGTTGTAATACATCAATTTCTTTCTTTTCTAATAATTTATTTAATTCCCTTAATAACACATTCAAATTTATCATCAGAATTAACTACATATTCAGCATGGTCAGTATTTCCTTCATCTGATTCCAACACTGCCTGATCCTCGTGTGGGTGGTAATCTGGGTCTTTCCAACTGTCAGAATCCAAGTCTCTGTAATCGGCTGCCATCTCAGGTTCATAAATGTTATCACTGGCTTCTGACAGCTGAGGGACTACAAAATGTGAAACATATGTTACGTTCGCTTGAATAGATAAGATATCCTACATGCACAATGAATTGGCATATGTAGAATAGCACTATATAACGTGCCATCCCCGAGTGTGGGTCAAATTTTTACCCCAGGGTCATAAGTTGAACAATCTTGGTAGAAGTCCTGTAGATCAGGCTATATACCAACTATCTAGGCTCTTGGTCATATAAACCTTCACAATACCTCAAACTGTACCCATGTATGTTATATTGTTTTGTATTTTTGCAAAATGACAATCTGTCTGAGAACTATGTTTGTATAGGGGTATTTAGCCTTGCTATCTGGTTTGGTCACATTATGGCAGCAAGCACATCTTGCATGCTTTCCTGGCTTACTCACACCACTTTCAAGAATGCCACAGGCAGCATACTCTCATAATCTGAAATAATTCAGAACAGAGGTGAGGGTAGTTTTAGCGGATTGAAAGATTCAGTCTCTACTGGGACTCCAACCAGGAACCTCCAATTAGAGGCGCTACCAACTGAGCTACCCCGGCAGATGTTAGGATCATGTAATAGTCACACAAGATGTCCATATCAGACGTGAGAGTGGCACAAGCCATTCTGTCCAACAAATGTGTTACAGTCACAAAAGATGTCCATGCTCAGTGATGAATTGGGCCAATCGCGCAAACACTGTCCCAAACCTGGGAATGTTTCCAGATATCCTTTTAACTTTTTGGTCTCCAGTCAAGTTTGTGGGATTAGAATGGCTATTAAAAGTTTCAAGATAAAAGGACACTGTAGCTTCATTTCGTTTAGAAGTAGACTCCATTCAAATTCTTTGAAACTTGTAAAGTCTTTTGTCATTAAAACACTAACTACACCATGTTTCCTATTTTTCAAATAGTCACATTCTTGTTGCACTCTGTGTAATGTTTTATCTTCCAAACACTTTGTTGTCTCTTCATCGCCTAACAGGCAGTCAATGAGGACTTCTGGAATTTAGAATCAGCTGACTCTGGATTTCACACACATCCTCTTGACGAAAGTTGTCTTGGTATGTTTCTCTTGTGGACACGAAATCCTCTATTGCTTTAAAATTTAGTGTCTGGGTTTTAGAAAGTCTGGATTCCTTTTGCTGTTTAACACTAGCTTTCTCACACAAACTTTTGTTGTAGACGTTTTACCTTCTCAACTACGACAACATTTCAGTTAAACTTATTTGAAAAGAGGTAAACATTTTCAATGTTTAATTTCAGTTATCAATCAGTTCATACATTGGTGAAAGGGTCAGCAGCAATTATTAACAAATAAAAGGTTTAAACATACCATTTCCAAAGCGGTGTCGGGCCAACTGATGCCTGGACCAATTCGTAAATTTATGACTTTGCTCACCCATGATATTATAACGTAGTGGTTAGTACTTCGCACAAGAAATAACGACAAGTCAATTCAACATATCAACTTTATTAGCTCGACTTCTCAACCCAGACTGTCATACCCTCTCTCTCCAGCATGCAGTATTTATATAGTTTGAGTGACCTTTCGGAATATTCCAGAGTTGGCCGAGAGGTCCCGGGTTCGATACCCGGCCGCGGCTAATACCCTTTCTGACAAAATTGTCACTCACCAATGGGTTTGAAATCGTTAACCTAAGTGGGCGAGCAGCTGGAGGCTCGGTAAGGGTGTTGTGGTAGTACTGGTTTGAGAAATAACAGGAATCCATGGGTAGGTGCTCCAGCCGCCGCGATATGACCCTGGTAGTTGAAAACGGCGTAAAACCCCAATAAACTCAAACTCCAGAGTTTGCGTTCCCATGCATGCCAACACCTGTGTTTTAAGAACCTGTCATTCATGTTACTATTTATACCATTAATTATAAACTATCTATCAAAACGTTGAGTTTTGATTACAAATATTAAAAGGTTAATAAACAACTTGACTTTAAACAATACTAAATAACCCATAATAAATGAAGAACGTAAACATGTTGACCTTAAACAATTAGTAATGTCAGCATTCTGGACATTGCCCAACCTAACAAACACATTGACATTAAATATTGAACACATGTTTAAATGTCAAATTTGACTTGAACGCTGTCCAATAAAAACAATCATGTATAATACTGTACATGCTGCAGGTTAGAGACAATGTATTTCATCGGAATATGAAACTTGATTAGCTTGATTAAACTTGTCTTTAATACCTAATTACTTTAATTAACTTTAAGATTAATCAGTCACATATGTCACTATGTTATATTCCTGTCTTTCTTAAAAGATTGATTTATAATGAAACATAATTATCACTAATTAGAAGATTATTATTTCTGTCCAATGTCCTATTATTTTTTTTTATTTCTTCAGTCCATCTATTAAACGCTGTAACTCGTAGAAGGCTGCTCCCAGTTTCTCTTTTTCGGTCTGTTTTGGTACTTCTGGTAGAGGTATCTTGGCTTGTTTATCCCCCCGCGTGTGCTTGTTGATTGCATACCCGGTTGGGTATGGTGCTGATCTCTTAAGTTTTTCATTTTTAATTGTTCAGTTATTAACCCATCTACAAATATGTCTATTAAATTTCTTTCAGCGGCATTGCCCCCTTGACTGCCATAGGCGTCATCTGCCAAAGATAAAATTCTGTCTGCATAATTATGAATATTTTCTCCCTGTTTTTGCCTAACTTTTCTCAACAGTGACAAAGCCATTTGTGAGTCTGTCACATCAGAAAACCTAATTACTATTTGTTGCTTAAGATTTTCCCAAGTGCATGTTGCATTTGCATTTAAATATCTCTGAATAAAGCCAGAAACAGCACCCCCAGCAGTTTGAAAAGCTATTAATTTCTTCCTATCATCATTGGCCCCCGCTAAAACAGAGTATTTTTCAATGGATTTAATCCATTCCCTATAGTGTTTTGGATTGCCATCAAATTTTAAAACTGCGTTTGAAACTCCCTGTGTTGCCAAAGCCTGAGTAACATTGGACAAAATTGTGCTGATGATTTGTTGCACCTTGCTCAGTGATGAATTACGTCCTATGGTCAATAGCGCAAACGCTGTCCCTAACCTGGGAATGTTTCCAGATATCCTGTTATCTCTTTGGTCTCCAGTCAAGTTTTGTGGGATTAGAATGGCTATTAAAAGTTTCAAGATAAAAGGACACTGTAGCTTAATTTCGTTTAGAAGTAGACTCCATTCTAATTCTTTGAAACTTGTAAAGTCTTTTGTCATTAAAACACTAACTACACCATGTTTCCTATTTTTCAAATAGTCACATTCTTGTTGCACTCTGTGTAATATTCTATCTTCCAAACACTTTGTTGTCTCTTCATCGCCTAACAGGCAGTCAATGAGGGCTTTTCTGGAATTTAGAATCAGCTGACTCTGGATTTCACACACATCCTCTTGACGAAAGTTGTCTTGGTATGTTTCTCTTGTGGACACGAAATCCTCTATTGCTTTAAAATTTAGTGTCTGTGTTTAAGAAAGCCTCGATTCCTTTTGCTGGTTAACACTAGCTTTCTCACACAAACGTTTGTTGTAGACGTTATCTTCTGCTTTGAACACATGTTGGTCCATTTCTTTTTCAGTTTCTCGCTGTCTCTTTCTTCTTGGCCTGGACTGCTGTTGAATGCTGTGCATTTCTCTTGTCATAACTCTCTCTTTGTTTCAGACGTAATGCCTTATTTTAAAAAAAATGTATCATAGAATTAAATTTCTTCATCTCATCAAACACGATTCTCAATTTGTAATGCATCAGCGTTTAGACACTATCTTTACCTATGTTCCCTCTGGCATACAACATATCACTTGTGTCTCATCGATTATTGCTGTATTGTCTATGTAAAATTTGGCAGCAGCCATAGCGCAGCTGGTTGCGCATCTGCCTCTCACTCGAGAGGTCCCGGGAAGCCAAGAACAATCTCGGCTAAGGTTTAAACATACCGATTCCGAAAAGGTGTCGGGCCAACTGATGCCTTGACAATTTAGGGAACTTTGTACTAGGCTCAGCCATAATATGCGCAAGCCGCTCGCATTCGCTAAGAGAGAAATTCCCAGATCTTTCCCGTTTGATTGACATCCATCATTAATGATATGTCTTAATTATCGTCTGTCAAATAATTCAAAGGGCAAGAACATTCCATCTAAAAATAATTTGCCCGGTTTTCCACGTAATCCCTGCAGGTCATGTCCAATTCTGTTGTTATTTTAGAGATCTGCTTCACCGTCTGACTTTATATCTACAGCTGGCGCCATGAACCAATCAGTGTCAGTTTCTCTAAGCTTTATAAGCGTGTTGCTCTTATAAAAAATCATCGATTAAATAAAAGATTGGACAAAGAAATTTGTTTTCCAAGAGATTATCCCTTTTTCACAAACGTTATTAAACTTCCCTCCAAGTAATCAAGGAATAATTTGTTGTTGTTTTTTTTGGGGGGGGCAGTGCTTGCCAGCCCCAAACCCTAGTCCGCCATGTTGGAAAGAAAAAGGGCCGGAGATAACGTCACACCATTCACGTGAAAAAAGGTCAACATAAAACTGAAATTCCCGGATCTTGTGCTTTGAACACATGTTGGTCCATTTCTTTTCCAGTTTCTCGCTGTCTCTTTCCTCTTGACCAGGACAGTTGAATGCTGTGCATATCTCTTGCCATAGCTCTCTCTTTGTTTCAGACGTAATGCCTTATTATGCCCCCGATAGGGAGGCATCATAAATTTGACTTGTCCGTCCGTCCGTCCGTCTGTCCGTCTGTCTGTCTGTCCGTCTGTCCGTCTGTCTGTCCGTCTGTCCGTCATTCCGTCCAAAAACTTTAACATTGGCCATAACTTCCTTATTACTTAACATATTCGCTTCATACTTTACCACAACATTCCTTGGTACATTACCTTTCTGTAGGCACATACTTTGGTGACCTTGACCCCTGGATGACCTTGACCTTATGACGATCAAAGCGGTGTCGGGGGCATTGTCATCTTACAGTGACAGCTCTTGTTTTTAAAAAATGTACCTTAGAATTCAATTTCTTCTTCTCATTAAACATGATTCTCAATTTGTAATGCATCAGCGTTAAGACACTATCTTTACCAATGTTCCTTCTGGCATATAACATGTCGCTTGTCTCATCGATTATGGCTGAATTGTCTATGTAAAATTTGGCAACAGCCATAGCGCAGCTGGTTGCGCATCTGCCTCTCACTTGAGAGGTCCCGGGTTAGAAACACGGCCGCGACAAATAACCTCTTTCACAAAATGTCACCAATCAATGGTTTGGTATCATGAACCTATAGATGTGGGCGAGCAGATGGAGGCTCGGTTAGCGTGTTGTGGTAGTACTGGTACAAGAAACAACAAGAATCCATGGTTAGGTGCTTCAGCAACGTGATGTGGCCATTGCAGTTGAACCTTTAAACTTCTGTTTGTATTGTTAAGAGTACCTTAATTGATAATTAACACCTTGTGGCACTTGGAAGGGACTTCCGCCATTGATGTTGCACATTTGTGCGACCTGCACCACAGTGCCCTGTTCTTTTTAGGTGCAGATGTCTTTGGTATCAACTTTAGGAGGTTTTCTGCAGGCACCTCTTCTGCTTCTTTGAGTGTCTCTCCGTATATTATCTGCACCACATACATGTACCCTTTCTGCTTTCTACACTGAAAAGATAACCAAACTCGTAACCATGCGACTGGATTAAGCAGCAGACCTATAGTCTTTTACTCTTTTCCTTAACTAGACTGGATGTATCCGTATATTCACTGTTCACTGTCACGACAATATTAATTGAATAAAATATGAGTTGTTTAGTATTTCTGGATTTAAAACAATGTAAGAAATGAAGAAATTGCTTGTTGCTAACAATTTCTGTATTTTCCACAATGTTTTCTAAAGTATTGAATTTTTAGGGCGTCAAAAATTACTAGTTTTTCACAGTACCTGGACTTCCAACCATGGACAGCTGGTCGTCCAGATACACGGACATTCTCTCTTGTGCTTGGATGAGTTCTTGTCTCATCACTTTTTTTCTTCATTTTTTAACCTGTTTGATAGATATTCTGGAAATGTTAGTTCTGGTGATGGTTTAAATTGTTTATTCCAAATTTTTTCTGCAACTCCTTCATTCATCACACTCAAAACTATACTATCAGAAATTTCCATATTCTTTTGCACAATCTCCTCGGCCTTTAGCCTTACAAAGGCCCTCTGTACCGGATTCAGTTTGCCCTTTGTATTGGATTTTGAAAAATTGGCGAAGGGCTCCAGCTTCTTTTTCATTTCATTCGGTAACAACTCAAACTCTGTGCAATCTGAAATTAAAACAAGATGTGTTTGTGAAACACCAATGCCCCCAAAATGGTCATTAATCTAAAATGTTGTTTTCGTGTAAAGGGTTGAGAACGGTTAATAGATGACCTTCAGAAGAGTCAAATTGCATGGAACGGATAGCTATCATTGAAAGGAAGTTGCATACCAAAGGATGGGTTGCAACAAGGGCTCAAAATTGCTCAAAGAATAGATTTTTATGCTCCCCTAAAAATTTTCGGGGGAGTATATAGTCGCCATGCTGTCCGTGTGTCCGTCCGTGTGTCCGTCTGTCCGTCCACGGCCAGATCTCAGCAACCATTGAACCAAATTCAATGAAACTTCACATGTGAACTCCCTGGGTTAATACCTAGAGACCTTTTTCTCCGTTTGTAAATTTAAGGCTGCGTCATGGAAAAAGGGGCCTTAATGTAAAGATTAGTTTTTCTTTTATTTCTCTTCATCTAATGGGCAGAATTTAATTAAATTTTGTACTCATGTAATAAATAGGATGTTATAGACGGTATTCCATAAATAATGTGTGTACAAAAAAGCTGTCATGGGAAAAGGGGGCTTAATGTATGATAGTTTTTATTTTGTGACAAACACATATTCGGGGAGCATAATCCGTCTATGACGGCTCTTTTCTTTAAACTCTGTGATTTGATAGGGTTACATAATATCTTGAATTTGTATGTGTAAAAAAATTGATAAGACCTTACTTTTGGAGATAATGACTAACACAGTGGATGGGGTAAATTGACATGAAGATTTTTTTTTTACTTTGAAGTTAAATAACTTTTTCTTTTTAGATCAGATCGAATAGAAATTTTGCAGGTACTTTCAATGTACTAAGGAAAGTTGATTTTTGAAATCATTAATCATGTATATTGGTCAATATTTTTGTTTTTATAGAGTGAAAATAAAGTCGAAAACGGTAATTTTGTGAAATTCAAGGGCCAATAAACATGAAAATAAAGTCGAAAACGGTAATTTTGTGAAATTCAAGGGCCAATAACTCTGTTTTTTCTGGTCCGATCAAGCTGAAAATTTAACTCATCCAGCATCTTATGGCAACCAACATTGTTGCCAAGTTTTGTCTTGATTGGTCAATAAATGTAGTTGAAAACGTCAATTTTGTCAAATTCAAGGGCACATAACTCCAGACTTCCTGCTCCGATGACACTGAAAAATAAAACTCATCCAAAATATATGGTTACCAACTTTCTGGCCAAGTTTTGTTTTGATTGGTCAATATTTGTAGATGCTAGAGTGGTAACAAAGTCAAAACTAGATATTTTTTGATATTCAATGGCACATAACTCCGGACTTCCACACCCGATCTGACCCAAAATCGAACTCGTTCAAAAACTTATGGTCATACATCTTTTGACCAAGTGTGGTTAAGATTGGTTGATATTTGTGGATGCTAGAGCGGTAACAACAAATTGTGGACAGGCGGACGGACGGACGACGTACAAAAAGCGACCACAATAGCTCACCTTGAGAACTTCGTGCTCAGGTGAGCTAAAAATCTTCTCCTCCCAAACTATAAGGCCTAGAGTCTTGAAATTTTGTATGTAGCATCGCTTCAAGGCCCTCTACCAAAATACTCATACTTAATATAGAGACAGAGAAGGAAATCTTGTACTATCTTTTTCTCCTAAACTGTTTGGTCTAAGGCTTTGAAATTTTGTGTGTAGAATTATCTCAAGGCCCACCACTAAAATACTTCAAATTATTGTGATAAAAGGAAATTTGGCCCCTATGTTGTGGGTATCGAATTTCATATAGAGACAAAGAAGGAAACGTTGTACAATCTTCTACTCCTGAACCGTTTTACCTAGAGCTTTAAAATTTTGTGTGCAGAATGGTTCCAAGGCCCTCTACCGAAATACTTCAAATTATTGTGATACAAGGAAAATTGGCCCTATGTTGTGGGTATTGAATTTCATAAAGAGACAAAGAAGGAAATCTTGTACAGTCTTTTTTTGCCTGAACCATTTGGCCTAGAGCTGTGAAATTTTGTGTGTAGAATGGTCGTAAGGCCGTCTACAAAATTCTTCAAATTATTGTGATATAAGCAAAATCGGCCCTATGTTGTGGGTATTGAATTTCATGTAGAAACAAAGAAGGAAATCTTGCACAATCTTCTTCTCCTGAACCGTTTGGTCTAGAGCTTTGAAATTTTGTATGTAGAATCATCTCAAGACCCTCTACCAAAATACTTCAAATTATTGTGATACAAGGAAAATTGGCCCTATGTTGTGGGTATCGAATTTCATATAGAGACAAAGAAGGAAATCTTGTACAATCTTCTTCTCCTGAACCATTTGGTCTAGAGCTTTGAAATTTTGTGTGTAGAATCATGTCAAGGCCCTCTACCAAAGTACTTCAAATTATTGTGATACAAGGAAAGGAAAATTGGCCCTGTGTTGTGGGTATTTGAATTTTATATAGAGACAAAGAAGGAAATATTGTACAATCTTCTTCTCCTGTACCGTTTGCCTAGAGCTTTGAAATTTTGTTTGTAGACTCATCTCAAGGCCCTGTACAAAAACACTTCAAATTAATGTGATACAAGGAAAATTGGCCCCATGTTGTGGGTATCGAATTTCATACAGAAATAAAGAAGGAAATCTTGTACAATCTTCTGACGGCTGACGGCCCCAACTCGTTGGTATCATCCAACACGATATAGCTGCCATCAAACGAAGGTCTCTAACAATGAAATGATAACTACATATTAGATGTGTCCCGTAACGCCTGAAGCTCACGCTGTTGCTTCAATTACCCCAATCTTGCGGTAAGACGAGCCTTCTCTTCCCGAAATCAAATTTTTCCTCACCATCGTCCTCGTTATCGGAAGTGAAAGTAGCCGGCTCTTGGAGACCGGAAAAGGTCCCACTGGTGGCAGATAACTTCCTTTCTCTCAGCGGGCTGTCATCAGAGGAAAGCGGTAAATCCGCAAAACCATGCTCATTGAGTCTCTTGTAAGCAACCAGAGCTTTTTTCTCGTTTCACCATTGATACAAAAAATGTTTGATAAACAAATTACAAGTTACATTCACCAACATAAAATAACATCGTATCAGTGATAGAAAGCATAAATTATTTTATGTTGATTGTTGCATATTGTTTGTTAATGAAATTGCTGAACAAATGAAAATGCTTAGTTTTTCTCTTATTTCTCTTCATCTAATGGGCAGAATTTAAATAAATGTTGTACTCATGTAATAAATAGGATTTTCTAGACCATATTCTATAAATGGGCGCCGCCGTGCGAAAATGGCCCTTCGGACATTTTTTATTGAATTTTAGATTATATCAGTTTCTTATAAAACGTTCATTTCTTCACGCTTTCGTCTTTATTTGAGGAGAATATCTTGAAAAATGACGGAGATACACTAATCTGAATAGATGGACCCAATCCTGTTGTTTTGACGTCGGAGTCACCGTACTGCGAGTTTTAACGTCTCCAATAACGCCATTAAACGTGAAGGCATTATGTCCACTAAGATAAGGGAAAAATAACAACAATACACAAAATGTCACCAACAATAGTATTTCGTAAACAAATGTAACAATTTAATCGTAGTTAACCAAAGTAAAACTCTGTATTCATTCTTGGTGTAAATACTGCACAAAAGTCAAAATTTCCGTTTTTATTATGCTTATAAATTACACACAGCAACATTCACTGTTTTTTTTTTTTTTTTTTTTTTTTTTTTTTTTCCTTTAATTCCTCCAATACTGAAGATACAATTTCCATACAAACGAACAATACATTATTAAGAACATTAGACAAAATAACATCGCTTTTTAAGGTTTTTTCTAATGACAATGAACTTGTTCTAAAAACAGACCGGGTTTACCGTTTTGTATTGACAAACTGTCAGTGCTGTTTTATAACAACACCGACGGTTTGCATTGATCCCGAAAAACGTCCCTCGCTTTGGCCGAGTTCCCCACCAGTGACATTGCTAAGACAACAAGCAAATATGATAACTTTAAAACATGAATGGAGACAAATATTCAACACATATTATTCAGAATCCTAACTTTTTATAATATATCAGATGATGGAGAAACACTTATTTGAATAGATTGACCAAATAAATAATCCTAACTTTTAACAATATATCAGTCAACAATACGATATAGATTTATTATGCCATAACGCTGTAAGTCGGGATTATAAAAACCATAATTAAAACAATGAAGCAACATAACGAGGGTTTTCCGCAAAAGGGACGTATCTTATTCTAAAACAATGTGAGTTACGTCCCTTTTGCACGCAACCCTCGATATACAGTCGACAGTCGTTGCGTCGAAGTCAGAGGGGCAGTCAAAATACATCGACATATCCGGAGTTCGACACATCCGATTTTGATTATTTTCTATGAAAACGTTTTTAACCATTTTTGATGGGCATCATATGTGTCCATGATTGAAATATATTAGGAAAAGGAAAGAAATTGCTCGACACGAGCAAATTCTATATATCCTTTTCCTACTAAATTTCTATGGCTGTACTCGTTTCAGAATTATTTTGATTAAACATTTTGATATCAATATGTTGAGAATGGGACATGACTTTCACTTCGACTTAAGCGGAATTTAGACTTATCCGATGTCAAGATAACGAGTGTCGACTGTATTAAGAGTAACAACCGTCACCAATGAGTTTTATAGTAAAGCAACCTTTACTCTTCTGGCAGTCCCGGACACATACTGTCTTGAAAGGCCGACAGTACAAAAGGTCCGACATGCCTGTACAGATACCGCTGCATTGTCCGGCTCAAACCAGCAGGTGGTAAGGTATCCGGGAAATCCCTGGGGACGTCTACGTTCCGCTTCACAATTGGTATACGAACCTCGTTTCCTGCGGAACGTTCCTGTACGAAGACGGCGTTCTTGTCTGCTGCCGTGAATCGAAATAAGTGCATTTTTTGTGTCCCATGTAGTGATAGAAAAAATTCGGCAAAAACGATTTCCAGATGTACGCAAACAATAAATCAAATTTCATGCCAGGGGCGGATCCAGGATTTTTTTTCCGGGGGGGGGGGGGGGGTTTCCAAGCCCAAAATTTTTCTAGGGGGGGGGGGGGGTTTCAAGCCCAAATTATGGCTTAAAATGTAGTAAATATGTAACGTTACACTAAATTCATATAGTCAAAATTCAATTTTCGGCCAATGCCATGGCGGAAAGGAACCCATAGATCCACCCATGCATGCGGTAATTATTACAGATTACTACAGCCGCGTGAGATTTAGGCCGGTAGAGCTCTTATAAAAGTGGTAGCGCTAGTCTGGTTCCCGCCTCTGATACAATAAGTTGAATTTTTTACAACATAGTGTATCAGAGGCGGGAACCAGACTAGCGCTACCACTTCTAGAAGAGCTCTACCGGCCTAAATCGCACACGGCTTATGACACAATCAATTTTATTTCAATTTGGCGATTGCGTATCATTATTATTCGATATGCTGTTTAAAGAAGAAAAATGAACATAAAGTATTATTTGTGCCGGTCCGTATCATTTTTTGAAAAGTATGTATTACCCCTTAACAAAAGTACATGTATGTATTATGTTAAGACGAATTCTTATAATAAGAAATAAATGAAGTACCAATTCCACTTTTGACTGCCAGCTTCATCACGAAACAGCACGGTGTAGTTGTTAGTCGATGATTTTTCAACAAGAGTTGAAACCCGTGCCTTACTGTCGCTGTCAATCCAACGAAACAGCCTCTTGATGTGACCAAAGCCACCATCCACCAGACACCTAAATGTTGAATTTGTATATAGTGACTGCTTTGATAAGAGTAATAATTATTCCGCTAAGGATTCAAGGACAGCAATGAGGAGTTTTCTTCGTAAACTTATTGATTCTTCACACTAGTACTAGATAAATTAATTCGTTTAATTAACAGAGAAGACATTGGTTTAATTTTACTTCAAAAATTAATATGTGTTTTCATTTGATTTTCAATGAAGAAACATTGCTATCTATTTAAATGCAATGCTTCAAATATAATGAAATGCTCCAAAGATTCAATTCCCGAATTCTCCAAAGACGCATAAATGCGTCTTCAAAAATTCATAATCCCTGTCGGGTGAACTCAGATGGTAGAGCGTCGGCTTCGCGACCTGCAGGGTGTGAATGGTCGTGGGGGCGTGGGTTCAAACCCCGGCAGCGGCAATTTGTTTCTAGTCGTCCATTGATAGCCAAAAGGGCTTATCCGCACTTTTTGTAGTTTTGAGAAAAACAGGTTTAAAGTTTTTGAGCTTTTATATCAAATCAGCTTTAATGACCTCATTTACTGAATGTCATTATTTCATTAAAGTAATGTGCCAACTATTTGTCCTTCAATTATGGAGTTAATGCGTTAATAATTATTGCCATATTTGGCAACTTTTGCTGATAAGCCCTTTTTGCTGCCGAATTTAAGGCACCATTTTAGAGCCAAAAAGACTTATCAGTAAATGATAGAATTTGATACATTGCATTTCAACCATTAAATTCATTTCAATCACTACTATACAATAAACTTTTCATTACTAATCAATGTCTGGTTGTGTTTGTGGGCTTAAGTTGAAGTTTAAATATTTTCCTCGTCAGTATCGACTTCTTCCTCTAGGACATCTGGGAATGACAGCCTATACTTAAATGGGCCCATTTTAGGTTCTACTAGGATAAGAACGACATGGGAAAAGTTAGAGTTTGCATTGTTGTGTGTTGTATTGTATTATTTAGGGCCAAAAAGAAAGGATTTTTGGTGCTAATATCAAATGTTTCACTATCTTATCAAGGTCCAGCTTCCCATAAATGTTACTATAAATATAAAAAGCGGGTTAGCCAATTATATACAGATTTGACCTAAAAGGACTAATGAACTTCATTTGAAATTTCTTTGGACAGAAATAATCTAGCTACGCAGGTTGAGCATTCAAAGCTATATATTTCTTCAATAAATACTTTACGAAACCTTCCCCCCCCCCCCCCCCCGACAACCTAGCATGGGTCACATTTTAAAATCGCATGGTTACTAGGAAGATTCTTATAAAAGGGCAAGTACATCTGCAGAATAATGTGTTCCTTACACAGGTCCAAAGGTTGTTTCTTCTTTAACGAAGAAATGATCCACCTTTAGGTGTACTTGATAGGTATTTACTGAATCTGCGTCCCCTCAATGCCCTCTTAACATTTTAATATGTGCAAATACCCATCTTCCTGAGCAAAACAGTACTAGTACAAAATCTCGTACGGATGTTTTCTGTCTACTTTCAACACCTTTACTAACAGTCAGTTGACCTTTGTGCCATATGTGTCCTTTTTTACTTTTTTTAAGTTGCTTTATGTATAAGTTTTCAAATAGTAAACATTAAATCTCATGATTATGACAGTATTTAGAGATTTTAGAGATACATCTTGCCATTTGCAAAATAGTGTCCCATTGGTCTGGTGCAAGTGTTCATGTTGCATGTTCAATGGCTGAATGCATTGAATCACATTAAATCTTTGTACACCCAACTCAAGATATTTTGCCTAATAACGGGTACATATTGATGTTTGGTGACTGTATAGCGTAAACACGAAGCAAGGTAATGGTTTCTGTTTTGACCAGAACAGCAATCAGAATAAAGAATTACATGCTGAACTGAAGTCGGCAATGATCACCACAGCCCCTCTTTCATCGGATGGAAACGTATTTTGTCATACTTTTCTGAAAACGGTAATTGTTGCTGGAAGAAATTGAATGTAATGTTATTTGTGTACTTTAGGGTGATCAGATCTGGGCTTAGTAACCAAAATGCCCTCGTTACTCTGTTGAATGATACCATTGAAAAGCAGTTTCCATCTGGATATATAGCTTTACGCTGGGTACCATTACTTGTTTCTAGAAGACTGGTAATTCTAGCCTCTGCCAATGTCTTTATCATAGACTGAATACTGTTTTCAGCATTGCTTTTATTGATTGCATTTCTTAATTGGTCGCTCTTGTTTCTTTTTCTGATTTACTTCAGGACTCTTCTCGTTCTTGACCCATCTTTGCTTGCTGGCCTTATTCTTTTCCGGACACATTTTGTTTGTTCTTTCTTCTGCCAGCGCCCGGACAGTCGTCTACAGAATCTTCCTATGTTGGTAGTTTGTAACTTTCATCCATGTCATTAACCTCGCATGCAGATGAATAGATATCAAACTCTGTCATTATCACTGTCATCATCAGGTGACATAGTTTCAACATTCTCATTTTTCTTTTCTTGGGAGGTGTTGATTCCATCTTTTCTTAATTGGTTTCGCATATCGTCGGTGTTGTAAATGCAAAACATTGTACGTCAATTTTATTTTTTGTAATTTTTAAAGTAAAACATTGTATGTGCATTTTAGAAAATTCTAGCAGTTTTTTTGGAAATTTTCACTTATCAGTTTCAATGACACAAAGTCATTATATGTGAACAATATGTACGAATTTCGAGTAAACCCTTCTAGTTTTGGAAAAGTTATTAAATCACCTCCCCTGCAAAACCATCCAAAATTTTAGATACAAGGTTTTGCATTAACACCGACGATATGTCTGGCCCTGGAAGTGTCCTTTTAGCATTCGAAGACCTACCTTGGAACTTTTTAGGCACACCTGTGCGTTCTGTGGCTTCTGATTGAGATGAAAGATGATGCTGTCTTTAGTTGTTGTTGTTGTTTCTGTTTTTTGTTTTTTTTTTAAACTTTGACAGTTTGTTCATCAATCGATGATTGTCCCGCAGATAAAACAAATGACGCTATGCAATGCTACAATTTACAAAGCTATTTAGTCAATTGAAGTTCTCAAAATAAAATCGTATGTTGAAGATGTTGATATAAATATAATAAAAGAATTGGAATCATATTCCACCAATAATTTTTCAGAGCTAAGAAGAATAATATGCATTGGCATTTTTATTGTTAGAATGTCAAGTAAGTTATCGAATAATGTTCTTACTCCGATACATTAATGAAATAAAAAGTGTAGTAAGCTTTATACATCTCTTCATCTGACCAGTCCGAGTCAATAACTGTAATGGTAAAAAGTGTATAAACATTGCGGCCAAAAGGGCTTATCAGCACATTAAACATTCAAGGAAGCAGTTGTACGGCATATTTTACAGCACTGATTGTTATTAATGATATCATTCGGTCAATCTAATACTATGCAATTAACCAATCATATGATTGTAACTTTAGAAATCCTTTTATTATTGTACTTTATATTTTACTGCCAAAAGGGCTCAAAAACAAGCAAACCGCATGCACGTTATTGAATTTATTTTTCGTTGCTAAAATCACAGTCTTGCTTCCATTCGTCTTGTAAATAATTAGTTTGGATATTAACCAACTCATAAAATAAAACAAAACACCATTTAATAATCAGTATGATAAAAATTTGCCATAAAAATATCTCCTTTACCATGTTCGGAATAATAATCAGTAAATCACTGGACCTTTATTGTTATGGTCAGATTACAGAAAACTAATGTTATTTTGTGCTACATCATGTCATAAATATGAATTGAATTGATCATTAGATAATTGAGATTGAATGGTGTAGAACTGTACCTGTAAACATCTCTGACTAAAAGGGCTTATCAGCATGAATTCTGACGGATGAGCCCTTTTGGCAGAATTCATACTGAGGATAAGCCCTTTTGGCAGGAGTTAAAATTACAAATTGCCCGACAAGAATTTAATTTGTAATAATTTTTTACACATTTTTCATTGGAATTATACCTCAATATTTTTTTGACAGCTAGATAACATAAGAATAAAGTGATTCATGACAAAAAGTCATTTTTGGCCAAAATGTCGGATAAGCCCTTTTGGCTATCAATGGACGTAGTGTAGTTTCTCCTCTCACCTCTGCTTCAGGTGAGAAAGCAGTCAGTGGCTTTTGATCGAAGGACTGGGTGCTGGTATAAGTGTGAGTCAGTAACTGCCGCGATATAACCATATCAGTTGAGAGCGGCGTTTTATATAGGCCTATCACTAAAATTTATCATAGACATTTGTTTTCATTTATTTAAATGTATTTGAAAATCAATTACTTAGTATGACCGGGAATTCCCATACCTTTGGAATACCTTTGGAATATTGGGAAATTTATAAGCCCTTATGGCTTGTCTTTCCCCTCGTCGTCTGGATTCTCGCGATCTTCCGCTTTGTCATGTTTCACTGATTTGCATTCCACTAATAAATTTCACTTGTCTCAAAACGTTTCTCGATCCATAGTTTGTCTAGTGCAGTTTTAAAAGAGTTAATAGAATCGGCGCACACAACTTCATTAGGTATGAGGAGAGTGATTTCTTCATGTAGTCCGAGATGAATTCTCCAACATAAGTATGCCACATAGCAAAATACCGTTTTGCAAAATGACTGTGCCACTAAATGTAAATTGGTAGCGCATTCGTTTCCCGGAGCGTGTTTCTATGCTATGCCTCACATGTGCTTCCATGGTCGCTCCATCATTTAAATGAATAGCATCATCTCCCCAGCCCTGCTCAATTAACTCATCTGGTTGCAGGAGGTCAGTGGCCTCAGCAACATCAGGTTCTGCAGCAAAACCAAATTCCCCTTATAGATGATCAAGTTCCTGAAATAGTAGAATAAACAATCCAAATTATTATAATGTTTTATTTTGTTCTTGTTTTCATTATTGATACTTATATGAGAACTTCTATTATTATTTTGTTATTATTGATATGTCATTATTGTTATTATTATCATAATAATATTATTAGATTTCCATGATATTTATATGCTGCAATCTTTGTTGCTAACAGTTTTGAATTTTGTTAAAAAATGAAAAAAAAAAAAAAAATAGAGCAGATTCTGGGATTTGAACTCGGGTACCCGCGATCCATAGGCCAAGGCGCTATCCAATACACCACTTCAGAATTTCATTTCCGTAGGCTAATTACGTAATATCATTGTTTTTACGTCATAAATGCGAAACAAGGGAGATTATTTCACAAGACGTATCCCTAACATCAAGGGCAGAGAATTTATAAACAAAGAGCTGTCAAACAAAGAAATTTCGACATATTGCGCCCCTGAAAAATAAACTCCCTTTCAAAATATTTAATCACAAACAGTCTGATTTGCTTAGTATTTTTAAATGAATACTTCGAAATTGAGTTGTTTAGAGTGAATTGTCCAGCTTACAGGGGTAAAAGTTGAAAATTTTGAAAAACCTGAAAACCTGGAAAAGTCTGTATTTATATAGTAAAAATCGAGAAAATGGGGCATTTTGGAATACTCAAAAACCTGAACTTCAGGCACATGCCTGAAAACTTTTACCCCTGAGCTTAGGATCGGATTCCTTCATAAATGAGGATGATGCAGACGGTCTTTACTGAATGATTTTAATCGATTTTAACTGTACATAACCCTAATGAAATCATAAATTGCAGATATAAAATAAAGATATTTACCCGAAACTGGTCTGTACTTGACATATCTTAGTGGGATTACGTAAAAATTAAACGAATCGAAAGAGCCTGGTGACAGCTCAATGTATTGACAGCAAGTGTCAACTTTTCCCGGAAAATTTACCGGTGTCACAAAAATGCTCGAAGGTACAAAATCGCACGGCGAGGGCCAAATAATGTGTGTACAAAAAAGCTGTCATGGGAAAAGGGGGCTTAATGTATGAGAGTTTTTATTAGCACACTTGAGCACGAAGTGCTTGAGGTGAGTTATTGTGGTCACTTTTTGTCCGCCGTCCGTCCGTCAACATTTGGGCTGTTTACACTCTAGCATCCACAAAAGTTGGGCAATCTTGATCAAACTTGACCAAAACAAGTAGGATCATAAGTTCTCGGACAAGTTCGATTATGGGCCTGATCAGTACAGAATCTGCAGAGTTATCTGCCCTTGAGTGTCAAAAAATGCTGTTTTTGTCGAGCCCGCTTGCGGTGAGCTCGACATAGTTGTCACAATGGCGGTTCGGTGTATGTGCGTTAGTGCGTTAGTGCGTGCGTTAGTGCGTGCGTCCGTCCGGATGGAGCTTGTCCGGGCCATAACTTCACCATGGATGGAGGGATTCAGAAATAACTTGGCACAAATGTCAAGCTCAGTAAGGCGGAGTGTCGCGTGCAAGAACCAGATTCCAAGCTCAAAGGTCAAGGTCAAACTTGGAGGTCAAATGTCAAAAATGAGAAGATTTTTGCTTGTCCGGGCCATAACTTCACCATGGATGGAGGGATTCAGAAATAACTTGGCACAAATGTCAAGCTCAGTAAGGCAGAGTGTCGCGTGCAAGAACCAGATTCCAAGCTCAAAGGTCAAGGTCAAACTTGGAGGTCAAATGTCAAAAATGAGATGATTTTTGCTTGTCCGGGCCATAACTTCACCATGGATGGAGGGATTCAGAAATAACTTGGCACAAATGTCAAGCTCAGTAAGGCAGAGTGTCGCGTGCAAGAACCAGATTCCAAGCTCAAAGGTCAAGGTCAAACTTGGAGGTCAAATGTCAAAAATGAGATGATTTTTGCTTGTCCGGGCCATAACTTCACCATGGATGGAGGGATTCAGAAATAACTTGGCACAAATGTCAAGCTCAGTAAGGCAGAGTGTCGCGTGCAAGAACCAGATTCCAAGCTCAAAGGTCAAGGTCAAACTTGGAGGTCAAATGTCAAAAATGAGATGATTTTTGCTTGTCCGGGCCATAACTTCACCATGGATGGAGGGATTCAGAAATAACTTGGCAGATTCCAAGCTCAAAGGTCAAGGTCAAACTTGGAGGTCAAATGTCAAAAATGAGATGATTTTTGCTTGTCCGGGCCATAACTTCACCATGGATGGAGGGATTCAGAAATAACTTGGCACAAATGTCAAGCTCAGTAAGATGGAGTGTCGCGTGCAAGAACCAGATTCCAAGATGAAAGGTCAAGGTCAAACTTTGAGGTCAAATGTAAAAAATGAGTTGATTTTTGCTTGTCCGGGCCATTCCTTAACTTGGCACAAATGTCAAGCTCAGTAAGGCGGAGTGTCGCGTGCAAGAACCAGATTCCAAGCTCAAAGGTCAAGGTCAAACTTTGAGGTCAAATGTAAAAAATGAGTTGATTTTTGTAGAACCAGATTGCTAGCTCAAAAGTAAAGGTCAGAATTTTAGGTCAAATATCAAAAATGAGTTGATTTTTGTTGAGCCCGCTTGCGATGAGCTTGACAAAGTTGTCACAGTGGCATGGCTTATTTTCCTTATATGTGACCCGTCGCGCTAAAAGGGACCTTATCGGATTTGTGAAAAGTATCGACCTAGTCCGTCTGCGCAGTCCGCGCAGCCTGACTAGGGTCGAAACTTTTCACGTTTAAGTATTTTCTGAATCTAGAATGTTTTCTCTACCTTACAATATTTTCGTTTTCCAAATACGACATCGGATGGACTTCTGCTTGGTCTGGTATATTTCTCGGAATTTGGTTTTATGGACTTAGCATAAGGTCCCTTTTAGCGTGACGGGTCACATATGTATACTCAAATTAATCCATTCTGGTATCTCGTTATAAATACATAGACATGTAATATTTTGTGAACAATAAACTGTCTCACCATGATCCCCATCATTCCAACTTATTTTGTCCCCACTTTTACAACGCCATTGTAATGACAGCTGTAGACATAGGTATGGTCTTCTTTCTTCAAAATGAGCGGGCTCGACATGTTGCCCTTCGGCATCTAGTTGACTTTGTTTACACTCTAGCATCTACAATTATTGATCAAGATAAAACTTGCACGCAATGTTGGAGATCATTATATCTCGGATGAGTTGGATTTTCAGTCTGATCTGATCAGAAAGTTTAGAGATACGTGCCATTGAATTTGACAAAATTGCCATTTTCAGCTGTTTTTGACCTTGTTTACACTCTAGAATCTACAATTACCAATCAATCAAGACAAAACTTGGACACAATGTTGGATGAGTTTGATTTTTAGTCTGATCTGATCAGCAAGTCGAGAGTTTTGTGCCCTTGAATTTGACAAAATTGCCATTTTTGGCTGCTTTCGACCTTGTTTACAATCTAGAATCTACAATTATGAATTAATCAAGACAAAACTTGGACACAATGTTGGGGACCATAAGATCTTGGATGAGTTTGACTTTAGGTCTGATCTGAGCAGAAAGTTGAGAGTAAAGTGCCCTTGAATTTTGACAAAATTACCATTTTCGGCTGTTTTCGACCTTGTTTACACTCTGAAATCTACAATTATTAATAAATCAAGACAAAACTTAATCACAAGGTTGGGGACTATAAGATCTTGGATGAGATAGATTTTCAGTTTGATCGGATCAGAAAGTCGAGTGTTATGTGCCCTTGAATTTGACAAGATAGCCGTTTCGGCTATTTTCGACCTTGTTTACACTCTAAAATCATCAATTATTAACCAATCAAGACAAATCTTGGAAACAATATTGGGGACCATAAGATCTCGAATGAGTTTGATTTTCAGTCTGATCTAATCAGAAACTTGAAAGTTATGTGCCTTCGATTTTGATAAAATTGTCGTTTTCGGCTGTTTTCGACCTTGCTTATACACTAGAATCTACAATTATTTATTAATCAAGACTAAACTTGGACACAATGTTTGGGCAGCATAAGATCTCGGATGAGTTTGATTTTTACAATGTTATTGACCATAAGTTCGTTTTCAGTCTTAAAGTCATAAATAATAATTGAATTGAACAAAATTGTTGCTCATATCATTTTGGTTCAGGTGAGCGATATAGGACCATCATGGTCCTCTTGTTTTGTGACAAACACTTATTCGGGGAGCATAATCCGTCTATGACGGCTCTTGTTTCCTTGGTCTTACAAGTTGGGCTGCGAGCAGGATTGAAACCTGCGCAGGAAATGCCCATTGGATTCAAAAGGACTTTTAGTTTTCGTGGTCTAGTGACTGCCTGTGATGATTAAACATCTGACAGACTTACCCCCAATGAGAATATTGGCACTGTCTAACTGCTCTTTCCAAAATGGTCTGCTGTAAGTTTGCACTAATAGCCATATCAGTTGAGTCCATTACACCATTCATTTCTCCCACCGTACGACTCACTACACCGGGAGCTTGGTGTTAAAAGGCTGTGCACCACCACCGTCTTCTCTGACTGGGTCTTGACATGATCAGGCGTAATGTCCAGCTTTGTCATAAGTGTAGGTTTGATTGTGGGTTACTGTTTCCCCTATCTCGCCCATGAATTCCTCCACCTCTATTTCCTCATTTATTTCATCTAGCGGTTTTTGTTGTTGGTTTTGAATTAGATCTTGTTGCAATTAAAGCATTTGCATCTGATCTGTAGAATACAGAGATTCCACTTGTACAGTGTCCTATTTTTGTGATTTTACCTGTACATTTGGTGATGGAGTTCGACTATCCACCGTCGAAGACAGGACTTTTTGTCTAAATGCATGAAACGGAGCCTCACTATACTCCATGGAGAATCGTCTCATCTCCCTCCTCAATAGTTTGTCTATTATGCCCTCGATAAACCCGTCTTTTAGTAGGACGTCTAAATTGCCAACTGCTGAGGGTGCCTTTTTCTTAAGTCTAGACATCAGTTTTTGTCTCGATCTATAGCTGTTCAGTTTCAAGATTATATCTCTTGGTTTGTGTCCTTCCATTTTTGGATTTCCAAGTCGATGCAGCCTATCAACCTCCTCGAGCTTCAGATCAGCATCGATGGCGTCCGCTATCGCAACGATTTTCTCGTCCAGGTTCTCATCATCTGATTCGTGGATACACGAGATGCGTATACAATTCCGGCGACTGTATTGCTCAGCTTTGTCTAGTCGTTCCTCCAGAGTCGTGACACGTGTTTTAAGGTCGCTGTTCTCGGTTTCAAGAGAAGAAATTCTGGCATGAAGGCCTTTTAATACACCATCTACTATGTTTGAAACCATTTATGAAATCTGTTTCTGGAGACTTTCCATAACATAACATAACATAACATAAGTTTATTTGAGTATACAGGCCACCGGCCCAAAATACAATTTACAACATATATATACAACATTCAATATAGAGTGATTTACAAAAAGCTTGAAGATATACAATAGCAGAATATGCAATTGAAATAATAATTTAGATGGATATTTTAGTTTATAACATATCGTGGGTTAGTGCAAAATTGCCACAAGTGCATATATAGCGTATATATGCACTTACAGCAGTTCTGCACAGACCCATTAATAAATCTTAGGATAATTCCTGTAATAATTCTTTTCGGAGTTGAAATGCTTTAAAGAGATATTTTGCAATATTGATAATTGAACTTTTGTTATTACATTCTAATATCAAATAGAATTTTTCATGGTTTCTGACATTTAACCAGTTTTCTTCAAAATACATTTCTCTTAAATACTCATAGTTTTTACATTCAAAAAAGAAATGGAATTCGTCTTCGATTACGTATATGTTTTGATTTTCGCAAAGTCTACAAAATCTCTGTTCTCTATCAATTGATAAATGTCTTCCCTTCTCGATCATCAAATCATGGGATGAGCATCTAAAATTTGATAATGTTTTATTAAGTAAGTAATTCAAGTCAGTATTTATATAGAGTTCAGGAGTAAGTAGAGATTTAAAATGCCGATAGTGAATAGCTTTTGGGGATTCACTAATAGAAGAATACCATTTCTGGGAATAACAATCCTTAATACGTTGAGTGAAAAGTTTGAGAAAATTTTGATCGTTTCCAACATCCTGTGTTATCCAAACATATCCGAAACCATAGGTAAAGAGTAGGTGCTTTATGTTACTAGCCCAAGTTTTCCTTCCAGATTCATCTAACTGATAAAGCATATAATAACATTGTTTGGGATAACGTGTATTGTTCATTCGAATCAAATGTATCCAATACTTAATACAGAATGGGATATAACTAATACATAGAGGCAACCTTCCACATTCTCCTAATGCTAAGAAATCACTTGTTGTATTGGAAAGATGGCATATTCTTTTGCAAAACTTGATTTGAACTTTTTCTATCTGACTAACATACTGGTACCCCCAAATTTGAGATCCATAGCATAAAATCGGCTTAACTGTAGCATCAAATATTTTGAACAGATCCTTACTATCAATTAATCCAAACTCTTTACGTAATTTTAGAATATAATTCATAGCTTTAGTGGCTTGAAATGAAAGCATTTGGTGTGTTTTTGACCAAGAAAGTGAACTTGTTAACCATACACCGAGATATTTATAACAAGAAACAACTTCAATTTCTTCATTTTTATAGGTCCATTTTTCGGTTCGTTTAAGAGGTCCACCATTTCGGAATACAATTATTTTTGATTTATCACGATTAACTTGTAAACCCACGCCATCGCTAAACTGTTCTATTAAATTTATTCGTTTTTGTAACTGTATAATGGTTTCGGCAAAGCTTGAGACGTCGTCTGCAAAAAGTAAAGCGTTCAATTCATTGATGTCGTTTGATACAAAAATTCCGTGTTCACATTTATCATTTACATACTGAATTAAATCATTCACAAACAAATTAAAAATCTGGGGCGAGCCAATACAGCCCTGTCGCGTACCTACTGAACAATCAAGAAACGGAGTTAATTTGTCATCAATTTTAACACAAGATTTCAAATTAGAATACATTGACTGTAAAACGCATAAGAATTTTCCATTAATACCTTTTCTTTGTAAAGCATTCCATAATTTATCGTGACGTATAGTATCAAAAGCTTTAGCAAAGTCGATAAATATACAATAAAATCTACCGCGTTTCTTTGAAAGATATTTTTGAACAAGAGACATAAGTGTAAAAATATTATCAAATGTTGAATAATTCTCTCGAAAACCTGCTTGCGATTCTTCTATAACACCATAAGTTTCGCACCATTTTGTCAATCTGCTGTTTAATATAGAAACAAAACTTTTACAAATAGAATCTATCAGAGATATGCCGCGATAATTATTGGGATCGGTTTTACAACCTTTCTTATGGATGGGCATAATAATACTTTTACCCCATTCTGGTGGGAAACTATAGTTGTCAAATATCTCATTAAAAAGTTTAACCAAGAAGGGTAAAATTGTAGTTAATGTATGAATATAATATTCTGCAGGTAAACCATCCGGTCCTGGAGATTTGTTAAGTTTTAAACTTTTTATACTTTTAGTTATTTCACCCTCCGTTATAGGCAAGTTTAATTCTCTACAATCATTTAAAACAGTATATTTTTCTAAAAAAGCAGAATTTGGGGTTTCTTTTGAATCATTAATGTTCAATAATGAGCGAAAATGTTGATAAAGATCAGACGGTGATATAGGGATTGGACATTGTTTTATACCACCAGCTGATTTTAAGATAGACCAAAACGTTTTTGGGTTTTTACGGCTATTGATAAGCTCGGTTCTTTTAATTCTTGCATAATCCAATTTCTTGCGCTTACACAGCTTTTTAAACGAGTTTCTATAATCTAGATACATTCGAAGATCAATATCACAACGAGTAAGTCTGAATCTACGTAATGCAACATCTTTGAGGTGTTTTGCGTGTTCACAGTCATTGTCCCAAAAATTATAAGAATTTGCTGGGACCGCATTAAATTTCTTAGCTTTGCATTGGGAAGTTTCTGCAGCAGTCTGATATAAGCTTATGAAATCATGTAGATGATTTAAAACATAATTTTCATTAAAATCGAATTTGCGTGAAAAATTTTGATATAATGCGGCAAAAGTATTGTTGAATAATTGTGACTTATGGGGTATCCATTTAAACCTTTGCCATGTGGTCATAGGAGTTGTATCCTTTGACTGGTATTCAATCATTTTTACAAAAGGAAATCTGAAAGAACAGCTTATTGGATAATGATCAGATCTGTCATCCTTTAAAACACAAAAATCAACAATATAATCAAACAATTCGGACGAGGCAATCATATAATCAACAGTACTTTTACCTTGATTAGCTATACACGTATATTCACCCAACTGGTCACTAGGAAATCGCCCATTTACGATATGTACACTATAAATACAGCAAAGCTCTAACAAAGAAAGACCAAAACGATTATACTCAGTATCCTGTGACATTCTAGGTAAACTAAAATGGTCAGTTGGATACTCAATAGTATCGTTGAATACATGCGACAGATCGTCATGTGGAATAAAATCATCGAAATCTTTGGTTCGTGCATTCATATCACCAGCTAGAAAAATGGATGCATTAGGATATTTGTCGCTGATCTCCTCTAACTTATTAGATAATAGATCTATTCCAGATTCGCCATCTAACTTATATATAGGAGAAAATTCGGGTGAAACATACATGAAAACAAGTATTATATCTTTCAAAAGGCCAACTGCATTATTAGAACTGAAATTCAAATTAATAACTACACAATCTGCAAATGTATGAAATATACGC
Organism: Fragum sueziense; assembly: GCA_963680895.1. Classification (NCBI taxonomy): domain Eukaryota; kingdom Metazoa; phylum Mollusca; class Bivalvia; order Cardiida; family Cardiidae; genus Fragum; species Fragum sueziense. The sequence goes on along the minus strand of OY804599.1, from coordinate 3,246,555 downwards.
TTAATAGAAAAGCTTTTTAAAACATGTGTTTTTATAAATACAGATACGCCTCCCGATGCACGTATAGCGTTTTTATGTTTCGGTCTTTTACAGTCAAAATTAGTAAATCCAGGCAAGAAAAGTGAGAAATCGTCATTTTCATTGCCCCATGTCTCACAGAAACTTATAATATCAAAATCATTGCAAAATGTTTGAAAATCTTTGTCGTTATCATATTTGTTAAGTCCCTCAATGTTCCAGCTACAAAACTTTAGTTCACGGTAAGACCTAGAGTCAAAGTTTGTATTAGAGCTTTGGCCACATCCCTACTCAGCCGGAGCGGCAGAACGCTGCTGTAGGTCCTCGTAGTCATACGTTTTTCCATCTATAACAAGCTTATCATATCTAAAATGCGCTTTTTTGCCAGTCTCTATCGCTTGTTTTAGATAAGGAAATAATAGAGTCCATTGTTTACGAACTCGCTCAGGGAAATCTTCACTGACGCGGATTACCTCCCTTTGGTCCCAATTTGTATCCGAGTTGTCTCGCTTGGCCTTACACATTTCCTTATATTTCTGTAATACAAGGTCCCTCTCCTTATAAAAACTAAATTTCACTATTATAGGCCGTGGTTGAAATTTACCGTGTAGCCTATGGGCCCTTTCTACGCTCACACTGTTACCATCAATACCAAGCTCCTGTTGAATATAGCCCCTTACTTTGTCCTCACTTTCTTCCCAAGATTCATTCCGAAATAATATCTTTGATCTGGGCAACACATTCGTCCGTTAACGTGACGTTTGCAACGGCTTCACCAATTGAGGTTGTTGCATCTCCAGAGAGCTCAGCCATCACTGGTTTGCTCTTTTTAGGGTCCGTAAGATCTACAGGTGAAGTGAGTCATCGTTTTTTGTATTTTCTGGTTTTGATGGTGTCTGCTCTTTACTCATAATTAATTTACTTTAGCGAGTTGTGGTTTCAGTGTTCTCAAGAAAGTGCCCCTTTAATGTGGTGTTCAATCAACCGTGACGGAAAATCAATCGAGGGAGATGAATACACAATTCCTTTTGTTTTTGGCTTTCACAAAGTCAACAAAGTTCAATCTTTAAAACAAGCAATGTCAGAAAAAACGGAAAAGATGTTCCGCTGCAGTTTTATCAGTTCAATTTCAGTTTTTACACCGTAATAACTTACTAAAATACTCTTTTTAACCTCAGCTCAAGTTGTTTATAACGCCATTACCGGAACCGGAAATAGTGAAAAACAATTTTGATGATCTGGATGAATGAATTTCAAATTAGAATTTGCAGAGTTATCTTCCTTTGAATTTGACACATTTTCCCGTTTTCAGCTTTCTTTTTACTCCAACAACCACAAAAAGATCTAGTAACCAATAAAGACAAAACTTGGACGGACACAATGTTGGTGACAATTAATTTGTTTTCAGTCTTATGGACATAATTAGTTATTGTTTAAACAGAACTGTGGCTCATCGTGAGCGATTTAGGACCATCATGGTCCTCTTGTCTCCTTTTGTCTCAATATTTTCTGTGCTTCAAATTACACAAATCCTGTCATCATCTGTGTCATGAAGTCTAACAGCAATGTCAATGCACTTATACATGTAATTATAAACCCTTGTTAAATCCTCTTCTGATGTCTCAAACTAAGTTGATAGCATGATGGAGAAGAAAATGATTGAATGCCAATAGGCATGTAAGCTATTAATAATCTTTGAGAACATTTTCACGATGATTTCTGACAATATTTTGTGAATTTTAAAATGCTTTTCCTACGATGCTTTCTCTTTGCAGTGTGATTTCAAATGATATGGGACCTTGTAGACAATATGATCTTTGACCATGTAGACCTTCTAGCATTTGATACCAAGATGGATCTAGATAAAATGTACAATCTAAATCCATGTTGGCCTCTAATATTTTCTTCAATACCCAGACGATGCGAGCATCAGATAAGAGGGGGTAAAACCATTCTCAGTTTGCTGTTTCAAATCTAAACCCAGTGTTGTGGGCACTCATTTGAAATGTTTCAATTAGTCATAAGTTCATTTTTGATGAACAATTAATTAATGAAATATTGCATTTTGAATATCCATTATCCCGTCTTTATATGTGCATCTGCATCTGTAGCCCTATTTAACTCATTACTGGATTGCAATCTTTTAGACTGGTCCAAATTCTAAAATGTTGCAGACTACAATTTCAAGTAAACGAAATTCTACATGTTTTAGTCTTTTTGGATAGAAAACATTGTGGTAAATGAAGAAATTGCTTGTCACAAGCAATTTCTTCATTTTCCACATTGTTTTCTACAGCCTTTATCTTGCAGGGAATCAAAAAGCGCCATTATGCAGTGATTTTGTTACAAATTTATGCGTAAGAGTCCTGGGACCCACTGGTTCCCAAAACAATGAGTCCAACATTGAAATATCGAATTCTTTGTAAGACAATGTCAATTACACATTGAAAAAGTTAGCATCCTGGGACTCAATAAATAATTAATCAATGAGTCCTGAGAAAAAAGTATGAGTCAGGGACTCGGGACTCGCAGGTAACAAAATCCCTGTTATGCAGGAATGGGTTAAAGTCTGATTACCTATTGCAACTCTTACAGAGCAGTGTTGAACCTGATCAGATTTCAGAAATAGAAATTTGATCTTGATCTATATTGGTCTAAAATGATATAAGGGCCCCTTGTGAGAGGCTTGAGAAATTTTAAGGCAAAAGAATGAAAATGTTGATAAGTAGCATTTTACCTCAATATTTTCTGTACTACATTCTTAACAAACCCTTTCTTCATCAGTATCCATTTGTCTTCTCAACTGATTTCTAATCGAACCTATTAACCCTTTCCCAAACAAAATTTTAGGATGATCCACCTTAAAACTGCCACAAATGACAAAATGGAAGTTATTAAAGAATTTGTGTAAAATATGGCATGGAATAAACAATGAGACAAAAGGAGAAATTGTTGGTTATCAGCAGTTTCTTCTTTTGTTTCAATGTTTTCCCAAGCCTTTTCTAATAGGGACGTCAAAACCAGGTCTTGTTTGGGAAAGGGTTTATAATGTTTTGTTAAGGTTACTCATTTGATCTTTAGCTCTGTAAACAGGGTTGTGCAATAAATGATATGCTGCTTTAATATACAAGTTGTTTGTTGTTTTCTTTGTTTCCATCCATTTATGAGAAGTGGCTGTGGCAACAAGTTCAACTTTGTGTCCCTATTATGATCCCCATCCATCTTGTCTTTCGGATGAGACTACAAATCTAGGCATTGCCTCTTTACAATCCATCCTCGGATAACCGAGGTCTCCTTATTTGCTACGCTACATGACGTCATGTATCGTAGCAAATAAGGAGACCCGGGTTATTCGAGGATGCTGATAACCTAAACTGTTAAGTTTTGACGTAAAACTGCATCCATTCGTTTCATCCTTTTATATATTCTGTCACCCTTGAATGGTTGGACATTCGTAAACCTATATGGGCGAGTAGCTGGAGGCTTGGTAAGGATGTTCTTGTAATACTGGTGAGAGTAACGTCAGTCCATGGTTAGGTGCTCCAGCTTCCGTGATAACGGAATGAACACAACAATTGAAAGAAGTGTTAAACCCTATTGAGTCCTTTATCTTTATTCTTTACCTTTTGTCCATTCTGATTAAAATTCGGAGGTAACTGAAAAGAACATTTGACAGGCACTATTAAAGGATCATCTTCTATGACCTTTTCTTCTGACCAATCAAATGAATGCTTTCAAGATTCTGTTCAGTTATAAAACCGAAATTTAGGCTACGAGGACATCACATTTCAGTGCAGAACCATGTGTTTACACATGTTTGTTTTTGAAAATCAGATATGACGAGAGATTTTAATTAGAGTAAATATAACTGACCTTGGTTTTCCCATTGTCATAGAAGATGACTCCTAACTTGTGCCTGTCAGACGTTTATGAAAGTTAAAAACTGCATTTTAAGCATTTTAATGATACATGTAATTTCAATCTTGCCAAGTCCTTTCATTTCGGCTAGAGACCTTGATTTAGGAGTGAATTTCAGCTCACCAGCAATCTAAATAAATTCAGATGTATATAACTTTTCAGTAATATCTGAGGACTACACGTTGTGGGTCATCTTATGTGACCTTTCTGTGCACCAATCAAATTATAGCTTTGGAAAAGTTGTAAATAATGGTGCGTGCGCACGGCCAAGCGCACTACACGCCTGTTTCTTACGTTGTCAAGATTAGTAGCCATTGCTGCTTTCAGTGCGGTGATTTCACTTCAAAGACAAAGACCAAATTCCATTAATTTTGAGAGTAAATATATATGGCATTTGTGAAGTACCGTCCGATAGTTTTCGATATATTTTTAGCTCGACTTTTCGAAGAAAATGAGAGCTTATACTGTCACCCGGGCGTCGGCGTTGGTGTTGCAACAAAGGTTAAAGTTTTTTCAAACATCAATAACTTCCATACTATCAAAGGGATTCAACCCAAACTTGGAATACTTATTCACCATCACACCCTCTACCTTACTACCAGGGCCCATGACCCTGGCTCCACTATATTTGGAGTTATGTCCCCTTTATACTAAGCCACTTAGAAAGTCGAGCGCGGTCTTCGGGCAGCTCTTGTTAACACTAGCAGTAGCAGTTTCATTCGAATCAACATGATCAAGATGCCTGATTAGCTCAGTGGTAGAGCGTCCTTCTTGTGTTCCAGACGACCAGGGTTCGATTCCAAGATTGCGTACATGTTTTTTCCTACTATGTATTTTACATTCTTTAAACTAAACAATTCTAGAAATCGCAGACTAAATAAAAGCATAATTGGTAAATGTGTTTTTATTACGTTTTTACAATTTCTAGAATAATTTGGTATGAGAAAATGTAAAAAAAAACCACCAAAAAACAAGATGTGTTTGTGTAACACCAATGCTCCCGAAAAGGCCATTTTAGCTCCACTGGGCTTCAGGCCAGCGGGCTATTGTCATTCTAAGATGTTAAGTTTTCGTGTAGAGGGTTGATAAAATGATTAGGGTTAATAGATTACCTTTAGGAAGGCCAAATTGCATGGAACAGATAGATATCATTGAAAGGAAGTTGCATACCAAAGTTTAGCTTTGTATGTCAAATGCTTTTGGAGAAAAGGCAAATGTTAAGTTTTCGGACACGGACACGAGTAAAACAATATGCCCCATATCTTTCGATACTTAGGCATAAAAATAGCGGGTCGAAAAGATGTAACCGGTGTTGGATTCAAACCCCTAACATCTAGCTTTCAAGTCGGCAGCTCTACCACTGAGCTAATCAGACAGCAGAACTGGTGATGAAAATCGTCAATTGTCATGATATACATATGTAGTTTAATATATGTTCAAGATTAAACACTGCTTTATTTCGGGTTAGCGCGATGATTGTATAAAACCGTTACTAAAAGTGTTAAAAATATACCGAAAACTATCTACTTCATAAATGCCATATCTTTGCTCTGAAAATTAACGGACCTTGCTCTTTGTCTATCTGGTAAAATCGATATAAAAGATATCCAATTAGTGCAGAAAAATTCATTTTCTTCAAGACGGTGTCAAGCGCATGTCTATCAAGCGCAGTCGTTTTGCATTAATAGTCCTTGGGCCAGATATGGTTGGAGTTACCACTAAAATGGACAAAGGGACACCTATATATCTTGAAAGACCTATCCAAAGGAAGAACAAAAATGCAATGATATCCATTCTGCAGAGTAGCTATACCTCAGAATGTGCATTTGAAATTTGATAGGGTTTGGATAGTTGAAAATCAGTGCAAGGTTTTGAAATGTTTAAAATGATGTGGCTTTACTGGTTTCTATACTAAGCATACACTGCATATATAAACCAGATGCATAGTAATACAATTCATGTTGAATAATTTGTCCTACACAGCATGTATATAGAAAAAATCACAACAGGTATATCCATAAAGGGAGGTAATAAGCCGAGCAAATTACATGCTTTTCAATATGGAGTATGGCATTATTATGTCATAAGCCAAAAATGAAAACCCTCTGTATTTTCTTGAACCTGTTAATGAATTCTGACTGTTGTTCCATTTCAAAGTTCCGGATAAGCAAAATTTAACAACCTTCTTGTCTCCACGGCAACTGTCTTCTTATAGAAGTTTCAGCATTAGCTTCAACTAATCGCAAAAAACATTTTAAAACTATTATAGTAATAAAACATACATTTTAGTTTTGAAATGTTATTTTGTTAAGACATCTCTTACACAAAACCAATTAGTATGCTTATGAATATTGACAAAAACTTTAATAACAAGATCGTGAAACACAAATGCCCAAGGAATGGCAATGTTAAGTTTTTATGCTAAGTTTTCGAGTTAAGGATTGATAAGGGTTCATGAATGACCTTGAGGAAGGTCATATTGATATTGCACGAACAGATAAATACCATTGTTCAAAAGAAGGTTACATACAAAATTATAGCTTTGTATGTCAAATACTTTTGGAGAAAAGGCCAGTGTTAAGTTTTCATACAGACAGATGGACGGACAGACAGACAGACAGACAAGAGTATAAAACAATATGCCCCCGCGTGTTTAAATTGCTGAAATAAGACATTTCTAGTTGCAATGTAAATATGATGTGTGTTTTATACAGTAATTCATAAGGTAAAATAAACACAAATAAATTAATTATTACTTCGTTGGCAAATTATGGACAATTATAGGTAAACTGCATGTAGATCTAAAAGGAGACAAGAAAGAGACGGGGGACTCAGTATACAGTGTTTTTGACAGCATTTGGGGTTAAGGATAAATTCCTGTGGTAAGCCCTTTAAAGTTTAATTTTTTTAAAAGTAGGTCAAACTCAAAGGTCAGGGTAACTAGGTCAAAGGTTATGGTCCCAAATAAATGTGCGTGGTGGGAGTCTTCATCCGGTAGGTTGCAAACCAAGGCCAAAGAAGTTCAAGACTTAACCATCTGCATGCAAAGTCGCATAACTATCACCCTTCCACTTCTGTTTGTTTCTTGCACCTCTCAATACCATGCAGAATGACACTGGACATGGATATGACATCAAAGGCAAGAAGATCAGCCATATTTTCTACATGGACGGACCTAAAGACCTTTGCCAAGAATGATCACCAGCAAAAAACAACTGCTCGAGACAGTAAAGGTCTTTAGTGATGGCATATGTATGCAATTTGAACTGGACAAGTGTCTAAAAGCCACGTTCAAAAAAGGAAAACTAACATCAACATCTGACATACAGCTAGAAAGAGACACTATCATCAAGAAACTAGACCAAGACGCTAAATACAAATACCTTGTGTTAATGAAGGTGACGGAATTCAACATACAGCAATGAGAGAATAGATCAGAAAAGAGTATTACAGAAGAGTTAAGGCTTGCCATCATGAGTGAGCTAAAAGCTGCAGATAAGATTGAAGCCATCAACACCCTGGCAGTCCCAGTTGTCACATACAATTTCAATATCATAAACTGGCAAATGCAAGAAAAAAAGAAAACTTGACACAAAGACCAGACAGTTACTAACAACAGAAAGAATGCAACACCCAAAGGTTGACGTTGAAAGATTGTACATACTACGAAAGATCAGTGGCAGGGGTCTCTCATAGATTGAGATGGCATAAACACGTATTTGGAGACAACACAAGACAATCTGCTACATCTGATCCGGGAACATGAACGTAACAAGAAACTTTACTCAATCTCAGAGCAAGCCAGAAAATTCATTCAAGAACTGAACATTGCACAGCCGACAAGAAATGGAGAAGAATCCATCACAGAGTTTGCCAAAAGAACAAGACGGACAAAGGCAAATGCCCAAAAGAGGATGACACAAACATGGAAAGCCAAACCAATGCATGGGCAATAGCCGTAAGGTTTGACAAACCAGATGTTGACCAAGATCAGACACATAAGTGGCTCTCTAGTGCAGGTCTCAATGCAGAAACAGAGGGAATGGTGATAGCAGCACAAGTTCAGAGTTTGGCTACAAGAGCATATCACAACAAGATCATCAAAGATGGTACAGATCCAAAGTGTAGAATATGCAACCAATATGATGAAATTTTCCCAGGCTGTCCAACATTAGTGCCAACATAGTACATTCAAAGAATTTACAAGGCAGCAGGGTACATTCATTGGAAAATCTGCAAGCAATTTGGACTCCCAGCAAACAAAAAATTGTATGAACATCAACCAAAAACTGTCGTTGAGGGACATGTCAGTGAATACTGGTACAGAGATCAAGGCTAACAGACCAGACATCATCATCAAGAACAAATTGGACAAGACGTTCATCATGATTGACATGACGGTTCCATCTGAAAGAAATGTCTCCGTCAAGGCACTTGAGAAACTATCAAAATACAAAGACCTGAGATAGAAGTAGCCAGAATGTGGGGTATAGAGACGACAACTGTACCTGTCGTTGTAGGTGCACTTGGTCTCATTAAGAAGGGACTTGACAAAATATTCAAACAAATCCCTGGTGCACAAGTTATCGAGGAACTGCAGAAGATCATACTCCTCGGAAGTACACATATCATACAAAGAACGCTGTATAATAATAATGAAAACACTATAATTGCAAAATTTATACCTTCTGTCATAGATCTAGCTATCCCCTAAAGAATCTGCTATACATGTATATGACCTACAACCTTAATTTTAAACGATGTCAATAAACTATCAATATATTGCAGTTGCCCTTTTTGTTAATCCATGTGTTTTGATTCTACTTTGAATTCTTAAAGTATCAAACGAGATCATTTGAACCATCTAATCAGTTCTGTTCATCATCATAATCATTCAATCATTCGTGTAAATTGTGCAAAGATAGTGTTAAAATATTTAACAATTATTTATAATAATGTATTCAGTTTACTATATCAGTGTTTTCCTAAACTTTAGGGACATTATTTTCTATTTGATATTGGATATAGGGTGTATTATTTTACGTTCAAGAGGGTTGTTTAGCCCTTATATTTAAGCAGATTTACAGTAAGATGCAAAATAACGGATGCTATAAAATGATTGAATCTTGCATGAAAAGGAGTGCATATACCAAACGAATGAACATTAACTGTTACTAGATAACATAACAGATGCTGATCTTAGAAGCAAGAGCAAATGCCAAGTTTGAAAGCAATAGTTATGACAGAAAAACTTATTTGGGACAGATGTTTGAAAGATGCTCATTAAAGTTTGATGAAAAATTTCTAGGCAACAAAAAGGTAAAAATTGCTCAACATTAAATGCTAGAGCAATAGATATATGTCTTGAGGTTGGTATCATGGTCATAGAGGTATGTGCAAAGTTTAAGAGTAATGGCGTTAGTAAAACAGAGATATGACACTTTTACCAAACAAAAACCTAATTCGCAAAAAGGGTCATAGTTTAGTAGTGTCATTAAAATATTCGCGAATATGCAAATAAGGTAATTTGCATAAAATTTATGGTAAATTATTGAGCAAGTCATAAACTTTCATTTGGTACCATTCTTACATCTGTAGGTCAATATTCAACCAAGACATGACCAAAGACGTTTAGAAATGACTGAACAATTTTATAGGGTTAAGGGTTTAGATAAGGTTTATGACCCAAAGCCCCTACGGCCAAATTAAGTGCAATCATCGCTCAAAATGTTTGATATATTAATTTTCTTTAAGATTTAATATGTTTGCGTAATTCTCTTGCACAAAAATGCCTCGTTTTGGAAAGTATTTACCAAATTTCCGTCGAAAATCGCAATTTTAGGAAAATCCATGAATATGCAAATGAGCTAATTTGCATAACATAACTTAAATGAAAGAATAAGTCATAAGCTTTCATTTGATATCATTCTGACAACTGTGTGCAAATATTCAATGAAGATATGGCCGAATTCATTTTCAAAATTTACATAAGTAATTTGATGGTGCTAAGGGTTTAGATAAGAGTTACGGCAAAAAGCCCCAACCACCGGAGTGTAAACAAGGCTCAAAATGTTTCTAATAAAATGTTCTTTAAGAAAAATCATGTTTTCAAAATTCCCCCTGAAAAGAAACGCCTTGTTTTGGAAAGTATTCATCAAAATTTTCGCCAAAAATGGATTTTTAAGGGAAATCATTAATATTCATGAATATGCAAATGAGATAATTTAAATAAGATAACTACAAACAAAAGAGCGAGTCATAAGCTTTCATTTGATACCACTTTGACACCAGTAGGTCAATATTCAATGGAAATATGACCAAATAAGTGTTATAAATTTGAATGCAAAAAATGATAGGGTTAAGGGTTTAAGATAAGGGTTACAGCCAAAAGCCACCACGACCAGAGTGCAAACAATGCTCAAAATGTTTCTAAGATAATGTACTTCATGAAAACCATGTCTTCTTGCATTAGAAATAAATGATAATTATAGAAAAATACTTTTTCGAATATTTCGGCCAATTCTTATACTTGATTGCACATAAAGCATATTTTTGAGAGGAGTAATGACGTCATAATAATTACATAATTTAAAGAATCATGATTCATAAGTAGTGAAATACATGCTCATACGTATGGATTCAAATAAATAGATTTATACATTCATTTTATATTTTTTATTAATTTTTCCCTTTCCCTTACCCCAAACCAGAGTGTCATTCACGTTGTGAAGGGTGCCTATATAAAGGTAAGGGTAAAATATATTTAGCTACTCTTCATGTCGGATATCATCACTGAAAAACATCCGTCAGATGTATATCTACAAATATATATAGGTGTCCTTTTGTCCTTTTTTCTGGTAATACTTACCCCATTTCCCTGGTCCTGGCCCAAGGACTATAAGGCCAATAACGTCAAACGAATCCAGTAATACCTTAGAAATGAATTGATTTCTTTTCTGTACCTTTCAAATAGGAGAAACCTTACACTTCTTAAGTCATTTGAGAAAACGAAGGATTGAATAGATTAATTTCATGATTTGAATACCGAACTTTCATCCTAATGTTTATGGTTACGCTTGAAAATGTAGTTTACAACGTTTCCGAACGTAATCAACGTCATTACATTAACATCCCGTATTCCCCCTGGCCCAGTTGGGGTGTATTCGAAAGTGTTTAGACGATAGCAAATCTTTAGCTAGAAGGTAATTCTCGATTGAAACTGGCAGTCTATCGTGTTGAAGCATCTTGAACAGTTTTATCCCAGGATGTGAACACCGGACTGTTATCCTACATATCGACTGTAGAGATCTTGGCTGAGTGTAGACACGTTTGTAAAAGATCGGCCACATTTGTTTAACCTTTCTGTCTATTTCACCAGCTGAAGCTTTATGAACACCGAACCCAAGCTCATACAAAACAGCAAACAGTGACTTCTGAAAAGTGATGTTCAAGATCTCATCTTCTAAGTGATCAAGGTTTGAATCGTCCAATGACATGTCCAAGCGAACTAAGGAGTTATACAATTTTCTTTCATAGTGATGACAATAATACAGCAGATCTTCGTTGCATCTAGGGTCCGAGTTATAATACAGCAAAAGGCTAATAATTGATAAAGTGTCGGCATTGACTCCACTGTAGCGGGAATGTCTGAAATAATTGAAAAGTATACTCTTGCTAACGAAGGAATGATCGAGGGTATCTATGTTTGCGCCCAGTTCTATCAATCTGCTAGCAAAGTCGCATGTGACAGAAGATTGTAAGATTAACTTCTGTGGCTTTATCAGAACGTCCTGTAACGGTGTAAATCCTTCACGATCTCTCTCGTTTATATCATAACCTCTACTTTGTATTTTGTTCAAGAAACCCAAGACAAATTCTCGCCCTATATACTGGATAGTTAAAGAACCATAGCAGATTAATGCAGAGAAAGGGTCCGTGTGTTCTTTTGGTCCGCATAAACAACTCTTTTTCTTTAGTAACAGATCAAAACATTTGTAACTCCCAACAGCATCGGCTAGATCTTGGAGAGTATAATCATAGCCTGGCATGAACATATTCGCACCAGCCCGAATAATGGCATCTAGGAATACTTCTGAATCAGTGAGTATACATGCTACTTTCAGTGCGAGAGAAATATTTTCCTTTGGTGTTGTTTTGAAAATTTCAGTAGCACAATCCTGATGACCCTTTATCAATAAATGAATCACGATATCGGTCTTCTGTCTGTCCTCCAGATAGTTCGTACACTCAAGTAACAGTTCTAATTTGGGGTGTTCGATGGATTTCAAAAGACAAACCATGGGAGACTTAATATTATACAGTCCTAGCTCAACTTTTGACACTTTGTCGCTTTCATTTGATCTTGAATAAATGTTTACCGGCAAAAGTTGGCCCATGTTGAAATGGCTTTGGTATTCGTTCCAGTTGCAATTATAGCTTAGAGGTTGTGGTTTAATCTTCCGAAATGAGAATCTAAATCTTCCTTTTATAACAGGGACGTTCTCCTTGTAAAGACTCTTCACGGTGTGTACTTGCTGCTTCAACACTGCCAGATGAAATGCCAGAAGTCCGCTCGCTGTCCTGACACTACTGTAATCCGGGTATTTTCTACACATATATACCACTAACTTGGTGTTACCGACTGCAGCGGCCGCGTGCAGGTAACTCACGAAAGTTGTAGGTCTATGTCTGCTCCGAGATGCATAAACATCTGTTAGATCTATAGTTTTATCATCTGTAACCTGAGCACCATCTGAATGTTCTTCAAGAGTTTCATCTTTCACATGTTCACATTTACCATGCCTGATTCTATCAATTATCTTATAAAACAGTCGATTGTGAATAAACACTGATTCGTTGCAATTAACGTATTCAAAATATTCATTCTCATACCAGCAGTCGCATCCATTGACATCGTTATATCTGTTGTCGCACGTTTTGTATTCAAAGTTTAAATACTCTTCCAACTTCCTCAGTTCTTGTTTACATAATTTCACTTTAGACAAAGCATCCTGGCCAGTTACTATTGATGTCAACAGCAAAATACTCTCTTCCTTCATGCGTTTGTATACATCCATTTATACGAGGGCTGTTCAAAAAATTCGTAGACTTTTGCTATAACTTCCATGTTTTACACCGTAAATCAATTAAACTTCACAATGTGGTAGAAAAAACCTTTTCCCATTCTCTGAATAATCAAATTTTACAAGTTTTGCGCAACCAGAATTCCGATACGGGGTTGCTATAGAAACACACTTTTGCTTAACCGGGGCAGGGGGTAAAATTTACTTCTTCGATTTAATACTATGCTCTCTGGAATGGCTTTTCAATATTTTAAATGTCAGAAAACTTTACAAATTTGATGCACCACGACTGACAAACAGAATGACAAGTCATTGTATGATTTTTCATTTGAGCATTAAAATAAACAGCACTACAATTGAGCTGCTTGGTAAACAAATTTGAACGTCATGACGTCGCTTTGAGGATACCAAAATGTAAGCTTTGCTGAATTTTGTCTAGAAAATACAACTACCACATTAAAGATGAAAGTAATCTCACTTTTAGAATATGTATTATGCTCCTACATTAAGCTTTCAATTGTATATTTACATTTTGGGTTTTGGTAGGTACAGAAACGGGCTATAATAGGCTCACTCATATAGCAGATACAAAGAAAAGCTAGATGCATGCAAGTGACATTTACGTTTAAAGCACTAGTGAGATTATCATCAATATTCACAATAAAATAGTCATGAAAATGATTATTTTGATCTAAATAAATTCAAAACAAAATGCATAATATATGATAAGAGGACATATATTCAAGAACTATGGGTGTTGTGCAATGCTTAAGAGCTAGAAACATTGCTTGTATCATGAAATATTTGAGTTGACGTCGACGTCATTGTACACCTGCCCCGCATTAGCGTCAATGGGTGTTTTAAAAAGTCAATAAAACACAAACCGTTTAAGATAGAGTGTTGAAAATTTCACAGTCTCTTCTCAGATGATTGGTTTAACAAGTTTAGAATTTTTAAATTATGTTCAGTTTTATAGACGCTATGCATATAGTCTACGAATTATTTGAACAGCCCTCGTACTGTTTGAAATTTGGTTCAACAATGTCGTACACATCAGCATTCACAAATCACCTGAAATTAAAAAAGGATGTAAAAATCAACCTATTATTTACCGACAAAATTTGTAGACATTTCCAAATTGCAGGAAGTTGCAGACTTCATTTTCAAGCGAATGTTTTTTCTGCCAGGAATATTTAACATTATGGGACATAAAGAAATCGTTTGTCACAAGCAATTTCTTCGATTCTACAAAGTTTTCCGAGGCCTCAATGATTATGGGAGTCAAAGGGCGCCATTATGTGAGAATGGGTTAAGCCATCAAATACCAAATAAATTCGATCATGGGCTAACTCAGTCTAACAATAATATATCATTATTATAAACTAACTTTAAGACTAAAGCTGTGCAATATCAAATGAACTGAGATATGCGTGTAGTACAGTTGTGGATCGTATTTAATTGCCAAACCATAATTCAATACTCATTATTATACCGTAGCTCAAAATAATGACCTGGTATACCTCACGATAAATGACCTGGCAGAGCAACCCATGCTAATCGAATGGGATGCTCTGCCAGGTCGATTATCGTCAGCTATAGAGCATCTATGATTGCTCTTTAGAAGCCTCTTCCAGTTTATTTATTGTGAGCTATAGGTAAACTTTTCCCAAACGGCAAATATTGGAATGTTCTAATTTATTTACCAAGAGACTACAAAATGGATGTTAACTGCTGAAAATACCATTTGTGTAGCTCTATATTTGTGGCCCTGCGGAAAAGTAGCCCAGCAGCTATGTCGAGCTCCAAGCATATCGGGCTTGACAAAAACCAGACGTGATTAGACCTATCCGATTCCTATTGATGAGCATTATAATTTCTGAAAGAAATAAACTCACCCTTTTAAAGTGTATTTGCCCTCCACAACACGAATCATAACAAATGGCGAAATATAAATCCAATATACTCTATATAAGAGCCTTAAACCAATATACTATTTATAGCCCATTGGCACGCTATTTATAGCAATGACGCATTTTTCTGAGTAGTTTAAATTGGTCTTAATAATAAATGACGCTTATTATATACCCCCGTATAGTCTGGTTATACCGGTATCATAATAGTAGGCCTATTTATTTATTTTTTATATAAAATTCACCAATGTAAACAACACAATATCTAACTCAATTTAACACATGTAATTTAGCATGGAATGGTTCGAATCTTGTGCAATAGCACGGCCGCTTATCTACTAAATCACAACATTTTGTTGTGTATGAAAAAAAGTTTAGAGGATATCCGGTTGGCAGTTAGAGGAGCCGACAAATCGGCGGGTGAAAGGTGAGTCTCGTCTTTTAATCGAAATGTTCTTGTTTCTAGCTCGAAAATCAAAAATCGGAGAATGTCATACAACCCTTTATTCATTTTCACATATTTGTGAGCCCCATCCAAATCCCGATTCCCAGAGATTGAACGGGAATTCATTTTCTCCCGTTGCAAGGGTAGCCCCAATATTGACATTTCGTCAATCCTGATGAGCGTTTGTCCACTTTCTGAGGATGAATGGCCCAAAACATGTGTGTATTATAAAATAGTTGTATGTAAATTACATCGTGCAAACAATATTTTAATAACTTACTGTCGATCTTTGAAGAAAATCAGTTCTTCTGGTCAGTTTGTGCGTTAGAGGATAGGTTGTGAGTAAGAGGATAGGTTGTGATTTAGAAGACAGAATGCATTCATCGCATTCAATACCATTTGTCATTGTTTATATGCGAATTAAGCCAAATCGAAATACTCTCATTACTAGACTAGTCTTGTCCAAAGATTAAACCCTTATTTCGCTTAAGAATCACTGTGTCATTTTTTTGACAGAGTACGAGTTCATTGTGATATGATATAGAAAATCCCTTTTTACACACCAGTTATATACTCGGCAAAACTGCTAACGCATCACCCAGATCTTTGTTAATATACTTTTAACGAATCTACAGAATACCTTCAAAATTTGCACATGCCGACTACCACCATTTGGTAAGAAGTCTATGAAATTTCATGGTAAATGCTACAGTCTGTTTTAAATTATAGAACTTTTAGTAAGGACACCCTTAATTCTAAAATTCATAAAGTCTGAAATTTAATTAAAATGGGATATTCACGCATAACTTTCAGACCGTTTGTATTGGCTGAAAGAGTTCATGCATAGAAAAGTTACCCTTCCTTAAACAAACTGACGACTTAAACACTTTTGTGGGCGCGTAAGTTATTCCCGCAGAGGTAATGTTACATCACTAGTGTCGTTAGTGTCATTGTTGCAGTCGACGGCGACGTCGTTTACGTAGACAAAAACGTAATAGTCTCTATCTTATGACCTGTACGAGATGCAGTCTTGATATTTCACACATAGACATGTCCTACCAAGACCTTTTGCCCGAGACCATAAAATTTGACCTTGTGACCTTGACCTTGAAAATTTGACCTTTTTTTTTAAAAGGTGCGTCTATGCGAGCTATGTTGTCCATGAATAACCCTTGTTACGTTAGATAAGAAATTATTTTTTTCAGACTTCAATCCCACGATAAACCAGCTTTCAAAATCAATTCAAACAAAAATGATTGAAAAAGATCACAAGTTACACGAGCCGAAAAACTGTTTTAGTCCCCTTTTCGCATGACGCGGTCAAATAAGAAAGAAAACTTAGAAATACTTTTATGAATGAGTGCAGAAACTTGTGGGATAAACATTTACTAAATTATATATCAAAATCTTTGAAAATAAAGAAGTTATGCAATTTTAAAAAGTGATGCGTTAGCTCTTTTGCCGAGTATATGTAGCCTATCATATTACATTATCTCATCTAAATGAATGTAAGGTTCTTATGCATAATAGATTTATAACGATGTTTGATACATTCACTATCCTTTGTGTTTCTTTCTGTCTGTCTGTACTCTGTGCGTCTTCATGTGAACTTTTAAACTATTCAAAGTAAATACTGTGCAATATTCCAACCATTTTTGTATGCTCTAAAGTAGAATCTAGCCTCTTTAAAATATAATGCGTAAGAAGTGGAAAAACCGGAGACAATAAAGACGTGTCAAAAATGGTAAACGGTAACCGGACAAAATCCCCTTAGGACAAAATCCCCTCGGTCGTTTTTGGTATAGGCGGACAAAATCCCCTCGGTAGAATTTCTAGGGCGGACAAAATCCCCTTGGTAGAATTTCTAGGGCGGACAAAATCCCCTCGATGAAAGTGCAAGGGCGGACAAAATCCCCTCGGTAGAATTTCTGGGGCGGACAAAATCCCCTCAATGTAAATACGATGGCGGACAAAATCCCCTCAATCACTTTTAAAGGTGTTCAATGTATTTTTGAGCAATATACTAGTCATGTCGTCGATATTAGTAATTAATCGAGGAAACATTGAGATAAAAGAAGAAAATGGTTAAAGTGGTATTTTCCTCCTTTGTCTTAATATTTTCTGTGATACATTATAAATACATGTACATATGTCCTATCATAGTTTTCCATTGAACACAAGCAATACTTGTATTGATGCCCATAGTAGTAATTGATCAAGAAAACATATATGCAAGAGAAGAAATGCGTATGATAGACAATTTTCTCTTTGACACACTATTTTCTGCGCTATATCATTCATTATAAACAAGTCTTGTCCATCTTTTCCATTTGTGATTTTAAACATGTTTGCGCATTTGCTCTTGAAGTGAAATAGGCAATTTTGATTATCAAATATTTATCTTCTAAGTCAGCCATGCCGCAGATGCCACAGGTAAAAACTAGAATCAAAAGTTGCTTAGTTCTATGAACCTGCATCAATTTTTAGCCGACAAAATTTATCTGTACCTACTGAGGGTATTTTGTCCTCCCTTGCAATATAATCGAGGGGATTTTGTCCGCCTTTGCTATTTCATTGAGGGGATTTTGTCCGCCTCAAAAATTCGATGGAGGGGATTTTGTCCGCTATGAAAATTCTACTGAGGGGATTTTGTCCGCCCTAGTAATTCTGCCGAGGGGATTTTGTCCGCCTATGTCAAAAATGACCGAGGGGATTTTGTCCTAAGGGGATTTTGTCCTACATTCGTCAAAAATACAGGTCTGTAAATCTTGTTTATCCATAGATCTTCTTGTTTATTGATTCAATATGTTTAATATTAAGTCATCAATCATATAGGCCTACAAGTTGCTGATTGACAATAATCTCTACTTTTGTGTCAATACTTTACAATCCCTTTCTAATAAGTACGTTATACCATGCCTTGTATGAGAAAGGGTTAAAGAACCCCATTTACACATCATGTAAAAGCAACGGAAAAAGAGAAAGTCGATTTCCTTCATAAAGATTTCTTCAAAAATCCTATCCCATACAAGATATTTATTTTATAACTCCCTTGTAAAATAGTTTCGGAAAACATCGAGAGAAAGAAGAAATTGCTGATTATCAGCCCTTCCCTCCATATTTACGCCCTCAAACATATACTTCTCACATCTGTAATTCTTTATAAATAAAACAGTCCAAAATTGTGTCATTTTGAAAACACTTTTGAAAACACCCATTACCAAATTGGCTAAATATTTGACTTTTCCGAAGCAAAAGATGTAGCAGACAAGAATATCAGGTATATGAAATTTTAAAAAAGAGAACCCACAAACGCCCTCTTAACTTAAATTTTCATTTTAAATTATCACATGCAGATGGGCAGAAAAGCAGACAATGTCAAATTGTTTAAATGTTTAAATGTTAAACTGATGTATCAATTTACTGTGCGTGAAAATACGTTGTGCCATTTCACTCACCCTTTGATAATAGACATATCACATAGAGTGTTTCGATTTGGCTTAATTCGCATATAAACAATGACAAATGGTATTGAATGCGATGAATGCATTCTGTCTTCTAAATCACAACCTATCCTCTTACTCACAACCTATCCTCTAACGCACAAACTGACCGGAAGAACTGATTTTCTTCAAAGATCGACAGTAAGTTATTAAAATATTGTTTGCACGATGTAATTTACATACAACTATTTTATAATACACACATGTTTTGGGCCATTCATCCTCAGAAAGTGGACAAACGCTCATCAGGATTGACGAAATGTCAATATTGGGGCTACCCTTGCAACGGGAGAAAATGAATTCCCGTTCAATCTCTGGGAATCGGGATTTGGATGGGGCTCACATATATGTGAAAATGAATAAAGGGTTGTATGACATTCTCCGATTTTTGATTTTCGAGCTAGAAACAAGAACATTTCGATTAAAAGACGAGACTCACCTTTCACCCGCCGATTTGTCGGCTCCTCTAACTGCCAACCGGATATCCTCTAAACTTTTTTTCATACACAACAAAATGTTGTGATTTAGTAGATAAGCGGCCGTGAATAGAGGACAAGTTGACTATCGAACTCAACTCAGTTCTTCGTTTTGGGATCTCTTTGGATTACGATATACAATACGATAGGACAATAGGCCTCATGGCTGCTGCTTTGCTATATGACACCAGGGATAAGCCTACATTTTTCTTGTAAAATGATTATTTATAATATCATGATTTATATGTATCAAGGCAAGATACGGCCATTTAAGGAAATTATCGGTGAAAAACTACAGCATCTACCTCTCCCGAAGATCCATGGGCGCCATCTTGGAATGACTGCACAAATCTACCGAACTGCTTACAACACATCGAGGTTGCATCAGGCACGTAGGAAGCAATTTCATATGGGGGGGGGGGCTAAAGCCTCATTGTCTGAATATTGGGGGGGGCTAAATTGAATTTTCCCAAAATTTTCAGTGTGAAATAAGGAAAATTTGGCATTTTTGGCCAAATTTGGGGGGGGGGGGGGCTTAGCCCCTCCTAGCCCCCCTGTTCCTACGGGCCTGTGCATTACTTAGCATTCAGCATATTTTTATACATGTAGTTTGTTTATAAATGATTTATATTAAGTCTAGCATTTATTTGATAGTCTATTACCAGTCTCTGGAAGAGTGGTCGACATCTTTCCCAAAAATATTTTGTTTTTTAAAACGACTTCAATAATAGACAAGAGCCGTCAGAGACGGACAATGCTCCCCGATTAAGGCATTGTCACAATAAATGTATGCCATGCAGAGCTAAGATTAAGCTAACAAACGTTAAGCCCCCTTTTTCCATGACATACTTTGTATACAAAAATCTAAAGTAGTTTATTGTCAAGGGCATCTGATTTGCTACTCAAATATGAAATTTCATCAAATTCTGACCATTAGACTAGGAGAAATTAGAGAAAAACTGTATTTGACCTTAAGTCCCCTTTTCCCATGACAAGGCCTCAAATCCAAAAACCGGGAAAAGTACATCGGCATTTTGTCATAGGGAATTCACATGGTAAGTTTCATTTGATTTGGCCCAAGGGTTATGGAGAAATCGCTTCGGACGGACGGACGGACGGAATGACGGACGGACGGACGGACGGACGGACAGACGAAGCGGCGACTATATGCTCTCCCTTCGGGGAGCATTAAAAGGTTTATCGAAGCATAGAGGAAAATAAAGAAAATGCTCATATCCAGCATTTTCTCAATATTTTCTGTGCTCTTATGTAGGTAGGGTCTAGAGATCTACAATAATTCCACGTGAGATGTGAACATCCATTTCTTCAAGATGGACTTATCAACAATGATACAAAATTTCTACAAAATGTCACTTTTGACGAACACGAGGTAAATAGCATACTAAAGAAACTAATGAAGAAATTGCTAATGATAAGCAATTTCTTCACTTCCCGAAAAGTCTTCCGTCTAAAAGAAAAGTCAAATTACATTTACTTGAGGCGATTAGCCAGCCTACCACCCTAAAATGGGAGTGACGTAATCACGGTGGGGATTGTGCATGATGGGAAGGATAACGACTACCGACAATAGGGAACGATTTTATCAAGTAAACCGTGACGTAATTTCGGACAAATAAATAGTATTTCGTTGGTGTTGTTATAAAATCTCGTAACTACGGCTTGAATCAAACCGTAGTTACAAGATGTTATAACAACACCGACGGTTTATCAAAACATAACGGTAAACTCAGTCTATTTTTTGCACAAAATTTGATGCCAACTCGCCTCGCTTCAGGTAAGACATTTTGCAATAACTCTGTTATTTCTGTATCAATTTTCAATCGGTTTGCTGCATGTACCCCGCCTTATCGAGCTCTTTCATCGGATGTATGACATATTAGATAACCCATGATACTTTTTCCGAAATATTGTCCCAACCGTCCAGAAAGCGAAATGGTAACGACTACGGCCAAATTAACCACGCTTCAGGTAAGAATTTGTGCAATAACTTTCTTATTTCTGCGCCAATTTTCATGCGGTTTGTTGCATGTACTCCGTCTTACTGAGCCCTTTTCTCAGATGCATTATTTATCTGGAACTTCCCTGTACTTTTCTCAAAAACCGATCCCAACCGACTAGAAAAAGGGCCTGAATTTTTTGTCGTTTTTCTGGTCGGTTGGGATCAATTTTTGGACAAAGTACAAGGATTCTACAAACAAGTCATATATCCGAGGAAAGAGCTCACTAATGCAGGGTACATGCAACAAACCGCTTGAAAATTGGAGCAGAAATAAGAAAATTATTGCACAATTTCTTACCTGAAGCGAGGCAAATTTGTCCGTATACTCCATATTCGTTATCCATCCCATCATGTACAATCCCCACCGTATAATTCACAGAAGCCTATATTTTGAAGCAGTAAACAAAAGCGCGTCACTCCCATGGTAATCTAATAGGCATGCATCGGAAACTATAACCAAACTAGGTATTTATCCACTTGCTTAACGCTAACCAACCAATCTTACAAATGTATATGTCGGAGTCCAGATTGGAATCTAGGCCGATCCGGAATCGGCCTAGGCTGATCCAGAATCGGTCTAGGCCAAACTGGAATTCTAGTTTGGACTAGTCCAGATTAGAATTCTAGTTTGGTCTAGGCAGATTCTGGATCGGTCTAGGCCAGAATGGAATTCCAATCTGGCTAGGCCGATCTAGAATCAGCCTAGACCAGTTTGGAATCCATTCGAAAATTGAAATTGAAAATAAAGAAACTTGGAAATATAAAAATTGCACAAGTTTGATTCAATAAACTAAATATGAAATAAGTTTTCATACTTTAAAGTCGAGGAACAATTACAAATAGCGAGAATTAAAGTACAAAACTGTACGCTGCGAACAAATGAGTTTAGAGCAATTTCTTGTTTTTCTACAGTGATATGATTTATGTTGGATTTGTTTCTCATTTTTATTTAACATACTCTTAAAAGAGAACATATATGAAAACCAAAATGTAAAACGTTTTAGTAATTAACCCTTTTCTCAACAAGCCGTAGTTCTGGTATCCCTAATAAAAGTTTTTTTAAGACAATGCGCAGAGCTACAGATAAGAGGGAGTGATAGCTTTTAAAATTGATATATTTCATTAAATATCCATCAAACCCTATGTTGTGGGTACTCAATAGAATCGTCTCGATTCGTCTCATCGAAACGATTCAAATGAGAACACACAACATAGGGTTTAGATTTGAACTAAAAGAAATATAATATCTTCACCCCCTCTTGGCCTCTTATCTGTAGCTCTGAATGTAATGCGAGAAAAAATTATGATGATCTGAATTTTCTTCCCTTCATTAAATGTTTTCATGCTTTTGCATTGTAAGTTTTCAGTTTTATTGATAGGCTTAATTTTGCAATCAATAGCAACTTTACATTTGGACAATTGCAACGCTGCGTCATTTGGGAAAGGGTTAAACAAGACAGAAAATATTATGTACATGTAACTTGGTAAATTGAGTAAATCGTTTACCTGGACATCTCAGCGTCCAACAGTACAGAAAGGCTTCTATCGCCTGATCGTAATTAATTCCCTGTTTAAAATCCATTTTACACTTTTTTCCATGCTATATCCAATAAAACTCCATCACATCTATTTCAGAATTTAAAGAGAGTTTTATAACAGCTTTGGAAATTTAAAACATTTTGGCGATAAAGCATTAATTTAAAGCTTAAAATGGATTAAGATATGGGCTTACACTGGCCAGATGAAACAAAATTTAAAATACATATTATGGTCAATCACAGGTTGTCTGATAACATTTTACTTTAATGAAATACTGTAATTTAAGTTGTCTTGGAATGCAAAATATCTGGTTCTGGTTGAGAAGGCAAGCCCAGAAATGATCAAAGACACATATACTTATGTAATTAATCACTTCTTATCAGAACTGAATATAAAAACATTGCAGATTAAAGGTGACAAAAAAGATGATTGGTTTGCATACTTATTTTCCTTCTCAGCAGATTAAGAAATGAAAACATATGGCTTAGTCTCAGCATTCAAGTCGGTATTTTGTGTTGTTGTTACCATTCTCCAGTCATTAAGATACAAAAAATTGGCCTATAGCTCTATTGCAGAAATAAATGATAACAATAATAAACAAGAGGGCCAGAATGGCCCTATATCGCTCACCTGAAAGAAGTTTAAAGACACGCCCACTTTTTTGATGAATCAAAAATTTGCAAACAAATTTTGAAAAGGGTCACTCAAGGAACATTGTTGCCAAATTTGTTTCAAATTGACCCAATGCTTGATTTTTAAAGAATTTTCTTATGATTTCTCTAAGTCCGATAAGCCACGCCCTGCCACGGCCACTTTTTTTGTCCAATACAAAATTTGCCAACACTGTAAGTCCGATAAGCTACGCCCACTTTTTCTGACGAATAAAAAATTTGAGAACAAATTTTGAAAAGAGTCACCCAAGGAACATATCTGCCAAGTGTGGTTCAAATTGGGCCAATGGTTGATTTTTAAAGAATTTTCTTAGAATTTTTCTAAGTCCGATAAGTCAGGCCCTGCCACGCCCACTTTTTCAGAAAAAACAAAAATTCACATTTTTTTTAAAGAGTCACCAAAGGAACATTTCTGCCAAGTTTGGTTCAAATTGGGCCAATGATTGATTTTTAAAGAATTTTCTTATGATTTCTCCAAGTCTGATAAGTGCTGACCTGCCACGCCCACAATTTTGGACGAATAAAAAATCCGCGAACAAATCTTAAGAAGGGTCGCCTAAGAAACATTCCTGCCAAATTTGGTTCTAATTGGCCCAATGGTTAAGGAGAAGAAGATTTTTGAAGAATTTTTTAACAATTTCTCTTGGTTAGATAAGCCCTGCCCTGCCACACCCACATTTTTTGACGAAACTTTGAATTTATAAACAAATGTTGAAAAGGGTCACTGAAGGAACAATTCTGCAAAGTTTGGTTCAAATTGGCCAATTGGTTGATTTTTAAAGAATTTTCTTAGGATTTCTCTAAGGCCGAAAAGCCCCTTCCTCCCTGCCACGCCCTCATTTTTTGAAAAATGTAAAAATGTGTGAATCAATTTTGAAAAGAGAGACTCAAAGAACATTCCTGCAAAGTCTGCTTCAAATTGGCCCGATGGTTAATTTTTAAAGAATTTTCTTATGATTTCTCTAAGTCTGATAAGCCCCTTTCTCCCTGCCACGGCCACAATTTTTTACAAATGAAAATATTTGTGAACAAATTTTAAAAAGAAAGGCTTAAGGCACATCGCTACAAAGTCTGGTTCAAATTGGCCCAATGGTTGATTTTTAAAGAATTTTCTTATGATTTCTCTAAGTCTGATAAGCCCCTTTCTCCCTGCCACGGCCACGCTTTTTGACGAATCAAAAATCTGCGAACAAGTTTTGAGAAGGGTCACTCAAGGAACAATTCTGCCAAGTTTGGTTCAAATTGGCCCAATGGTTGATTTTTAAAGAATTTTCTTATGATTTCTCTAAGTCCGATAAGCCCCGCCCTGCCACGCCCACATTTTTTGACGAATCAAAAATCCGCGAACAAGTTTGGAGAAGGGTCACTCAAGGAACATTCCTGCCAAGTTTGGTCAAAATTGGCCTGTTGGTTTTGGAGAAGAAGATGTTTGAAGAAATTGTTGACGGACGGACAGACGGACAGACAGACGGACAGACGGACAGACAGACGGACGACGGACGGTGAGTGACCACAATAGCTCACCTCGAGCACTTTGTGCTCAGGTGAGCTAAAAAACTTAGAATTTAGAAAAAATAAATAAACAGAGAAATTATTCTTAGATTTTTGGGATAGCTGTAGTTATTATTTGTTTGAATATTTAGTGATTTCTTATCTAGTTTGGGAATGATTATTATTATTGTTTGTTAAATATTTTAGGATTTTTTAATACTCATAGTAGAAAAGGCTTATTGCAACTATTTTCCAAACCAAAATAGTGTGTAAAATTCAAATTGGTTAAACAGGAAGAGGATATTAACCTCAAATTACTGTTACTAACAGATTCCAATCTGGTCTAGGCAGATTCTGGACTGGCCTAGCCAGATTGGAATTCTCATCTGGACTAGAAACTTTCTAGGCCGATTCCAGATCGGACTAGTCCAGATCAGAATTCCACTTTGGACTAGGCCAGAGTAGAATTCCAATCTGGACTAGGCCGATTCCGGATCGGCCTAGATTCCAATGTGGCCTCCGACATATACATCCTTGATGCTAGTGTGTCACTACGGCCCATGAAGAGAATATGGCCCCTGGCCCAGCCAATGTCCGGTCGATATTTGACAAGTCATTTGTCTCTCACCAAGGTATAATTCCCCTGTACATCTCCCTGGGCTGTGCCGAGCCCAGATAACTCAGTTGGTGATGTCACAGTGTATCAAACCAGTGGTCGTGGGTTTGATCCTAAACTCGACCTATATCCTTTCTGACCAATGACAAGCCATTTGTTTCTCACTAATTGATGTGAGGAAGAGAGGGCGGTTGAGGTAATGAATGGACAGTGAGGTTGCAACGGTAAGAGAAATACTAGTACCAGGAATCCTTCTGTGACGGTTAAAGGGAGTTAATGTGGCAGGTAATATGCTAATGAGATTGCCTGGCCAGAGAAAAACGTGAAAAAGTTGGTATACATATAGAAACATCAGCCCAGTTAAGGTTGAGGATCCATTTCTCTGAATGGACTGGTTGTTGTCTGTATGTAGCCATGCATCTCGGCACGTTACAATTGGTGGCAGCTATGGGATAATGTGATAGCCATCTCCAGCTATCCCTTACCCACGGTTACCCCCTTAGGACCGGTCAGTTCCTTGCCTAGAGTTGATGACTTCGGGGCGAAGTCATAGTAGTAGGGAGGAGTGTGACGGTTAAAGGGAGTTAATGTGGCAGGTAATATGCTAATGACATTGCCTGGCCAGAGAAAAACATGAAAAAGTTGGACTACATATAGAACCATCAGCCCATTTAGGGTTGAGGATCCTTTTCTCTGAATGGACTGGTTGTTGTCTGTATGTAACCATGCATCTCGGAACGTTACACTTCGTTAGGTAATCAAGTGGTCCAAAGCAGTTGAAAGTCTTTTTATAACTAGATCGATTTAATTGTACAATTTAGTACGGTCTACGTTTTGCTGTTAAGGAAAGGAATTACATTCAAAAATTGTAAAAGAAGTAGTAATGAAATTTGGTTCAATGGTATAAATGACAACCACCTTTTGAAAAACAAAACTTTTAATATTGCACTACTAAGATTATACAATTTGTTTGAACAAGTTTTATACGACGTAATAAGAGCTATCAATAAATGTGATTAAATAGCCCCATTGTAACAAAAACAAAATAATCTTAAAGGGTCATAACTCCATGCCTATGTAAAATACACAATAACTACTGTAATTTTGTATGTGATTGTTCAAATCTTGCAAGTGTCTCACACCTGCAAACCTTAAACCCACACATGCAAAATCATAATGATTTTTCCTCATTGTTTACATTGTAAAATTTGTAAAGATGAGGTATAATAGTGAGACCGGACGAAAGTAGTTTCAGAGAAATAGTTCGTCGTTGTAAATGTAAAACCTTGTATCTCATTTATGGAAGACTTTAAAGGAAAAGGAAAAGAGTGTAGGCCTAATAACTTTTCTCAAACTGAAAGGCTTTACTTGAAATTCTGACATATTGTTCACAAATAAAGAGTCATTAGTACTGGTCAGCAAACATATCTCAAACCTGCAAAAATAGTCTTAACTAAACACACAAGATTTTACTTTGAAGATTGCAAAAATCAATATACAAGGTTTTGCATTTACACCTACGAGTTGTCATTAAGCCATTACCAGACGGCACAATTTAAGACTGGTCTAAATTCAAAGATTTTGCAGACAACAACTTAAGAGTTTTCAAGATTTTGCAATTTTTGGTCTGTTGGGGTAAAAACATTGTGGGAAATGAAGAACCTGTTTGTCACAAGAAATTTATTCATTTACAACAATGTTTTTCCAAAGCCTTTGATTTTTGGGGAATCAAAAAGGGTCAAATTCAAAGTGTGGTAATGGCTGCAAATGGGTTAACCCTTTCCCAAACAAGACCTGGTTTTGACGTCCCAAAGTGAATAGGCTTGGGAAAACATTGAAACAAAAGAAGAAACTGCTGATAACCAGCAGTTTCTCCTTTTGTCTCAATATTTTATGTGCCATATTTTACAGAAATTCTATCTTTTATGACATCCATTTTGTCATTTGTGGCAATTTTTGAAGAGGATCACCCTAAATTTTGTCGTTTGGGAAAGGGTTAAAAAGCTACAGGCTGACAAACAGACTGATTGACAAGCTGACTCCAATAAAACCTCCCTCTACCTTCAATACAGTGTTGGGGAGTGTATTCATTTTGATAGTATAAATTATAATGGTACACATGGCCTTGTGGCTCCAAATATTATCAAGATTTCATTTAATTTATTGAGATTTAATTTCAGTCAATGACAAAATAAGAAGAGACATGTTCAAAACAAAGAAAATGGTGATTGGTGGTCTTAGATGCAAGTCATTTTAACCTTCCAAGAGAACAAAAACTAAAACGATTCCAAAATGAAGAGACAATACAACATTGACAAAATATTGAGGCAAAAGAAAACAAGAGGGCCTGAATCGCTCCACTGGCTAAAGTAAAAGAATTATCTTATGATTTCTTGTAAGCCTTGCACTGCCAAATCTTGAAAAGGGTCACCCATGGAACATTTCTGCCAAGTTTAGTCTGAATTGGCCCATTGAATTATTTCATGGTTTATCCAATTCTGATAAGCCCTGCCTGGCCACACCCACATTTATAGACCAATCAAAATTTCACTGACAAAGTAAAGTATTACCCAAGGAACATTTCTGACAAGTTTGTACTAAATTGACCCAATGGTTGTTTTTAAAGAATTATTTCGTGATTTCTCCCATTCTGTTAAGCCCCGTCCTGCTTTGCCCACATTTATGGACTAATCAAACGTCCTGCTTTGCCCACATTTATGGACCAATCAAAATTTTACTACCAATTGAAGTAATTGGACACCCAAGGAACTTTTCTACCGCGTTTGGTCAAAATTGGCCTTTTGGTTGATTTTTTAAAGAATTTTTCGTGATTTCTGCCATTCCGAAAAGCCCCGCCTGCCATGCCCACATTTATGGACCAATCAAAATTTCACAGACAATTTAAGTATAGGGTCACTTTAGGTGCATTTCTGCCTAGTTCAATTAAAATTGGCCCCATGGTTGATTTTAAAAGAATTATTTTGTCATTTCTCTAAGTCAAATAAGCCCCACCCTGCCACGCCCATATTTATAGACCAATCAAAATTTCATGGACAAGTTAAGTAAAGAGTCAACCAAGGTACATTTCTATCAAGTTTGGTAAAAATTTGCCAAATGGTTGATTTTTAAAGAATTATTTTGTGATTTCTCAAAGTCTGATAAGCCCCGCCCTGCCACGCCCACATTTATGGACCAATCAAAATTTCACAAACAAATCAAGTAAAGAGTCATCCAAGGTACTTTTCTGCCAAGTTTGGTAAAAATTGGCCCCATGGTTGATTTTTAAAGAATTCTTTTGTGATTTCTCTAAGTCTGATAAGCCGCGCCCTGCCACGCCCACATTTATGGACCAATCAAAATTCTTTGAACAATTTAAGT
Organism: Fragum sueziense; assembly: GCA_963680895.1. Lineage (NCBI taxonomy): Eukaryota > Metazoa > Mollusca > Bivalvia > Cardiida > Cardiidae > Fragum > Fragum sueziense. The sequence goes on along the minus strand of OY804599.1, from coordinate 3,217,487 downwards.
AAAGGGTCACCCAAGGAACATTCCTGCAAAATCTAGTTAAAATTGGCCCATTGGTTTGAGAGAAGAAGATTTTCAAAGAATTATTCTGTGATTTCTCAAAGTCTGATAAGCCCCGCCCTGCCATTTATGGACCAATCAAAATTTAAAGGACAATTTAAGTAAAGAGTCACCCAAGGTACATTTCTGCCAAGTTTGGTCAAAATCGGTCAAATGATTGATTTTTAAAGAATTATTTTGTGATTTCTCTAAGTCTGATAAGCCCCGCCCTGTCACGCCCACATTTATTGACCAATCAAAATTCTTTGAACAATTTAAGTAAAGGGTCACCCAAGGAACATTCCTGCAAAGTTAAGTCAAAATTGGCCCACTGGTTTGAGAGGAGAAGATTTTTAAAGAAAAAGTTAACGGACGCACGGACAGAGGCACGGACGCACAACGGACACAACGCTATGACAATAGCTCGCTGGCCTTCAGCCAGTGGAGCTAAAAATGCTGGTAATCCACATTTTCTTCATTTGTCTCAATGATTTCCATCTCCTTTGCTATCAGATGCATCAAACCCAGTTTTTGTTTAGAAAAGGGTTTATTCTTAACTGATCCAGAGTCAACAAACAACAAAACAGATGTTTATAAAAGTGAATAGTAGATAACATCACATCACAGAAAATATTGAGGTAAAAGGAGTAAATGCTTATAAGCATTTCTCTTCTTTTGCCTCTTAGTTTTCCCATGTTTTTTCTAAGCAAGGTGTCAAAATAAGGTGAGAAAGAATTAACCCTTTCCCAAACATGACATGGTTTTGACGTCCTTAATAGAAATGGCTTGGGAAAACATTGAGACAAAAGACGAAACTGCTGATAACCAGCAGTTTCTCCTTTTGTCTCAATATTTTCTCTGCTATATTTTACAGACATCTTATCTTTAATTTCATCCATTTTGTTGTCCGCATCATCTTTCAAATTGGACCACCCTAAAATTTTGTTGTTTGGGAAAGAATCAATGTAACTGGAATGTTTCAAAATGATAAAATTTTACGAAATGAAAGACTGAAGTAATAATTTGCCCTGACAGAACAAATAAACAAAAGCTGTCAAAGGACAGCAAAGCCCAATTGACCAAACGCCGACTGTCAATCAAAAACATCGATTAGCCAATGGACGATCAGAAAAATGTCATGCCCCTATTGTTCTTCCTTGCACGTGTTATTCTATCGATTTATCGACTGACAATCAAAACAATCGCCATGCCAATGGCAAAGAATTTTGTGCTAACAATAGACTAGGTTTACCGTTATGTTTTAATAAACCGTAGGTGTTGTTATAAAATCTCGTAACTACGGCTTAAGTCAAGCCGTAGTTACGAGATTTTATAACAACACTTACGAAATACTAATTTGTTGGTCCGAATTTACATCACAGTTAACCGGATAAAATCGTTCCCTATTAACGATCACATCCCCATTATTTGTCTTAAATTCTATGTTGGGTGGAGCGATATGCCGATTGGCGTTTGGTCAATGCTCAAGCGCTGGACAGTGAAATAATTCTTTGTCGAAAAGGGTAAAATTCCATTATAATTAAGTGTCATATTAACGAATCTTCGCCAAGACAGAAGTAGACGCTGATAACATGGTCATAGAAGAATGTGCAAAGTTTGAAATCAGTAGCTGTTGCAGAAACACAGTTAACAAAGATATATGACAATTGCACATAAAAACTTATCCAAGAAGTTTAAAAAGAATTAAAATTCCACTTAATTGTCCGAGTAATGAATCTTTGCCCAAAGGCTGATAAGTTTGACACAGAAGAATGTGCAATGTTTCAGAGCAATAACATTAGTAGAAACAGAGATATGACAGTTGCAAATAAAATCTTAACCAAAGCATTGTAAGCGCCCATGCCGATGCTAACACCAATGCCCTAATGACTGGAATAGCGCCCTATTTTACGAATAGCCCACCAAAAAGTTTCTTCTCAACAGAAAATCTTAACCCTTTCCCAAACAAGACCAGGTTTTGACGACCATTATAGAAAAGGCTTGGGAAAACATTGAAACAAAAGAAGAAACTGCTGATAACCAGCAGTTTCTTCTTTTGTCTCAATATTTTTTTTCTATGCCACATTGTACACAAATTCTATCTTTAGTAACTTCCATTTTGTCATTTGTGGCAGTTTTTGAACTGGATCACCCTAAAATTTTGCCGTTTGGGAAAGGGTTAAAAGAGCATTGACAACTAGATATTCTTTAGAAATATATGTTTGCAAAAACAATTACCCACTTAACCCTTTCCCAAACAAGACCTGGTTTTGACGTCCCTAAGAGAATAGGTTTGGGAAAACATTGAAACAAAAGAAGAAACTGCTGATAACCAGCAGTTTCTCCTTTTGTCACAATATTTTTGTCTATGCCATATTGTACACAAATTCTATCTTTAGTAACTTCCATTTTGTCATTCGTGGCAGTTTTTGAACTGGATCACCCTAAAATTTTGCCGTTTGGGAAAGGGTTAAAAGAGCATTGACAACTAGATATTCTTTAGAAATGTATGGTTGCGAAAACAATTATAATATGTTCAAAGTTAAACGAGAATAGTTTACGGTTGTTTTGGTTTATTTTTAGGTAGAATTACTACCTTTACCTACGTAAAATTAAAGCAAGACAACCTTATCTATTCGTTTAATTGTGAATCTATTATACCCACTTAATATCTGATGTTGTCATTTTAGAAATGGTTTCACAACATGGAATAGCATACATTAACCCTTTCCCAAACAACAACAATTTTTGGCGATTCACCTCAAAAACTGTCACAAAAGACAAAATGGATGTTATAAAAGATAGGATTTGTGTAAAATATTGTTCAGAAAAGATAGAGACAAAAGGAGAAACTGCTGGTTATCAGCAGTTTCTTCTTTTGTCTCAATGTTTTTCCAAGCCATTTCTTTTTGGGACGTCAAAACCTGTTCTTGTTTGGGAAAGGGTTAACTGTTGAATATTTTAAAGACAAACAGATGGAGGGCAAAAGTGAAATACCCTAAAATCTCAGGACATAAACAATGAATTTGATTCTGATTACAATGAACACATTATAAACAATGCTGGATGCTTTATACAATGTATAAGAATACAATTAATATACAAAGAATTTCTGTTCAATCCAAAATGTACAGTCGACACTCGTTGTGTCGAAGTCGGAGGGACCGTCAAAATACCTCGACATATCCAGAGTTCGACTCATCCGATTTTGTTCGACTTCGATAAAGTTGATATTTGACCATTTTTTAAACTAATCAAGTACGATTATTATTGAAATATAGTAGGAAAAGGAAAGAAATTGCTCGTTTCGAGCAATTTTTAAACTTTTCCTACTATATTTCAATAGCTATATTCAGTTCGAAATCATTTTATTTGGAAAAAAAATATGTCCATTGATGAGGACGGGACAGATTTGAACATCGACTTAAGCGAGAATTTGACTTATCCGATTTCGACATTACGAGTGTCGACTGTAGTTCCAACCAATTTGCACCAAACCAATAAACGTAATGCTCTATTTTTTTTCATTTGCAAGTGAGATATCTGTTACCACATATTCAGTGTTGCATCCAGGATGAGCCCAGAGAGGGGGAGATCCCCCATCAAATTTTCAACAAGAGGACCATGATGGTCCTTGATCGCTCACCTGCACCTAGATAGAATGAAAGTCGTAAGGTTGTCAAGTTCAAGAGCACATAATTTAAGATGCGAGATGTTTATCAAGCTGAAAACTGCTTTCATAATCTTGAATGATCAATATTTGTAGCTGTTACAGTAAAAACAAAGTGGAAGAAAACAACAATTTTGTCACAGTCAAGGGCACATAACTCATGTCCAAGTTTTTTTATTGGTTAATATTTATTGCTGTTTGAGAGAAAACAAAGTCGAAAGTAGCAATTTTGTAGCCATCAAGGGCGCACAACTCTGGGTTTTTTTAGTCCGATCAATCGAACAAATTAAAACATTCAAGATCTTATGGTCACCAACATTGTGACCAAGTTGTGTCTTGATTGGTCCATATTTGTGTTTGCTAGAAAGAAAATAAAGTCGAAAACAGTAATTTTGTTAAATTCAAGGGCCAATAACTCTTGTTTTTCTAATCAAATCAAGCTGAAAATTTAATTCATCAAGGACCTTATGGTCACCAACATTGTGGCCAAGTTTTGCCTTGATTAGTCAATAAATGTAGATGCTACAGTGTAAACAAAGTCGAAAATAGCAATTTTGTCAAATTCAAGGGCACATAATTCCAGACTTCCTGCTCCTATCACACTGAAAATCAAATTCATCCAAGATCTTATAGTTACCAACATTGTGGCAAAGTTTTGTCATCATCGGTAAATATTTGTAGATGCTAGAGTGGTAACAAAGTCAAAACTAGCCATTTTTTATGTTCAAGGGCACATAACTCCGGACTTCCAAGTTCGATCTGACTCAAAATCGAACTCATACGAGAACTTATGGTCATACATGATTTGACCAAGTTTGGCTAATATTGGTCAATATTTGTAGATACTAGAGTGGTAACAAAGTCAAAACTAGCCATTTTATGACGTTCAAGGGCACATAACTCCAGACTTCCTTGTCTGATCCGACTCAAAATAAAACTCATCCGAGAACTTATAGTCATACATGTTGTGACCAAGTTTGGTCAAGATTGGTCAATATTTGTAGATATTAGAGTGGTAACAAAGTCAAAACTAGCCATTTTTGACGTTCAAGGGCACATAACTCTGGACTTCCTGGTCCGATCTGACTCAAAATCGAACTCATCCGAGGACTTATAATCATACATGTTTTGACCAAGTTTGGTCAAGATTGGTCAATATTTGTGGATGCTAGAGTGGTAACAACAAATTGTGGACAGACGGACGGACGGACGGACGGACGGACGGACGGACAGACGGACGACGGACAAAAAGCGACCACAATAGCTCACCTTGAGCACTTCGTGCTCAGGTGAGCTAAAAAGGGGGGAGTAAAATTTTTGAGCGCACAGCAAATAGACTTTACTTTCTGATCAAATCATGTGTAAACACCTTATGGTAGAGCTACACGCTGATGAGGGCGGGGGGGGTGGGGGTGGGGGTGGGGGGGGTTTGGGGGGTCACACATGGGGTTCTCTTACTCGATTTTTAACATGGCTTACATAACATACCCTTTCCGCACATTAATATTGTCTTTTTCCACGATTCCTTAATCTTTGATGTTTTATTTCTTTTTTTTCGTGACCGGGCGCATATTCCTGTACCGGTTCATCCTTGACTAACAAATCGTCAATTGCAGGTCAGTACCCGACTTGGAAAATTTTGTAATCCGTTTAGATGGCATCTATCAAACCCAAGAAATATGGTTTCAATCTATTCTACTATTTCAAACAAACTCCGCATTCGTAATTTTCAACACACCCTGTTTACACAATTGAAATCCAATGAATGACGTCATTTGACAGTCACAGCAGTTCTCGGCTATTTCCGTTCTCCGTAGATCGGCCGAGGGATGGTCGTTTTCAATCGGCACTTCTCTCGGCCAATCTACGATTAGGTTGCAGATTACGGAAATAGCCGATTGTCTTATTACCAACAGGGTTACTTCCCCTAATTCAACTGCGTCATTAGGTAATTTCCCAGGTAGAGAGAAAACCCTTTTTCGGATCAGAATTTTTTAGAGAATTTCACCAATCTTTATTAAAACATGGTTTAATTTTTATGTGAGATGCAATTTCGCTGCGCACTGACTTTTGAAGAGCGGGCGATTATTCCCTATTCTGCGGGAGTTGCCACCCACGAAATTTTGAAATCGCGGGAGTGAAATTAAAATCAGCGGGAATCGCGCGATCGCGCGCCCTGGATGCAACACTGCATATTGACTCTTTTTTACTGCCAAAAGGAAAACGGATTTGGAGAAATATTATTGAAAACAGCAATTTCTTCATTTCCAAAAATGTTTTCTACCAAAAAGGGCAAAAGAAATTCATGCAATTGAGATTGTAGCCAGCAACATATTTGGGTTTTGTCATTTGGTAATAAGTTAAGATACAATCTGATTACAAATGTTATTTATCTTCAAAACATGCTATCACTTCCCAACTAAATGAAGTTATTGACTAGTCAATTTCAAATGGTCTTAAAGTGACATTTCACGGTTATTTTTGCATAAATTTTACTTTTATGCTATCTGAAAGAGCATCTTTTCTTATGAAAATTCTGAAAATTTCAAGTCGAAATATTGAACTGTTTACGAGAAAAGTATATTTCTGTGCTAAAATTAAACAAATTGTTGTGGACAACAGTTCAGATTTATATAGAATTGGTCATTTCTGTCTTAACTTTAAAGGCGTATTTTTCACTTATAAATAACAACTTCAATAAACTGATAGCATTTCTACGCATTAGAATAAACACTCTTTGCATCAAGACATACTTTTAAAAAATGAAATAAATGTGAAATGTCACTTTAACTTTTTGTCTAAATAAGCACTTTAAATATTTTTTTTGCACCAGTCTAGATCACCAGGTACATTAAATGGACAAAATTCCTAATCATTTTTATGGTTTAAATGTGATAATTCTTTCTACTAAAATCTGAATTTTACCTGGCAGAAAAATTAAGACCAGTCATGATGTAAGGGATCCAAAGGATGAAACAAAGCAGTGCAATAGATAAGAAGTGGTAACATCATCCTGTATTTGTTATTGCAAACACTAACCCTATGTTGTGGATACTCATTCGAATTGTTTCCATGAGACAATTCCAATGAGTACCCACAACATAGGGTTTGATGAACATTGAAAGATATTTTGCTTTTTAAAAGACAATCTGCAGCCCTGACAAGGGCTACAGGAAAATGTTGGTAAGAAAACTGCCCTCAAAGTTGTATATACCAGAATGGTTTAACAAAGGGTCAAGATTATAATAAATTATAACAGATTCATTTGGGACAACATGGATTATCGACCATGAGCACGACGTCAATCCCATAATGCTCTACAAGTTCCATCAAAAACTGCCGATCTCCCTGCGGATCAAGGCCCATACTCTTCATATGATCAGACGTCAACTGTGTATCTTGGGAATTGGCTACATCCAACAAGGTTTGGAATAAACGGTTATTCTGTTCAACGAAAAATCTGAAAGTACAACATAAAAGGGCTTCTTAACTCTTTCCCAAAAGTCAAAATCTTTGGGTGATTCAATTTGAAAGCTTTAATGTTGATAAAGTTTAAATTTGTCCATGATATAACATAGAAAACATTGGCAAAAGGAGAAAATGCTGATTAAGCATTAAGCATGTCCATATTACAGTCAAAGAAGCAAGTCTTAGAGGCTGATATAACTGTCACAGAAGCATGTCTTAGAGGCTGATATTACCATCACTGAAGCATGTCTTAGAGGCTGATATTACCGTCAAAGAAGCAAGTCTTAGTGGCTGATATTACCATCACTGAAGCATGTCTTAGAGGCTGATATTACCGTCAAAGAAGCAAGTCTTAGAGGCTGATATTACTGTCACAGAAGCATGTCCTATAGGCTGATATTACCATCACAGAAGCATGTCCTAGAATCTGATATTACCGTCAAAGAAGCAAGTCTTAGAGGCTGATATTACCACCACATAAGCATGTCTTAGAGGCTGATATTACTGTCACAGAAGCATGTCTTAGAGGCTGATATTACCATCACAGAAGCATGCCCTAGAGACTGATGTTACCATCACAGAAGCATGTCCTAGAGGCTGATATTACCATCACAGAAGCATGTTCTAGAAACTGATAGTATGATCACAGAAGCATGTTCTAGAAACTGATATTATGTTCACAGAAGCATGCCCTAGAGGCTGATATTACCATCACAGAAGCATGCCCTAAAGGCTGATATTACTGTCACAGAAGCATGTCCTGGAGGCTGATATTACCATCACAGAAGCATGCCCTAGAGGCTGATATTACTGATATTACCATCACAGAAGCATGCCCTAGAGGCTGATATTACTGATATTACCATCACAGAAGCATGCCCTAGAGGCTGATATTACTGTCACAGAAGCATGTACTAGAGACTGATATTATGGTCACAAAAGCATGTCTTAGATGCTGATATTAGCATCACAGAAGCATGCCCTAGACGCTGATATTACTGTCACAGAAGCATGTTCTACAGGCTGATATTACCATCACAGAAGCATGTTCTACAGGCTGATATTACCGTCACAGAAGCATCTCCTACAGGCTGATATTACCATCACAGAAGCATGTCCTAGAGGCTGATATTACCATCACAGAAGTATGTCCTAGAGGCTGATATTACCATCACAGAAGCATGTTCTACAGGCTGATATTACAGTCACAGAAGCATGTTCTACAGGCTGATATTACCATCACAGAAGCATGTCCTAGAGGCTGATATTACAGTCACAGAAGCATGTTCTACAGGCTGATATTACAGTCACAGAAGCATGTTCTACAGGCTGATATTACCATCACAGAAGCATGTTCTACAGGCTGATATTACAGTCACAGAAGCATGTTCTACAGGCTGATATTACCATCACAGAAGCATGTTCTACAGGCTGATATTACAGTCACAGAAGCATGTTCTACAGGCTGATATTACCATCACAGAAGCATGTCCTAGAGGCTGATATTACTGTCACAGAAGCATGTTCTACAGGCTGATATTACCATCACAGAAGCATGTTCTACAGGCTGATATTACCATAACAGAAGTATGTCCTAGAGGCTGATATTACCGTCACAGAAGCATCTCCTACAGGCTGATATTACCATCACAGAAGCATGTTCTACAGGCTGATATTACCATCACAGAAGCATGTTCTACAGGCTGATATTACCATCACAGAAGCATGTTCTACAGGCTGATATTACCATCACAGAAGCATGTTCTACAGGCTGATATTACCACCACAGAAGCATGTTCTACAGGCTGATATTACCATCACAGAAGCATCTCCTACAGGCTGATATTACCATCACAGAAGCATCTCCTACAGGCTGATATTACCATCACAGAAGTATGTCCTAGAGTCTGATATTACCATCACAGAAGCATGTCCTAGAGGCTGATATAACCATCACAGAAGCATGTCTTAGAGTCTGTTATTGTGGTCACAGAAGCATCTCCTACAGGCTGATATTACCGTCACAGAAGCATGTTCTACATGCTGATATTACAGTCACAGAAGCATGTTCTACAGGCTGATATTACCATCACAGAAGCATCTCCTAGAGGCTGATATTACCGTCACAGAAGTATGTCCTAGAGGCTGATATAACCATCACAGAAGCATGTCCTAGAGTCTGTTATTGTGGTCACAGAAGCATCTCCTACAGGCTGATATTACCATCACAGAAGCATCTCCTAGAGGCTGATATTACCATCACAGAAGTATGTCCTAGAGGCTGATATAACCATCACAGAAGCATGTCCTAGAGTCTGTTATTGTGGTCACAGAAGCATCTCCTACAGGCTGATATTACCGTCACAGAAGCATGTTCTACATGCTGATATTACAGTCACAGAAGCATGTTCTACAGGCTGATATTACCATCACAGAAGCATCTCCTAGAGGCTGATATTACCGTCACAGAAGTATGTCCTAGAGGCTGATATAACCATCACAGAAGCATGTCCTAGAGTCTGTTATTGTGGTCACAGAAGCATCTCCTACAGGCTGATATTACCATCACAGAAGCATGTCTTAGAGGCTGATATCACTGTCACAGAAGCATGTCCTAGAGGCTGACATTACTGTCACAGAAGCATGTCCTAGAGGCTGATATTTCCATCACAGAAGCATGTCCTAGAGGCTGATATTACTGTCAAAGAAGCATGTCATAGAGGCTGATATTATGGTCACAAAAGCATGTCCTAGAGGTTGATATTACCATCATAAAAGCAAGTCATAGAGGCTGATGATATCATCACAGAAGCATGTCCTAGAGGCTGATATTATGGTCACAGAAGTATGTCCTCGTGTCTGATATTCCAGTCATAGAAGTATGTCCTAGAGTCTGATATTCCAGTCATAGAAGCATGTCCTAGAGGCTGATATAACCATCACAGAAGTGTAGCCGGATGTAGTATAAGGGGCACTTATACTATCTCGCCGTACAAGCTAGCTTTTATAGCGACGTGGTAGAGTGTTCGCTTAGGGTGTGAGAGGTCCCAGGATCAAAATCCCCACAGGAGTCGATACGATATTTATTGGCGAGTTACAGAAGTATGTCCTAGAGTCTGATATTGCAGTCAAAGAAGCATGTTCTAGAGGCTGATATAACAATCACAGAAGCATGTCCTAGAGGCTGATATAACCATCACTGAAGTATGTCCTAGAGTCTAATATTCCAGTCATATAAGCATGTCCTAGAATCTGATATTACTGTCACAGAAGCATGTCCTAGAGGCTGATATTACTGTCACAGAAGCATGTCCTAGAGGCTGATATTACCATCACAGAAGCATCTCCTAGAGACTGATATTACTGTCACAGAAGCATGTCCTAGAGGCTGATATAACCATCACAGAAGCATGTCCTTGAGTCTAATATTCCAGTCATAGAAGCATGTCCTAGAGTCTGATATTACTGTCACAGAAGTATGTTCTAGAGGCTGATATAACAATCACAGAAGTATGTCCTAGAGGCTGATATTACCATCACAGAAGCATGTCCTAGAGGCTGATATAACCATCACTGAAGTATGTCCTAAAATCTAATATTCCAGTCATAGAAGCATGTCCTAGAGTCTGATATAACCATCACAGAAGTATGTCCTACAGTCTGATATTCCAATCCAGTCATAGAAGCATGTCCTAGAACCTGATATTACCATCACTGAAGTATGTCCTAGAGGCTGATAGTACCGTCACAGAGGCATGTCCTAGAGGCTGATATGTGGCCACAGAAGCATGTGTGGGTGACTAAAATAGCCCCCCCCATTCAGCAAAAAGTCGCGCTAAAAAATGCTGAGTCTAATTCTGGTTAAATGCTTGTCATGGTTATGGGGCTTTTAATCTTTAATTCTAATGTTAGATTATGATGAGAAAGAATTTTAAGTGCACTTACGACACAAACACCTCCTCCTCATCCAGAGTTTCCTCCCCTAGTTCCTCGTATGAAAACTGATGGGCAGATCTGTAAATAGGAGTTCACACATTCTCAAAAAGAAATTTTTTAGGGTGGCTAGAAGGTTTTGAATATATGATTAATTTAAAACTCAAAGTCATAATATGTATCCTTAAAATAAACTAGAACTGTTGCAAAGCGGACAAATACCCCCCACTAGCGCCTTGTCACTGAAAAAGTGCTGTAGGTCAACAGGTTCTTGACTTAGAGCACGGAAACAGATTTTAAACAAAGTCAATTGTGACCTTGATCTTTGACCTTGGTGACCCAAAAACAAAAGGGCACCTCCTTGGGTCATGGGCAACAACTGTGTAAAGTTTCATGATCCTAGGTCAACCGGTTCTTGACTTAGAGCACAGAAACAGATTTTAAACAAAGTCCGATTTTGACCTTGACCATTGACCTTGGTGACCCCAAAACAATAGGGCACCTATTTGGGTCATGGGCAACAACTGTGTAAAGTTTCATGATCCTAGGTCAACCGGTTCTTGAATTAGAGCACAGAAACGGATTTAAAACAAAGTCAGATTGTGACCTTGACCGTTGACCTTGGTGACCCCAAAACAATAGGGCACCACTTTGGGTCATGGGCAACAACTGTGTAAAGTTTCATGATCCTAGGTCTACCGGTTCTTGACTTACAGCACGGAAATGGATTTTAAAGAAAGTCTGATTGTGACCTTGACCTTTGACCTTGGTGACAACAAAACAATAGGGCACCTCCTTGGGTCATGGGCAACAACTGTGTAAAGTTTCATAATCCTAGGTCAACCGGTTCTTGACTTAGAGCACGGAAACAGATTTTAAATAAAGTCTGATTTTGACCTTGACCTTTGACCTTGGTGACCCAAAAACAATAGGGCACCTACTTGGGTCATGGGCAACAACTGTGTAAAGTTTCATGGTCCTAGGTCAACCGCTTCTTGACTTAGAGCACAGAAACGGATTTTAAACAAAGTCCGATTGTGACCTTGACCTTTGACCTTGGTGACCAAAAAACAATAGGGCACCTCCTTGGGTCATGGGCAACAACTGTGTAAAGTTTCATGATCATAGGTCAACCGGTTCTTGACTTATAGCACGGAAACGGATATTGAACAAAGTCCGATTGTGACCTTGACCTTTGACCTTGGTGACCCAAAAACAATAGGGCACCTCTTTGGGTCATGGGCAACAACTGTGTAAAGTTTCATGGTCCTAGGTCAACCGGTTGTTGACTTAGAGCACAGAAACGAAAAAGTCTACAGACGGACGAATGGACAGACAGACAGACATGGTGAAACCAATATACCCCCCTCTACTTCGTAGGTGGGAGGTATAAAAATTCTTTACTCTATCTAAACTTGCATGATCAACTGAAAAGAAATGTTACATTCAAAAACATTGAAATTAATAATATCAGAACTCAAATAGACTGTTTGTCAAAAATCAATATGGGAAACATGTACAATGAAAAATATTTTTTTAACCTTTCAGACTCTTGTTAGACCTATCCATTAAACTTATCAAACAGCCACGTTCAGTTTAGATCATTCTAAAACTTTCTAGCATTCAAAATGTTTAAGATATTCCATCCATCATTCATTGGATACCATTCACTCTGTGCAACTTTAGGTGTCATCTGTGGCAACAGAAATTGATGATGTTATCCCTCATCAATTTCCGTTGCCACAGATGATGCCCGTACATTGACAAGGGTATACCATCATACCATCATAAATTTCCGTTGCCACGGATAACACTGAAAGTTGCACAAAGTGTTTGGTATCTAAAGATGGATGAATTACCTTAACCCTTTCCAAAACGGCAAAAAATTTTAGGGTGATCCACTTCAAAAACTGCTACAAATAACAAAATGGATGTTATTCAAGATAGAATTTGTGTAAAATATGGCATAGAAAATATTGAGACAAAAGGAGAAACTGCTGGTTATCAGCAGTTTCTTCTTTTGTCTCAATGTTTTCCCAAGCCTTTTCTATTAGGAACGTCAAAACCAGGTCTTGTTTGGGAAAGGGTTCATAAAATTAAAGAAAAAAAATGTTTCTTTACTTCAATTACCTTAGATTATTTAGTTTTTGGAACTTCTCTTTATCTGCTGAACTACATTTTAACAGTTCTTTAAGTATTGGTGAATGTGTCCGTACAACTTGGTTATCAACATACACATCATATAGGCTTGTTTTACTCTCAAATATCTTCTCTGTTGTACCTACAAGTAATCATGATTTTCAGCGAAAATTGCGCATTAGCATTAAATATTTCAAAGTAGGAATCTAGTACGAATATTTTCAAACAAGGTTTGTTTTTGAAACATCAATGCCTCTGTAACTGTTACAGCAATATTTCCAAAATGTGACTTTGATGGTTTAAACTGAAATGTCTTGTAAGGAAGTATCCACATGTGAAATATCGATGTTGTATCGCTACTATAGTGCATGAGATAATGACAAGGTTTAAGTTTTTACTCAATTTTGACTCCGACACTAGGGCTGTGACATTAGCTCTCTGGTCATAAAGTCCAACCTTGCTAATAACTACCTTACTAGATAAAGCACAAGAAAACAAATGGAACAGATTCTAATTTGTCCTGTAAAAATAAATCATATCCTGCAAGTTTTATTAAGCAATTCCCACAAATTGACGCCCCACAAGGATCAGGCTAGAGAACATGTTGAGGTAAATGAAGAAATTACTTGTAACAAGCAATTCCTCATTTCCGACAATGTTTTCTACCCCGACAGACAGAAATACATAACAATGCATTCACTTGAAATTGTCGTCTGCAATATCTTTGAATCTAGACCATCTTTGAATTCTGCCATCTGGTAATGGGATAAGTTCAGCCTTACACATTTGAATAAATTTACACAAATCAGTAAACAGTACTTACAAGCAATATAGTTCATTTCTGACTCTAGAGTTTCTATATCTGCAACATTCACATAAAAATGGGGCTTCTCTTTGTTCCCGAGGCCAGCCATGTCATGTTTGGCAAGACAACACGCACAATATACTGAAATCAACAAAGATGTCATTTTATTCTATTTGTTAATAAAGGCCACCAGCCCATTATCCAAAATTCAAGATACATTTGAGCCAGAATCTGGAAAAACATCCCTTAAGGCTTTTAAGCCCAACATAGATCCAGATCAGCCTGTACATATGCACAGTCTGATCAGGATCCATGTTGTTTTTAGCAGCTTCTCTGTGACCTGTAGCAACTTAAACAAAGCAGCATGGATGCATACACTGACCACATAAAGTAACACAACATTTTCAAAATTCAATATTTCTATATTAAACAAACCAGGATCTACAATGATACTTTCTATAGTTCGCAAGGAAGGTTTTTGATAGTTATTTTCAATAAAATATTTAAATTTCCAACGAACATGTCAGAATTACATCCCTTTATCATTTTACGTTAAACACGTCCTAAGGTCTTACAGGTTAAAAAACAATCCTAAAAGATAGTTTTATTGATAGTGTGTAGTCAGTTACACAGTAAAAACACAAAAAAATGTCACTGTGCGCACTAAGCGTCATGTCATAACTTCCGGAAAACAGCCGTCAACACATCGCTTGAATTCGAGTTCTGGAAAATTCGATTTGCACGGATCAAAAAGCTTGGCGTCCAAAATTTATTCAATTTCAAGGTTGCAGTACCATTTTACTGCAAACGCCAGTGTGCATGATCGATCCAGATCATCGACTGGACAAGTTACTATCAGTCGGTAGGGTATTAGTCAAAGAGCCCTGAACATTGGAAAAGATTCCAAATAGCAGCAGATTCCGCATAAATGAACATTGGCAGACATGGATAAGCTATCACAAATGGATAATTCAACCAGAAGCTAACCGTTTTATATCCGTTTTTTACTAAATTTTGGGTTAAATTTCGCTATTTAAGACAACTTATCCATCCAAAGACGGTCTGATCCAGTTTAAGAGCTGCAGTTCTGTGCTTCATATGTTCGCTTAAAGTCATGGAAATCACCCTAATGCCCAGACAGGTCGGCTCTGACAAACAAACTTATTCCAGAACACGTCTTCTATCGAACACTTTTGATACTGTCTGAAAAGGCGCGTTCGTAGTAGTGGTCTTAATCCTCCAACAAACCTGTTTTTGCGAACGAACAGCCCGTCAGGATGAGTGATCTAAATTTCTTTAACATCAAATTGGTTCAAAATGGTGTCAATGTGAAGAAGATGTCAGTTGTTTATGAAAACAAGGGATGATTATGACCATCAATTTGTTTGTGACTTTTGAATTTACACCAAGTGTTTTTGGGTTGAAATTTTCGTCTGTAAATGTCTTCGCATTTTTATGATCTTTCGTTTACTGTTTGATGAAATATTACATTTGGTGTCAAAACCAAAATATCCTTGAATCTATTTACAAGTTTAAAGATATTTGATATTAAATGAGTGTTGCGTTACTTTATGTGGTCAGCGTATTGGACTGCATTTGAAAACAGGCTGATCTTGAAACTCAATTTTTATAAATGCTATAAGGGCCCTTTTTCCAGATCCTGGCTCATTTATAAATTGTACATTTTTGCATTAAATCCTTTCCGTAACAATGCCTGGTTTTGATGACCCTATGAAGTAAAACTAAGGAACATCAATGTTTTTTATCCTTTACAATTAAACAATATCATCACATTAATTTTTTGTCTGTGTTTTTTTTTTAATTTGAACTGGTATAAAATATTATTTACTGTGAATGGTTAACAAGTCTAGGACCTGGTAAGAATGAAATAGTTGTACAAAAATACTTTATGATAATTATGAGTAAGACTTTAATCCTTCCTTAAATAAAACAGGGTTCATCACCAGCGTGTTTGCCACCTGATTGTATAACCTTTGGTAAGCTTTAACCAAATGGTTAAACATCTATTTTTGTTGAATTGTCCTGTGTTGTTAAAGGAAAATCTAACCAAAACAGACATTTTGACCAATTTGTCGTTGTAAATGCAAAACCTCGTATATCATTTTTGGAAAATTTTAAAGGGGACGGAAAAAATTGTAATAACTTTTCCAAAACTGAAAGGATTTACTTGAAATTTGGATATATTGTTCACCAATAATGTGTCATTAATACTGTTCAGTAAAAATACCTCAAAACCTGTAAAAATTGTCTTGAATGGGCACACAATATTTGACTTTTAAAATCGCAGCAATCAACATATGAGGTTTTGCATTTACACAAACGATTTGCATAACACAAACCAAAGTTTATACAATCAGGCCTATGTAATCAGTTGACCACTAAGCCGTTCAGGATCACAATTGTCTAATATTTCATAGTACAATAAAACACTCACCTCTATAACATACAACACCAATAGGAGGGGGAGAGAAAAACAATATTCTCTTCTCTAATAACGCATATTTCCAAAATATAAATGAAATACAGTTGCTGCAAGTCATGAACAAGCTATTCGAGACCAACATGGTCCATGATCAGACTGCGTGTATACGCAAGCTGATCTCATGTTGGGCTCAAAAGCCTTAAAGGACATTTTTCCAGATCCTGGCCCAAATATTTGTTGTCCTAAATATTGACAAAACACAAATCTTACCTCTGTAACATACAACACCAATAGGAGGGGGAGAGAAAAACAATATTCTCTTCTCTAATAACGCATATTTCCACAAAATAAATATTTGTTCTCCAAAGAATTTGGCAAACTGGGTGAAACAACCAGCAGGATGGGTAATCTGCAAGACAACACAAGAAATCAGTGCAGCTATAGATAAGAGGGAGCAATGACTTTCCAAAATGTAATATTTACTTTATTGTATATCAAACCCTATTTTGGTCCTTAATCGCTCACCTGCACCTAGATAGAATGAAAGTCCCAATGTTGTCAAGTTCAAGAGCACATAATTTAAGATGAGAGATTATGATCCAGCTGAAAACTGCTTTCATAACCTTGAATGATCAATATTTGTAGCTGTTACAGTAAAAACAAATTGCAAGAAAACAACAATTTTGTCACAGTAAAGGGCACATAACTCTGTTCGGATAAAGATATTCTCATCAACATTATGTCCATGTTTTTTTTATTGGTTAATATTTATTGCTGTTTGAGAGAAAACAAAGTCGAAAACAGCAATTTTGTATCCCTCAAGGGAACACAACTCGTTTTTTTAGTCCAATCAATCTGACAAATTAAAACATTTAAAACACTAGAAAGACCTGAAGGTCTTGAGTCGCTCCACTGGCCTATTTTTCTATAAATATTAAATCCAAGTTTTGACTAGATTTTTGAATACTTGTTGTTCTTAAAGCAAAAACAAAGTCAAAAGCAGCAATCATGTGGTCAATGCAAAAAGAAAGTAAATGATTGACTAATATTTTAGGGATGTTAGAGCGATAATAAATTTGAAAACTGTGATTTTGCCAAATTCAAGGACACATAATTCAGTATGTATATTTAAAATCAAATCAAAAATTAAACACATGCAAGATCTTATGGTCACTATCATTCTGTTCAAATTTTGTCTATATTAGTCAATATTTGTGGCTCCAGGAGTGGAAAAAGTGTCGAAAACTGAAATTTTGTCAATTTCAAGGGCACATAACTCAGATTGTAACAGTGTGATCATGTTGAAAATTACAAATAAGCAAGATCTTGATAACAACAAGATTATTTCCAAGTATCATCTTGATTGGTTAACATTTGTGGTTGTTAGAGTGAAAACGATGTCGAAAATGGCAATTTTGTCAAATCCAAGGGCACGTAACTCCTGATGTAAGATTCCGATCAGGCTGAAAATTACACCCAGGCAGCATATCATGCTTATATATATTCTGTCCAAGTTTTGTCTTGATTGGTCAATATTTGTAGATGCTAGAGTGGTAACAACAAATTGTGGACAGACGGACAGACGGACAGACGGACGGACGACGGACAAAAAGCGACCACAATAGCTCAGGTGAGCTAAAAATTAGAATGCCTTTATCACTTCTTGCATGTGTCTGTTGCTCTGAGCCAACATTTAGCTGATCTCTTTTTTAAACCAGACCTGTGGCTCATTCTCATTCTTTTGACCCTGCCTTTGACCGACATAATTACATTTAATTACATTTTTTGGACTTTCTTGGTAGAAAACATAGTGGGAAATCAAGAAATTGCTTGGACATGCAATTTCTTCATTTCTTCATTTCCCATAAAACAATTTTCTCAAGCATTTTTTATGGGTTTCAAAAAGCGTCACTGTGTGGGAATGGGCTGAGCCAATCAGAGACATTGCCCATCTCTCTGGAGCTTGCAGAAGAGCGACATAGGCAGCAAAAGTGACAATTTTTTTCGAGAAGTATTTGAAAATAACTTACTTTTAGTTCTGGAAGCAGTTCTTTAGATGGTGTGGTTGGTGTGTTTGTTTTGGATTGTAGAGCTAGGCTGGTCGAGGCTGTCTTGTCCTCAAAAAATGCTTGTAGTTGGTTGTATGTACCCGGTGTCTCTAACTGGTGTCTGTAATATACACATGAAATATATGATGTCAATTTACTCTTTCCTAAACAGGACCTGGTTTTGACATCCTGATAAACAGCAGTTTCTCCTTTTGCCTCAATTTTTTTTCTGTGTCATATTGTACACAAACCCTTTCTTTCTTACCATGAATTTTGTCATCTGGAGTACCTTTCCAATTGGATCACCCCAAAAATTGTGCCGTTTTGGAAAAGGTTAAAAGATTTTCAACCAGAGCTACAGATATGAGGGGGTAGAGGCATTCTACATGAGAATCTATAACATTGGCTTTGAAACAACACATTTAGTATGCCTTTACCCCTCTTATCTTATGATCTGCTCGCCTAACTTGAGTCTCTAGAAACTGAAAGTGTCTGTATAGTAGTGTGTATTAGTTGGACAATATACCCAGCTGCAACGGATCCAGGATTTCCGTGATGGGAGGGTCAACAAAAATACAGATAGAGGGGTTCCTTTTCCTAGTATTACACAAATTTGATCAAATTTTTGCATGAAAATGAAATAATCAAGCTACAGAGGGAATATGTAATATAGTCTATAAAACAATCTCACCTAACTTGAGTCTCTAGAAACTGTAAGTGTCTGTACAGTAGTGTGTATGAGTTAGACAATATACCCACTGACTTCATTCTAGCCCTTCTCTCTATACTTTAACCCTTGTCATCTATATAAAATTATAATGTATGTAAGTCTATAAAACAATCTCACCTAACTTGAGTCTTTAGAAACTGTAAGTGTCTGTATAGCAGTGTGTATGAGTTAGACAATATACCCACTGACTTCATTCTAGCTCTTCTCTCTATACTTTAACCCTTGTCATCAATATAAAATTATAATGTATGTAAGTCTATAAAACAATCTCACCTAACTTGAGTCTCTAGAAACTGTAAGTGTCTGTATAGCAGTGTGTATGAGTTAGACAATATACCCACTGACTTCATTCTAGCCCTTCTCTCTATACTTTAACCCTTGTCATCTATATAAAATTATAATGTATGTAAGTCTATAAAACAATCTCACCTAACTTGAGTCTTTAGAAACTGTAAGTGTCTGTATAGCAGTGTGTATGAGTTAGACAATATACCCACTGACTTCATTCTAGCTCCTCTCTCTATACTTTAACCCTTGTCATCAATATAAAATTATAATGTATGTAAGTCTATAAAACAATCTCACCTAACTTGAGTCTCTAGAAACTGTAAGTGTCTGTACAGTAGTGTGTATGAGTTAGATAATATACCCACTGACTTCATTCTAGCTCCTCTCTTTATTCTTTAACCCTTGTCTTTAATATATAATAAAGTCTATAAAACAATCTCACCTAACTTGAGTCTCTAGAAACTGTAAGTGTCTGTATAGCAGTGTGTATGAGTTAGACAATATACCCACTGACTTCATTCTAGCTCCTCTCTCTATACTTTAACCCTTGTCATCAATATAAAATTATAATGTATGTAAGTCTATAAAACAATCTCACCTAACTTGAGTCTCTAGAAACTGTAAGTGTCTGTATAGTAGTGTGTATGAGTTAGATAATATACACACTGACTTCATTCTAGCTCTTCTCTCTATACTTTAACCCTTGTCATCAATATAAAATTATAATGTATGTAAGTCTATAAAACAATCTCACCTAACTTGAGTCTCTAGAAACTGTAAGTGTCTGTATAGCAGTGTGTATGAGTTAGACAAGATACCCACTTACTTCATTCTAGCTCCTCTCTCTATACTTTAACCCTTGTCATCAATATAAAATTATAATGTATGTAAGTCTATAAAACAATCTCACCTAACTTGAGTCTCTAGAAACTGTAAGTGTCTGTATAGCAGTGTGTATGAGTTAGACAAGATAGCCACTGACTTCATTCTAGCTCCTCTCTTTATACTTTAATCCTTGTCATCAATATAAAATTATAATGTATGTAAGTCTATAAAACAATCTCACCTAACTTGAGTCTCTAGAAACTGTAAGTGTCTGTACAGTAGTGTGTATGAGTTAGACAAGATACCCACTGACTTCATCCTAGCTCCTCTCTTTATACTTTAACCCTTGTCATCAATATATAATGTATTCTATAAAACAATCTCACCTAACTTGAGTCTTTAGAAACTGTAAGTGTCTGTATAGCAGTGTGTATGAGTTAGACAATATACCCACTGACTTCATTCTAGCTCCTCTCTCTATACTTTAACCCTTGTCATCAATATAAAATTATAATGTATGTAAGTCTATAAAACAATCTCACCTAACTTGAGTCTCTAGAAACTGTAAGTGTCTGTACAGTAGTGTGTATGAGTTAGACAATATACCCACTGACTTCATTCTAGCTCCTCTCTCTATACTTTAACCCTTGTCATCAATATAAATTTATAATGTATGTAAGTCTATAAAACAATCTAACCTAACTTGAGTCTCTAGAAACTGTAAGTGTCTGTACAGTAGTGTGTATGAGTTAGACAATATACCCACTGACTTCATTCTAGCCCTTCTCTCTATACTTTAACCCTTGTCATCAATATAAAATTATAATGTATGTAAGTCTATAAAACAATCTCACCTAACTTGAGTCTTTAGAAACTGTAAGTGTCTGTACAGTAGTGTGTATGAGTTAGATAATATACCCACTGACTTCATTCTAGCTCCTCTCTTTATACTTTAACCCTTGTCTTTAATATATAATAAAGTCTATAAAACAATCTCACCTAACTTGAGTCTCTAGAAACTGTAAGTGTCTGTATAGCAGTGTGTATGAGTTAGACAATATACCCACTGACTTCATTCTAGCTCCTCTCTCTATACTTTAACCCTTGTCATCAATATAAAATTATAATGTATGTAAGTCTATAAAACAATCTCACCTAACTTGAGTCTCTAGAAACTGTAAGTGTCTGTATAGTAGTGTGTATGAGTTAGACAAGATACCCACTGACTTCATTCTAGCTCCTCTCTTTATACTTTAATCCTTGTCATCAATATAAAATTATAATGTATGTAAGTCTATAAAACAATCTCACCTAACTTGAGTCTCTAGAAACTGTAAGTGTCTGTACAGTAGTGTGTATGAGTTAGACAAGATACCCACTGACTTCATTCTAGCTCCTCTCTTTATACTTTAATCCTTGTCATCAATATATAATGTATTCTATAAAACTATCTCACCTAACTTGAGTCTCTAGAAACTGTAAATGTCTGTACAGTAGTGTGTATGAGTTAGACAAGATACCGACTGACTTCATTCTAGCTCCTCTCTTTATACTTTAATCCTTGTCATCAATATATAATGTATTCTATAAAACAATCTCACCTAACTTGAGTCTCTAGAAACTGTAAGTGTCTGTATAGCAGTGTGTATGAGTTAGACAATATACCCACTGACTTCATTCTAGCTCCTCTCTCTATACTTTAACCCTTGTCATCAATATAAATTTATAATGTATGTAAGTCTATAAAACAATCTCACCTAACTTGAGTCTCTAGAAACTGTAAGTGTCTGTATAGCAGTGTGTATGAGTTAGATAATATACCCACTGACTTCATCCTAGCTCCTCTCTCTATTTCACTCTCCACGGGCATGTTCTCAAAACACGCCAAACCATACAGGTTGTCTTTACGAAAATACCTGCAGAATAAATGAAAATAATCTACCCTTTTACCAGATGGTAAAATTTTAGGCTGTGGTATAGTTTAACAGAGCTACAGGTAAGTGCATGGGTTAACCCATTACCAGACTGCAAAATTTCGGACTGTTCCAAATTAAAAGATGTTGCAGAAGACATTTTTAAATCAATGAAATCTAAATTATATTGGTCTTAAACTCATTTTGGGTAGAAAATATTGTGGGAAATGAAGAAATTGCTTGTCACAAGCAATTTCTTCATTTTTCACAATGTTTTCCAAAGCCATTGTGTTATAAAGTGTCAATAGGTGTCACTGTGTTGTAATTTAATTAAAGGGTTTTAGAATGCAATACATGTATTTCATTCATTGTTCAATAAATCCCATGACGCATGTAGTGGTTACTCATTGGAATCGTCTCATCAAGACATTTCAACTGCAATATATGCAATACCAAAACAACTTGAGGATCAGACAAGATTTTAACCCTTGTGACTTTGTCCTGTTGACTTTTAATCTTGTTTAAATCAAATAGCCCATTAAAGTGACATTTGAATTAGGAAGATTTTGCAACAAAAACTGCACAGAAAGCAGACAGTATATGCTAAGATGAGACTACATATCTATGTAGGCTGATCTTAGCCTATACTGTCTGTCAAAAGGTTTGTTCTCAAAAGTACTGGAATATGACATGAACAGAGATTTTGAAAGGGTTAACTTGATCCATTCCAAGGCAGTAACACTTTTTGATGCCCCTGAAGAAATATGCTTTCAGAGAAAACATTGAAGAAAATGGAGAAACTACTTGTGAAAAGCAATTTCTTCATTTCACACAATGCTTTCTAATCCAAAATGCAAAGTTGTTTAAATTTCATCAACTTGAAATTGTCATCTGCATCATCTTTGAATTTGGACAAGTACAAAACTTTGCTGTCTGGTAATGGGTTAATATCAACTTGTCTCAAACTACTTCCCTTGGTGTGAACATTGTTAATCCATTACCAGAAGACAAAATTTTGGACTGTTCAAACATGAAAACTGTTACAGACGACATTTTCAAGTTGATGAAATTTTAAGGACAGATCCTCCATTTATTTCCTACGGTAAGATTTTTTTTATTTTTTCTGTACTGATTTTTAAATATATGTGAAGTAAAAAAAATGACTTAAAAACTATAGGTCACCAAGCGAATTAAAAAGTTATTGGAATTTAAGGGAGACTACTCTTGTCTAAAATTGCAAAAATGAGGTGTCACTTAAATACCCACAAAAAAGGTGTTCGAAATGACTAGGATTACATAAATAAGTCTTTATTGTGTTCAATATGTTTTATTCTGTCTAAATGAGTATCAATCTTGGAAAATTTAGTGATGATTTTGAAATTTTTAGTAAAACATTCTTTCAAAAGTAGCTGATATTGCTCTTTTCTCGCAACGTTTCTGATAATAAAAAATATTCCAGCGGTAAGAATTTTTTCTTTTTTGGTATAGACATAGTGCTTGGTCATACCTACAAAAACAAAAAAAGAAAAATATATCAAACCAAGCGTTTTTCTTAGTTATACGTAAAATTCGGTTTACTTTTTGCAGCTCTGTCCGAAATTGTATCACTATTTTTATCCATTTTCTTCCTCATTACCAACTTTACATAATAGAAAGTGTCATCTGTTGTGTCCATCTGAAGCGGACTAGCTCATAAAGACGCCACTTTGCTTTCGTTGCTCCGTTTCCTATTGCTAACGACACATGTTGAACGCGTAACAGAAAGCGAATTGTACCATCCGAGTACTATTACACTTTAATTGGCCAAACAGAGAAAATTGAAATAACCGAAAAGGATCTTGTAATTTATCAAATAAACATTAACTAAATGTAAAGAAATACATTTGCTGAAAAGGCCAATCACTGAAACAGCTTTATTTCGTTATTTAGGATATGCGCAGTAAGTTGCGCAGTAACAACTGGAGGATCTGTCCTTAACAAGAGGACCATGATGGTCCTATATCGCTCACCTGAACCAAAATGATATGAGCAACACTTACATTCAATTCAATTGATATGTATGACTTTAAGACTGAATATGAACTTATGGTCAATAACGTTGTGAAAATCAAACTCATCTGAGCTCTTATGGTGCCCAACATTGTTTTTTTTTTTAAATAATTGTAGATTCTAGAGTGTAAACAAGGTAAAAAACAGCCAATATGGTAATTTTATCAAATTCAAGGGCACATAACTCTCGTTTTTCTGGTCAGATCAGACTTAAAATCAAACTTATCCAAGATCTTATATTCTCCAACATTGTGTCCAAGAAGATTGAGTAATAATTGTAGATTCTAGAGTGTAAACAAGGTCGAAAACAGCCGAAAATGGCAATTTTATCAAATTCAAGGGCACATAACTCTCGTCTTTCTGGTCAAATCAGACTGAAAATCAAAATCATCTGAGATTTTATGGTCTCCAACATTGTGTCCAAGATTTGTCTTGATTGGTCAATAATTGTAGATTCTAGAGTGTGAACAAGGTCGAAAACAGCCAAAAGTGACAATTTTGCCAAATTCAATGGCGCATAACACTCATCTTTCTGATCAGATCAGACTGAAAATCGAACTTATCCAAGATCTTATGCTCCCCAACATTGTGTCCAAGTTTCGTTTTGATTGATTGATAATTGTAGATTCTAGACAGTAAACTCACTCACTCACTATCCTGTTTTGATTATCCAGGCCATCAATTAGTCCTCTACAGAGGGTGGGGCCTGGCTGCCAAGTCGAGATCGGAGTCTCCCTCTCCACATCAGGCAATTGGAGGGGTCGATGTTTGTCATTCCTACTGCCTCGCGGTCCCTATTCACCAGCTCTTCCCATGTTAGTTTTGGTCTACCGCGTCCTCTGCGTTCTTGTACATTCATGGATCGAACATTCGATACCCATCCGTTGTTCCGTTCCACGTGGCCAAACCATCTCAGTCTGTTTGCCCTAAGGATCACTGACAGGTCTTTGATGCGAAGCTGGGATATTAAGGTCTCCAGTGTCACTTTGTCTTCCGGCTTTGTACCACACATCCACCGTATCATGGCCTTGTCATTGCGTATCAGCTTTTTCAGGGTGCTGGATGTCACTGCCCATGTCTCAGACCCGTAGAGCAGTACGGGTCGTATGTAGCTAGAGTATAGACGGCCTCTGGTAGAAATTGGAAGGTTCCTGCTGGTTAAGATTGGTAGGAGTTCCCTGAATTTTTTCCAGGCAGACTTGCATCTTGTAGTTACCGCTAGCTCACAGCCACCATCTGCTGATAGTGTGTCGCCTAAGTAGCAGAAGTTTGGTAGTACTTCAAGTGTGTCCTGTCCGATAGTTACTTCGGTTAGGATGTTGTAGTCTTTTGGAGCGAGTGTACCAAGGCATCTCCCACATTTAAAGTTCGGATCTGGTTTCAATGGCCCTTTTATCCCGCTACATTTCTTGTGGACCCAGTGGGAGCAGCTGTTACAGTGGATTGAGTTTTGGCCGGTTCCACTTAGACATATGGCGCATGGATACTTTCCTGTCTTCTTCTCAGGTATTTGGCTTGGGCTGGAGATCATCACCTCGGTCTTATTCATATTCACCCTGAGGCCTTTCTCTTCCATACCTGTCTTCCAGTCTTTGATTCTCTTAATGAGTGCTTCCAGGGAAGTATCGACAATGGCAAGGTCGTCTGCATAGAGTACCTCCCATGGGCAGCTGGTGCGGAAGTGTATTGACAGAGCTTCTAGGACAATTATGAATAAAAGTGGACTTAACACGGACCCCTGATGAACACCGACCTTGACGTCAAATTCCTCGCTGTAGGTTGTACCAACTCGAGCACGGCTTCTTGCATTACAGTACATGGACTGTATCACCTTTATTAGCCATTCATGCACTCCGAGCTTACGCAGAGCCCACCAGATGACTTTCCTGGGGACGCGATCAAATGCTTTCTCAAGGTCGACGAAGGCCATATACAGTGGCCTGTTAGCAGCGATGTACTTCTCCTGAAGTTGCCTTATGATGAATATTGCATCTATTGTGCCTTTACCAGGCATGAAGCCATACTGCATCTCGTCGATGTCTACTTGTTGTCTGATCAGCTGCTCGACAACTCGTTCCAGAATTTTCATCACTTGGTCGATGAGTTTCAGTCCTCTGTAATTGCCCCTATTCAACGCATCACCCTTTCCCTTGTATAAACAAGGTCTAAAACAGCCGAAAACGGCAATATTGACAAATTCAAGGGCACATAACTCTCGACTTTCTGATCAGATCAGACTGAAAATCAAACTCATCCAAGATCTTATGGTCCCCAACATTGTGTCCAAGTGTTGTCTTGATTTATTAATAATTGTAGATTCTAGAGTGTGAACAAGGTCGAAAACAGCCAAAACTGGCAATTTTGCCCAATTCAAGGGCGCATAACTCTCATCTTTCTGGTCAGATCAGACTGAAAATCAAAGTCATCCAAGATCTTATGGTCCCCAATATTGTGTCCAAGTTTTGTTTTGATTGATTGATAATTGTAGATTCTAGATAATAAACAAGGTCGAAAACGGCAATTTTGACAAATTCAAGGGCACATAACTCTTGACTTTCTGATAAGATCAGACTGAAAATCAACCTCATCCAAAATCTTATGGTCCCCAACATTGTGTCCAAGTTTTGTCTTGATTTATTAATAATTGTAGATTCTAGAGTGTGAACAAGGTCGAAAACAGCCAAAAATGGCAATTTTGCCCAATTTAAGGGCGCATAACTCTCATCTTTCTGGTCAGATCAGACTGAAAATCTAACTCATCCGAGATCTTATGGTCCCCAACACTGTGTCCAAGTTTTGTCTTGATTGATTTATAATTGTAGATTCCAGAGTGTAAACAAGGTCGAAAACAGCCAAAAATGGCAATTTTGTCAAATTCAAGGGCACATAACTCTCAACTTTCTGATCAGATCAGACTGAAAATCAAACTCATCCGAGATCGTGTGCTCCCCAACATTATGTCCAAGTTTTGTCATGATTTATAAATAATTGTAGATTCTAGAGTGTAAACAAGGTCGAAAAGAGCCAAAAATGGCAATTTTGCCCAATTCAAGGGCACACAACTCTCATCTTTCTGGTCAGATCAGACTGAAAATCAAACTCATCCGAGATCTTATGGTCTCCAACATTATGTCCAAGTTTTGTCTTGATTGATCAATAATTGTAGATGCTAGAGTGTAAACAAACTTAAAAACAGCATTTTTTGACATTCAAGGGCAGATAACTCCGCACTTTCCGGTCCGATCAGGCCCATAATCCAACTTGTCCGAGAACTTATGATCATACTTGTTTTTGCCAAGTTTGATCAAGATTGCCTACCTTTTGTGGATGCTAGAGTGTAAAAACCCCAAATGTTGACGGACGGACGGACGCCGGACAAAAAGTGACCACAATAACTCACCTCGAGCACTTCGTGCTCAGGTGAGCTAAAAATCTGCACATTTTGGGTTGGAAAACATTGTGGAAAATGAAGAAATTGCTTATTACAAGCAATTTCTTCATTTTCCATGATGTTTTCCCAAGCATTTTCTTGTAAGGGAGTCACAAGGCGTCACTGTGAAGTAATGGGTTAACAAAATTACTTACACAAAATCTTTAACCTGTGTATGTGAACCACTGACCATAGCTTTAAACTCCACACCTTCTAAATCAGAATCTTCTGGCATGCACCACTCTACCATATTACCTGAATAAGTACATTTATCATTAATAGATTAAAATGACATTTTCTTCAAAAATTTGACCAGAGTTTATCTCAGAAGACTCTAACATATAATTCGAGTTGTCTCTGATGAAAAATTTGTTCTTTGATATGTTGATGTCGCTCATTTACATCAGAGCGCACTACCATTCAAAAACAATGGAAAGTTTGACACAAGTTGTGGCGCTTTGTTCACCGTCCGATCTTAAAAGATATCCTTAAAATGCCTTAAGATACCAATCAATGAACCATTTATTGTCATGCCTGGCGAAAAATTTTAGACCAAAAAGTATTTCTAAAAGGTTTATAGGCAATGTTTTGCAAAAACCCTCACCTGAACAGCCATTGATTAAAATGACCTACTTTCCGTTGTTTTTAAGTGGCAGTGCGCTCTGATGTAAATGAGCGACATCAACATATCAAAGAGCGTATTTACATCAGAGAAAACTCAGATTATGTAACATATTGACCGCAAACTTTAGCAGTAGAGCTGGGACGGGTAGAAAATTTATACCCGGGTACCCGTGGTCGTATTACCCGCGGGTACTCGAGTACCCGATGATGATGATTCAAAAACACCAAGTTATCTATAAATATTTTTTCTATCTTGGCACTTGTTTGCTATACATGGCTTCAAACAACCACACTTCGTCGACGTCTTCTTCAAAAAGCGAAAATTGGCAATTCTTTAGTCTTCTTCAAGACAACGAGAAGACCAAATGCAATATTGGAAAACACTTTTTATGTTTTTTTTTTTTTTGTACTATTCTGCGACAAAAAAGACTGGTCAAACTTTTGCAGACACACATCTTACTGACAAAACACTGGTGAAACCTCGCATCTACAGCTTGAATAAGCTGGCATTTAGAGATTTCGATCCCCTAACGTGAATTTTAGTTGATGACACTTGCTAAATATTAGGATCGCTTCAGGCCCATAGGAACAGTGCCTGGGGCACCAAGGAAATGCCGAATTTTCCGTTCCAATTTACCCCCCCCCCCCATATTCAGACACAGGGGCTTCATCCACCCCAATATGAAATTGCTTCATACGGGCCTGTGCTTACAGAACGCAAAGATAATCCAGTCTGAAAATTCTAACATTTCCATGGACGTAGCCTGGAATTGTGTAATGTTGAAGCCAAGAGCGTTTTATCGAGACATTTTCACGCATTTTGACGCCCCCTAAACAGAAAAGCTCTGGAAAACCTTTCGGAAAACGAAGATTTTGCTTGTGACAAGCAATTTCTGCATTTTCCACAATGTTTTCTAGACAGAGAGACCAAGAATGTAAAATTACATTCACTGGAAACTGTCGTCTTCAACATCTTTAAATAAAAGAGTCCGTTTCGTATCAGATCGTAATGGGTTTGGGGGTGCCGGGCATCTAAGGGTCTATTTTTCACAACTTTTCTTGGAAAGACCACTGGACGCACTTGCAAAATGATTATGTTGAAGCACAGGCTTCCAGGCCTCCGCCTAGGTACGCACCTCAGCCCCCCCCCCCCACACACACACACTAAAGTATCCCAAATAGATAAGGGGTGTAACCATTTCAAACTGTTTGGATGGTCTTCTTCCGGCTCATAATCAAGTAAAATGTTGACCCACGGTCAAAAAGGCATGAATATTACGAACTTGTTAAAAAAAGCTTTCCCTTTAGTTAGGTCATTTAAGAAACCGGGTACCGGGTAATGATTTAGTACCCGGGTACTGGTGTTACCCGGCCCGATACCCGGGTACTCGAGTACTCGTCCCTGCCCTATTTAGCAGAGTCTAAACATGAGTGATACCTAGACACTAATCGGAGTCTTCTCTGATGAAAATTCGCTCTTTGATATTCGGATGTCGCTTTTCATGACATCCAAATACGAAATCTATCAAAGAGCCAATTTTCATCAGAGAGGACTCAGATTATCCAGACACCTACCAAAAAGCATTTTCAGATTGGATTCATCACTTCAAAAGTGCATCCTACAGGGTTCAACATTAACCTGTGCCTGACAGACATTACCTGCCTACTGCTTGGTCAGGGCTAGTTAGATCCCCAAGATGCAGGACCGACAGGTCAGTCTCATTTCAAATCTCAGTATCAATTACCATAATGAAAATATAGGATATGTGACACAAGAACATAGGCCCTTTAAAAATTTCATTCAATAGTGATTCAAAACTGGCCTTTAAGCTTATGAAAGGATTAATGTTGTTTACACCTTTTCCATATTATCCTTCCGATACAATTATTTGGTCAGGACCAGTTCATATTTTGTCAGGGCTAGCAGCATCTGGCAGTAACAAGCCCGACTCTCTTCTTCTTCCGTTGTGGAGTGGACTCAGACTGAGTGATAATACTCCAGCGCAAGGTGGGTCAAAAGAAATCTCTGGCAACCGAAAAAGTTAATGTTAAACCCTGATCCTAGACAAAGTGGAATATGTTAAAGGGCTCTTATGACTAAATCTGCAGATATATTATGTACAAACATATGACTAAATTAGTAAAGTGTGGCGCCACACTAATTAAGTACAAATGCCCCTGGCCTCACACATTTTTTTGTATAGAAAAGATTGTGATCATGTGAATGGGTTAAAGATTCACTCTGGTAAAAACTTTGCAACTTTGTAATTTGGATATCATATAAGGATAAAGGGTTACAATATACACAGCTGAACAGTGATGGGCTTTCACAATGCAGGGCTTTTTCTCCAGAAATTGTGAAGAGGCCCTAGCCTGTCGTTTTGTGAAATTTCGCGTCAAATTTGGCCAAATTGTGAAAAATATACTTACAGTAGGTTTATCTATTTAAAACAACAAAATTTCAGATTGGTCAGGTTAAAATCTGACCAAGAAGTTGGCTGCAGATGACAAATTAATGCTGAAGTTAAATCTAAAAAATATCATATGTCAATAATTCTTTCTCAAACGACACCTGGTCATTAATAAGAAAAGCCTGGGAAAACATTAGTAAAGGAAGACACACTAAGTGGAAGTCGGCACTCTCGGATTAGTGACATGACTGTCACACTGGGGTTGGGATGGGTTCAACACTGTCATCTGGGGCCGAAGCCCCAGGTTGGGCGCAGTTATTAATTTCAGATTCGTCGTCCGTCGTTCTGATTAAAATGATCAAGAAGAGAGCGTGGCATATTTACAAAAGCTAACAAACTTTTGTGATTTGTCAGTTGCAGATTTTTTTATTGATGTCACGATATATTTCCCATTTCTAGACGTCATGTTTTCCCCTTGCTATTTTTTTTGTTTTGTTTATGCAGTGCCTTATTATTTGCATATGATACATCAATATACAAAGAGAATAATGTTCTTTGTAATTGGGTTATTACATCATTCTTGATTTCCAATCGTTTTCATCATTAACATTACTGGTAACTCATGAGATAAAGTAGAACGAATTAAACTAAACTCATGTCTGAGAAAATACATTCGTAAAACGATGTAATAATGTGAAAAACAGTGTTGGTGTTCGATTAATGAATCAGCAAAATTCCAATCAAACGCGACTAGACTAGTACCCGTCATATAACCATGTATAACAACATAGTGGAATTAGAAACGGGAACAAGTCAATCTCGCGACCTCTTGTTTTTGCCGAGACTTCCCATGAAGATGTAAATAACTTCTACTTTCAATTCGCAACGGCCGCTGTATTTTACAAATAGCTGACTTCGAGACTTTGGGCTTAAAATTGACAAATTATGATAATCAACAGACTTCTGATTGGGAATTTTATTACCGATTTTTGTGAAATTTTCTTGCCACAGTTGTGAAAAACAGGCTTTTCGCGATTGTGAAGTCACCGAAGATCGGCCTCTACTAAAGAAGGAGAAAAAGCCCTGCAATGTAACAGCTGTTAACCTGTTATGGTTAGTCATCATTCATGATAATGTCACACATATTTCATACTGTATGGTTCATTTATTTTACCTTAATTTATATCAAAGAATTTTCATTCAAACTCAAACATTATGCCTGCATATAGTGCTTATAAATATAGGTTGTAAACCATGCAATTTCTCCTTTTAGCAAAATGTTTTTCAACTCTTATAAAACTTCATAAGCATGACACTGAAGCTTTTGAACACACCATATATATATATATTGTTTTCTATAATACTAAAAAGCAAATAGAGAAACATGAAAAACTGATAAGAAGCAGTTTCTCATTTTCCCTCAATGATTTCATTTGATTTTAACTATTATTCTATCTGATTTATTCATCTTATGCGACACTTGAAATTCGAAAACCTTAAAATATTGTCATTTTCAAAATGTTATTATAAAATGCTGTGACTAACCTGACCGTGTATCGAAAGCCACAACAAAGATGCAGACAATCAGGTCGGGTTCGACACCAGACGGTGTCGTAACCGTCGCATTCACAAAGATCCTGTCGTCGGCGCAGACCGCGTTTGATCTCACTGGTTCTGTAGGAAATAAGTTTGGTTTCTTCCTGTGTCGTGTGACATTGTTGTCATTGTTCTCCGAGGAAAGCAGAGGAGCCCTCTCCTCTTCCGCCATCCTGTCAATTTTTGTGTGTATTGATTTTTGCTGCTTCCGGTTTGGATAAATCGAAAGCGGAAATGGACAAAGCGGAAATTCGTTTTAGGTGTCACTCCTGCTAATTTTATCATTTCAATCAGGGACGTAACCGCATTTTTTTCCACCGGCCAAATATCGAAAGCCATTAGAGCCGACACAATGATATGACATAAATACAGATATTTTTATATATGTAACCAATCACGCTAAAAGGGATCTTATTAGAAGTCCAAAAATCCAAATTTTGACAAACTGATCAGACTCCGCAAAGGTAGGCTAAGTTTACCCGTTATCGTATGTGAAAAATGGGATATAGTAAGATAGGGAAACATTCCATATTTAGAAAATTACATAAAAGTGAAAACTATCGGCCCTAGTCTGGCTGCGAGGACTGCGCAGACTGACTAGGGTCGATATTTTTCACACTTCCTGTAGGGTTCCTTTTAGCGTGACGTACGGGTCCCTTGCATCGGTTTTCCCCCAACTTTTATATTTCTTATTATAGAATTAGGAAAATAAACTTTTAAAAAAGAGAAAAAGATGGAAGGGAGAAACTGGTGGTCGTCAAAACAATTTTTATGTTTTCCATATTCGAGAGGTAGAGCATTGACTTCATATCACGATCACGAGATTCCGGGTTTGATCTCCGGTAGCGAAGGTTGACCTTGGCTTCTCATTTGCCCACACACTCGACAAATGTTGCCAGACTTGCGACTTCGATTAGGAGCATACAGCTTCAGACAATTAACATGAAAGGAGGCAAAGCCTAAATACGGGCGAAAATATGTCCGCTTAATTTTAATTAATTCCTCTACCGATGAAAAACAACAATCGAACTAGACTACAAACTGGCAAAATACAGCTGAGTTAACCCTCTCCCAAACGACACAATTTTTGTGTTGTTTGATTTGAAAACTGACACAATTGACATAATGGATGTTAATTAAGACAGGATTGGTGTAAAATATGACACAGAAAATATCAAGACAAAAGGAGAAACTGCTGGTTATCAGCAGTTTCTTCTTTTGTTTCAATGTTTTCCTACGCCTTTTATATCAGGTACGGCAAAACCAGGTCTTGTTTGGGAAAGGGTTAAACAAGTTAAATTCCTGAAACACATTTCCCTCTGTGAGAGTATTTTATATCATTACGAATCGACGTTACTGTATGACAAAGGTAGGCCTACGTGTTGTTTAATAGTTTGAATTAAAAAGTCATATCAACGAGGTCAAGTCACTTAAACATGATACAGGGAACAATCAAAAGAATCAGTTCCATCAAAGAATTTAAGGATTGTAACCTATAATTATCTACAAAACACTTCTTGCATCTTCGGGCGTCATCAATGGCAACGGAAATTAACGAGTGATACTCTCGTCAATTTCCAGACGTCACCCGTGGCAACGGAAATTCGAATGACGCCCGAAGATGCACGAACTATTTTGTAGGCTAGTTAGGGATGGGTTCTAATCCTTGAATGGCGAATTTTTTGTCAAACGAATGTCCGTAGAAATCATTCCTAGTATGATAAAACCGCATTGTCTAGCTCTAGACTGTTTGCTGAAACGGGATGCTAGAGCAGGATAACTCTAATTATTGTCGTCCACAACTCAAGTCAAGTAGGAAAAGTTAGACAATTTCGTTGTTAAGGATGGGGTTAAATAGTCATTCGAGATTGGCATCGGGAATATGGACTATTGCAAAACAATATATCCATGTACTTCTGAAACATGTATTTTATGTTTTTCCAAATCAAAGCAATTAAGGCTGTTCAAATTTAAAAGATGTTGTATCTACTCATGCCAAGTGTAGTTGATACCACCGAGGATGTCCGTATACTCGTAATAGGGGTGTGCAGCATGTAATCCGAGTCTTCTCTGATGAAAATTCGCCCTTTGATATTTGGATGTCGAAAATAGCGACATCCAAATATCAAAGTGCGAATTTTCATCAGAGAAGACTCGGATTATGCAGCAGTGTACTAGATGTTTTACCCACACCAAACCTACGGGCTCTGTTGTTTCCATAGGGGTCTGTAATTTGACTCGTAGCATCTTATACTCATATAAATCAATAACAAACATGAGTGTAAAGTGCTAAGAGTCAAATTACAGACCCCTATGATGCTACCGAGATGGCACTCACTCATCAATATCATTTCCGACAAAGTCAATCCTTGTCTTTCTAGTCTTTCTGGTGTTTCTGACTTCTGGAAGTTCATTCCCATTACAGAGCTATAAGCCAATGCAAGGAATTGCACGCCATGCCTATCAATACTATCTGAGACGTAGCGCTAGAGGGACTTCTGCGATCATAAGTCTCGGTCGAAATACCATCATGGATTCTGAAACAACAGATTGACCAACTGATCGTAGCTCTGTTGTTGGTGCTGCAAATCCGAAGTCATGTGTGGTAATTACGGGACTTTGTTCTGATGTGTTTCAGGATCGTATACAATAAATACAGTGATATGACAGAAACAAAACAAACAAAAAAAAGAAAAAAAAAGAAAAAAAAAACACACACACACACACACAAAGCAAACAAACACACAACTTAAAAAAACCCTAAGTAATACTAAACTAATATATTTACTGATATATTATAAAAGTGTTATTTGATATCACAATGAGTTATCAACTCACCAACTTAATGAAACATACAAAATGAATAGACCTTATAAAGGATGAAAGGATACATAATTATCCATATCGCAACACTGTTTTATAATGATAATTAGCACGAAACATCGCATTTCACACAAGTTTTTGAAGTGGCAATACATCGTTGAACATCTGCAATTATGTAAATGTTTTAGCAAAAGTTTAACCCTCTCTCGAACAAAAAACATTTAGACTGTTCAAACTTGAAAGCTCACACAGACAACAACTTATAACATATAAAAAGTGTTTTCTGTCAGAAAATGTGAAAACCAGGTGTATTTTTGGGAAGCATATTTTGCAAAATTTTCTTCTCTTTACAGCCACCTTTCTCTGCACTTTACCATTCCCTGCATACCACACAACATCTTCCGGTCCTCCTCACTATAAATAGTTCTATCAAAAGCAAAGATAACTGAAGTAACAGTCATTCGAATATTCAATATGTAAGTCTGAAGTTACGTGTAGGTATTGAATTGTGTGACTAAAAATGAAACATTCAATTAATCATGCCTCCAAGAGAAGAAAAGACAGACGTAGTAATTTGCTTTATTATGGTTCAAAGATCAGTCCAATGACCTTCCTTGTAAATGGGTCAGTCAAGTTTACTGAACTATGAAATATATTCAAAGCTTACACAACCGATAAATATGCATGAGGCTTTGCTAAAAATAGATAGCATGGAATCAAAGTATTCAAGGTATTCAAATGGATAATCAAAGTACCTAATCAAAGTAGTGAAAGTACTCTACGAATCAAAGTATGCAAGGTATTCAAATGGATAAGCAAAATACATAATCAAAGTACTCTACTTCTGGACAGGCCTATATTATCAACAAATTTGCTTCCCAACATTACTTTCAGTACTTTGATTCTTTATGGTCATTGGTCAAGCAAAGACATTTCAAGATAGAGAGTTGATATTTCAACATTTTCTCTGATCAAAATTGACCCTTTTCCATTATCGTTTTAGTCCGAACCCGCAGAAAACTTCCGGTAATCCGAGTCTTCTCTGATGAAAATTCGCTCGTTGATATTTGTATGTCGCTATTTACACCAGAGCGCTGTCCCATTGAAAAACAGAAGAAAAGTCCGACACAAGTTATGCCGCGGAATTTTCTTTTGTTTTTGAATGGGACCACGCTCTGATGTAAATAGCGACACCAAAATAACAAAGAGCGAATTTTCATCAGAGAAGACTCGGATTAACTTCCGGTGGCAGAAAATGGGTTTATGGGAAATTAACATTGTATTAGATCTATAGGGAAACTTTCAATGCAAGAATTGGAAGATATATGACGGAAGTAAAGAGAATCTTCACTTTTTCCGATTTCCACAAGATCAAGGCAAGCGCAGAGCATGGATAAAGGTAGTGAGTTTCGCCTTTTGCCTCTGAGGACAACTTCCGATGGCTGTTGTTGTTGTTGTTGTGTGTGTGTGGGGGGGGGGGTCTTAGTGGAAATAAGCTAATTGTGCAACAAAGATGAATTTTAGCACTCCAGCTAGACGTGTATAATATTATGTAGGCCCTACTCTACTTTTCGAAAGCCCTCATTGCACACGTATTTCGACAGCAAGCATTTTTTAAATTCAGTGTCCACTGTACAATTCCACATGTTCAACGATTTCAGTAATATTTCGTGATATACCCTCTTTTAGTTTCTTCGGTCGCATAACTACATGAAACCACGTGTGGTATGTGAAGGCAAGTTCACTGACATTTCTATTCAGCCTACCACGTTTTATGAAGTTCCGACATATCTCCTTTGCCCACTCATACTTTACATTACTGAATGGTTCTTTCACACATCCCTTATTTATCAGCGCACCCTTAAGTGAACCAATTTTGTCTTGAAAATATCTATAATCTACTATGATTGGTAGATTTCCGGATCGACTGGTTCCCTGTATATATTTATAATGAGCTGATATGAGCAGGGAACCCGTACATTTACCGGCCTCTTTACACGACGGTGGTTGTTTGGAAAGTTTTTCAATGATCTCTCCGATAAACCAGTTATTTGGCTCACAGAATAATGCCGCATTTATGATACCAAGACTGGGTTCTGGTTGGTTGTCCGTGAACCGGTGTTCTATAGGTTCTGTGACAAAGGAGCAGTTATGGGATTCCACAAAGGGGTCCAATGGTTTCACACTGACGGTATCGAGGTCAAAATACACACCGCCATAATGGTATATCACAGCAAGTCGGAGAATGTCAGCCCGCAACAGATTTTCTGAAACAAGAAAGAAAACAAAATGGATTGAATGAACATCTTAATCATGCTCTCATGGATACATTTACATGTGTATCCGCAAATAATGCAGGTGCAACTAAAACATACCGGTAGTAGGTGTACGTTTATAGTTTGGTTGTGCGCATATTTTTTTTTTTTTTTTTTTTTGGATTTGGACGTTGAAACAGATTTTGACCCATTTACTACGCCATATGCTACTTTTGTCCTCTCGAGAAAGCCTGTAATTCTGACTTTGCATCTACAATAATCAAGAAATGACAAGGTATTTCCTGTTTTAGTTCACATTTCGCTGACTTCTATGCAAGACATATTCATTTAAAGAAATAGCCTACTACTATTATCATTTTTCTTGGCACGAACACTAGTATTACGTTCTTTCGACCCTAACGGTGCAACAAAGGTCCGCATATTATAATTTCTAACGCACCTGCTTTCAAGTATCTTGGCAGCAGTTTCGGAAACTTCTCTGTTATCAACTTCGTCCCAGTTCTAATCGTCCAGAAATAGTATTTCCATTCAGGCGGTTTGTTGTGGGTAACTAGTCCCCGGATGTTGTTCTGGAACACTTCCGGAATGACGTCATTATTCCACAGTTGGTGAATTATTTTAGGAATGCCACCGCGTTGTGATTGTCGGTACGTGCCGTGTGGTACGGTGTCGTGGTCTTGTTCTGGAGTCACGTGATGGGACGAGATGATATTTTTTGTCAACTCAATTCTTATTTTGATCGTCTTGTTATTTATCGTCTTGTAGACCACCATCACCATAGAGAGTGTGATGATCACAGATGTCAAACATCGGCTGTAATGATATAAAACAATAGAAATGTATTGCCAATTAATTGGTCGTTATAGTAGGCTACTGTCAGGATAGTATCATATGGTACAAATGTGTATGACGTACCAATTGGGTCGAAATTCTATATTTTGCATGCACCTGTAAAATACAAGTACACTTTTATTTCTACTCGTGCATTTATATGTTTCATACGACCAAGCTGAAATTTACGGATGCACGTGTAAATTTACGGGTGCACTTGTATTTATTATACGCTCTGGTGGTATAATTATTCTCTTTTCATTACGAAACTGTCCTATAGGTGAGGCGTTTTGAACTGTTTCACAAAAAAGCGAGAAAATGTTGAATGAAACGTAAATTCTGGTTGGTTAACAGATGATATAAATCTACGCGAAAACTTAAAAAATGGCGAAAATTAAGTTGCCCCTGGTTAACTTAGGTGGACGAATGCGAAAACTTGCGGAAGAGGTGGAAGTTTAGTATATTTTACCATGACCTTTCAGTTTGCCTTTTTGACATTCATTAGATAGGCATACGGTTTGTTATTTTAATTGTCTCGACTAAATCATTGGAACAAAGATGTTTTGTTGATCTATCGGAGTAGGATCTACACGTAAATGAACCAGTCCTTTGTTTCGATTCAGTCAATCTTCTTTCAATTGTTTGATATATTTGTAGTCACTTGTTCATATATGATAATCTTCAGTATTGGAGGAAATAAAGATATAATAATATAATAAAGCTATAAAATCTTGTAACCACGACTTGGTTCAAGCCGTAATTACATGATTGTGTAACAAAAAGGATGGTTTATCAATATATTTTAGTAAATCAAGTCTATTTTAAGCACAAAATTTATCGCTATTACTACAAAATTTATATTGACCTGGTGCAACCATGACAACCTCAACTTTTATTATCATCATGTGCCGTGTCCTAAAGAGAGTTGTCACTTTTACTAAAGGCCCGGTCACATACGATTCCGCGGCTGTTCCGCGTCCATACCATGGGTAAAAAATCTGAAAATATTTTGAA
Source organism: Fragum sueziense (assembly GCA_963680895.1). Lineage (NCBI taxonomy): Eukaryota > Metazoa > Mollusca > Bivalvia > Cardiida > Cardiidae > Fragum > Fragum sueziense. The sequence continues at coordinate 3,178,135 of OY804599.1, read as the reverse complement.
CGCGGTAAGCTTGGGTCAATTTCGATTTAGCCGTGCTATGGACGCGGAATGGACGTGAAATGGCCGCCGGCGGCTGTTCCACTGCCGAAACACTGCCGCAGCACGTCCTACAACTTCCAGCCGCGTCTAGTGTTGAATCCCGCGATAAGATGCCGCGTCCACATCGCGTCTGAATCACTGCCATAGCACTGCCATTCCACTTCCTAATCGCGGCTAAACCAGCCGAAACGCATACAATGCTATATTTCCCACTGCAAATCAGATCAACTTGAACATGTCATATCAAGCGATCTTGAACAGATCGAGTTTTGTCGACATGGGTGATGGGGAGTAGTTTGGGTGATCTAGCTTTATCTACATCGCTCAGAATTCTAACTCAAATATTATAACAATAATAATAACTAGAACTGTCACAAAGCGGACAAATACCCCCCCCCCACACACACACACTCCTTGTCACTGAAAAAGTGCTATAGGTCAATAGGTTCTTGACTTAGAGCACGGAAACGGATTTTAAACAAAGTCTTATTATGACCTTGACCTTTGACTTTGGTGACCCAAAAACAATAGGGCACCTCCTTGTGTCATGGGCAACAACTGTGTAAAGTTTCATGATCATAGGTCAATCGGTTCTTGACTTAGAGCACGGAAACGGATTTTAAACAAAGTCCGATTGTGACCTTGATATTTGACCTTTGTGACCCAAAAACAATACGGCACCTCCTTGGGTCATGGGCAACAACTGTATAAAGTTTCATGATCCTAGGTCAAACGGTTCTCGAGTTACAGCGCGGAAACGAAAAAGTCTACGGACGGACGGATGGACGGACGGACGGACGGACGGGCGGACGGACGAATGGATGGACGGACGGACGGACAGACAGACAGACATGGTGAAACCAATATACCCCCCTCTACTTCGTAGGTGGGGGTATGATAATAAAATCTTTGCTTAAAAAAGGTAGCCCATTAAGTTGTCACGAATGAAAACTTATTTACAATGAGGCCTTCTGAAACTATAGCATGGCAAGGTAAAATCAAGAAGAAATTTAGATGTATGAAAACAACACGAATATAAGTGAATTCAAAATGAGAACTATGATGATATTGATGATGATGATGATGATGATGATGATGATGATGATGATGATGATGATGATGATGATGATGATGATGATGATGATGATGATGATGATGATGGTGATGATGATGATGATGATGATGATGATGATGATGATGATGATGATGATGATGATGATGATGATGATGATGATAATGATGATGATGATGATGATGATGATGATGATGATGATGATGATGATGATGATGATGATGATGATGATGATGATGATGATGATGATGATGATGATGATGATGATGATGATGATGATGATCAACTCGATCAAGCCCAATTATGCGATCGAGTTTAGATTGATATCCATCGGCATACGAAATCGGGAATGGACGGGTAATCGAGCTTGATTTTACAATTAAAAAGAATCGAGAAACAAGCCCGGGCGATGCAGTCCGGGCTTCTTTTTAAATTATCTTTAATTATAAAATATATTGTTGTGCGATCGAGTGTAAAATCGATCGAGAAGCGATTGTGTATTGATCGGGTAGAAAATCGACCCGATCGGGAATCGATCGTGTCTGTGAATCGAGTGTGATCGGGTTGATAATATCTAACTCGACCTGCATCGAACCTGCAGTCGATTACATCGACTTGTACTCGAGTGAATCCAGACACTATTTCGTTTAACTCGTCCTCTGTACCATCTGTCCACCCAATCAAATCGACTGTTGAAGTCGGGTTGACTGGCTTGAGGTGGAAGAATAGTCGTTTGGTCGGGATTGGTCGGCAAACTCAAGCGATCGAGTTAATTTGATCGGCCGTGTTAACTTATTATTAGTTGGATTTTGTCAGGAGAATTCAAGTCTAGAAACACTGCCGATCAGATCAAATTTATATATAAGTCTCCCGTTTAACCCCTACCACATTATTTCCTCTGGATCTCTAGTCGATCAAACATACCTCTGTAGCCGATTTAATCAATTGAACAGATGACACAGAGGCGGATTTGATCGGGATGCAGTTAAGAATCAAACAAGTACAAGTACAGGAGATCGACTGCAGGTTTGGTACAGGTCGGGTAAGATATATCAACTCCATCACACCCATCTCCATACACGATTGAATGTCGATCAGATTTTCCTTCTGCCCGATCAAAAATCGCTTCCCGATAAATTGTCTACGCGATCGCCCACGAATATTTTGAAAAGTAAAAAAAAAGAGTGTGACACCTGAGCGGTGCAAATCCAAACACGATTTATAATAGATCAGATACATTTTCTATCCGATTAAAAAATCGCTTCCCGATCAATTTTCTACGCGATCGCCCATGAATATTTTGAATTGCAAACGAGTAAGAAGCCCGAGCGGTGCATATCACTTAAGATAACCACGACCATTTTATATCACCTATGTCCACCAAACTCGAGCTATAATCGATCGAATGGCCGGGTTTCATCGAGTTAATTTAATCGGCAGAGAGAACCTAGCACAAGCAACCGGGTTGATCTGATCGGCAGCAGGAAGCTACTAGTTGCACCAAAGCAGTCAAACACGGTTAGTCTTAACAGTTTACACAGAAAATTTAGATATCGAACCAAAGCTTATCATGCTTAAACAGAAAAGTTGTCAAGCAAGATAGCAAACAGAAACTTAAAGATGTAAGGACATTGAAAAAGGTTAAAGACATTTGCACGCAAAGAGGTGCAAGAGAAGCTGATTCTAGCGATGATCAATACATGTAAACTTCCGCGTCTGTCCGCCTCCATAGCACTGCCGGAGCAATGCTTATCGCGGCCATTCCGCGACTATTCCGCGGCCATTCCGCGTCCGTTCCACTGCCTCACCGCCTCTGTCAGCCGTGGTTTGGCCGCGGTAAAATTTTTGTGCAGTTCAAAAAAAATTACCACGTCCAAAATAATTTCGATTTCATTCCGCGTCCTACCACGTCCATAGCACGGCCGTATCACTTCCGCATCGCGTCCAACAGCGTCCATTCCACGAGTGGCTAATTTTAGCCGTGATACGGACGCGGAACGGCCGCGGAATCGTATGTGACCGGGCCTTTGTACTCTCTATTATGTACGGTGGAGATTTCGCATGATGGGATGGATAACGAATATGGACAAATTTACCTCGCTTCAGGTAAGAAATTGTGCGATAATTTTCTTATTCTGCGTCAATTTTCAAACGTTTTTTTTTTTTTTTTTTTTTTTTTTTCTTCTTTTTTCTTTTTTGTACCCCGCATTACTGAGCTCTTTCCTCAGATATATGACTAATTTGTAGAATCCGTATTCGTTATCCATCCCATGATGCATAATCTCCACCGTGTTATGGATTCATGCAGATCATTCGTGGCTCCAGGTGGGTATTTGGTATGTATTTTAATGGCGATTCAGGTGTTTATTTCAAGGGAAACAAAACAAAAATCCACATTTAAAAAAAAAATGGCGATGTGTCGGCAATTGCGTTTTTGCGTACGGTGAAGGTCAGTGTCAAGTCAAATACAGTCAAAACTGTGTTAGCGGCCACCTGTGTATAGCAGCCAAACTGTCATATGCAGCCAGTTCAGGTCCTCCCATGCAATTTACTCTTTAAAGTAACTGTGAATAGCAATAAACTGTCAAATGTGGTCAGTGGCCACCTTTAATTGTCCCAATTGCTCTTTACCTATATCCCATTAAGCAGCCATGCACAACTAATTGGTGGCAGATAATGTGTGAAGTATTGATAATGCATCTGGCAATTTGCTTAGTCATGTGCATAAACCATGAAAAGGTGTGATAAACAGATAAATGTCATATAAAAGTATACCCTTTATTCTTTGCAACACTTGCCTTTACTTCAGATGAATAGGGCCAGTCATACAAGTAGACATTTTCATCCAGCCTTCAGAATATTGTATTCTGTGTTAAGCAGCCAACTGTCGTATGTGGCCAGTTTTTATGTTTCCCTTGGCTGGCTGCATACGACAGTTTCGACTGTAACACGATATCTATAGGACAATATTGTAATGTTAGGCCTAAGTCCGATCCCGATTGTTTCGCTCATATTTTTAAATACACTAAATGGAACTTCAAACTACTGTCATTTTTGCATGCTATGGTTCAAATCTTGCAGATGTCTCTTATCTGCAAGATTCGAACCAACGCAAACAAACTTGTAATGAAAATTTGAAATTATAGCCCACGATAAATGACCCGACATAGCATCTCTGTCGGGTCACTTATCGAGATCTATACAACATGTATTCAATATGCTTGTTACTCTCCAAAGCCGAGGTCTATTGATTAAACCATCAAATATGACCTCTGCAGTTTTCGGTACGCCAACAGCCTATTTGGTCGTCATAATCTAATTATAGCACATCATTTGAATTATCGAATCAAAATCATTCAGTTTTATCTTGCATGATCATTACGCATACATTACGTCGCTTCTATTTTTGGCTGAAGCCGGTAACATTTGAATTATCGAAACAAAATCATTCAGTTTGATCTTGTTTGATTACGTATGTATATACATTACGTCGCTTCTATTTTTGGCTGAAGCCGGTAATTTGAAGCGTCAGCCAATGAAAGTTTGTATCAGCTTTTTAAATCGTTTTGTTGTGTATAGCCAACGATTGGATACTGAAATCCCGCCAAGGCCTCGAGATTAGACGTGAAATGACCCCGCGAGAACAGAGCTCATTCTATCGAAATGGAATGTAGAGATAATGTGCTCTGTTCTTAAGAGAGTATATGCTTGTAGGCTATGAATATCAAACTACATGTACTGCACATAATACTCGTATAGACCTAGTGTATGAATTGGTGTAAAACACCTGCAATATTGGAACAAAAGCATGTAACATTATAATAAATTTGGTAAAAATGTGCCAAAATACCGCAACCGGACTACACTATATAGCTGGGTTTCGATTATATTTTAGAAAATGTTTACAAAGTGTTATAACGTGTAAACAATACAATAATAAACCCTAAACTAAATGTAATTTTTCAAGCGATTGTTTAGATATCGAAGGTGTCGCACTTGCGAAATTCCGGTCTACCCATGCAAAATTATTTAGATAACGTATTTCCATTGTTTACAGATATTTTTTGTAAACATGTGTCATAATAATTGTTAATTATCTCAACCGGACTATACTAGTAAAATTACTCACCATTTTCGGCGAGTGGGAAGCATGTCTACGTTTTTAGAAAAATCCAAACAGAAATTGTGAACACAACGTAAATGTCAAATCTGAAAAGGAACCTGTATTCATTTGAGATCAACATGGACCCAGATCAGGCTGATCAAAAGCATAGCGTTTGTGGGAGGCCAAAGCCTCGTAACTTCAGCTTGAATAAGCTGGAGTTACGAGGTTTTGACTACCCACCGACGATAGAACAGTACTATCTCGATATATAACCTAGTACTGAGCACTGTCTTATACTTCCTACTGAAGAAGCTTTTTGTGAGCGAATTTTTGTTGATAAAATGCATCAATAGCCCTTTCCAGATTGCGACTGAAAACACGTTTTATGAATTATATATGTAGTAGGCCTACCCTCAATAAAATTTGACTGGTCAAGTTCGCAATTAGATCTATAGAAAAAAAATATTTGAAAAAAATACACACAAAAATATAACGTCAGCCAATTATAATATCCGCTTTGTATTGTACTATCTGTAATTATGTGACTTATCTTGTATTCAATGCCATACAAATATGCCTGGGTATATGGGGAAAATGCCTTTATAGTATACTATGTTATATGACTACCATGTCACATGCATGACTCGATGGGTCAGTGTAAAACTATTGTAAGTGCCTATATACATATAGGCACTTACAATAGTTTTACACTGACCCCTCGATGTGTCCAGATCAGTCTGTGTCTGATTGAAGCTGATAATTATCCCTATTGCCATTAGAAGGTTGTTAGATGTAATAAATTTGTAAGTTTATCTGAATAACTTTGAAAGTTTGATTTTTCTTATAAAATAGAAAATTTCTGCTTATACTTAGTCTTATCTATTCTAACAATATTTGAAATAGAGTAATGTAAATGAAGGTGTATTTTTGGCTCACCTGAGCATATTATTAACTTATTCAGGTCACTTACGCACGATTCATTGTTCGTTCGTCCGCCCGTCCGCCCGTCAACAATTTGGTGTTTACACTCTAGTACCCACAAACATACATGTATTAGTGGAGATGATCGAGTTTGGTCTGCATTGATCGGTAATCATGCCAATTTGTTTTCACACATCAAAAAACTTGTGTTTTGATCGAGTAGAAAACACATCGGGAAGTAGTACTCCAGTATCGATCGTGTAGAAGATCGAGCTGATCAGGAATCAATCGAGTAGGTATTTTTAACCGGGATTTGATTGGATGAATAGATGGAGTGGCAGTCGAGTTGGTCGGGATGCGTTCCGGAAATACTCGTACAAGTCGAGGTGATCGAGTGCTTCCAACTGTAGTGGCTCAACTTGATCTACTCGATCGCTTAAATTCCCTCGATCGAACCCGACAAATGACTTCTTCTCCATCTCTGGTCGGTCGAATCCCACCTCTATACCCAATTTGATCGGGTGAACATATGAAGCAGGTCAAATTGGCCGGGATGTGGTCGGAAATTACTCTAGCACAAGTCGAGGTAATCGAGTGCACGTTCGGTGCGGGTCGTAATAGAAATAACAACCCGATCACACTCCATCTCCATACATAAGGTCGATCTTCTTCTCGATTAATACACAATTGCCTCTCGATAATTTTTGTACACGATCGCACTCGAATATTTTTGCATATCAAAAAATATCGAGTAGGAAGCCCGAATGGAATCAGATCAATTTCGATCACCCCGAGCGTTCCCGATCCCCCTTGCAGACTGAGCTCGGTTGATCGAGTTTGTCTGATTTGCACAGGGAACACTAGTGTATGTTTAAACCAACAATATCATTAAGTTATTATAAATTATGTGATTGTCACAGACAATGCAGAAATATTTTCATTCAGTACACGATATTTTCAGCAGCTTTGAAATCTGAACAGTCCATAATATTCTTCGTTTGGAAATTGGCCTTCTAACCTTTTCCTCATAACCAATTATCAGCAGATTTAAGAACAGTTGAAGAGATGTAAGAGAACATGACAATTCACTACCCTCTGAAGTAGGGCCTACTACTTTTTACATGTAGGCCTAGTATTGGGGTAGCAACTTAACACTTTCTTTTTGTTCTCGACATTCTTTTCTGAAAAAACAAGATGTGTTTGTGAAACACCAATGCCCCCGAAATAGTAATGCTAAGTTTTCATTTAAAGTTTTCAGGTAAAGGGTTGATAAGGGTTAATGAATGACCTTGAGGAAGGTCATATTGCATGGAACAGATAGATATCATTGAAAGAATGCCACATACCAAATTTGAGCTTTGTATGTGGAATAGGAGAAAAGGCCAATGTTAAGTTTAGGGACAGACAGGCAGGTGGACAGACGGACAGACAGACGGACATGGGTAAAATAATATGCCCCCGATCTCTCGATACGGGGGCATAAACAGATACCGGATATTCTGGGATTCGCATTACATCAGTCTGACAAGAGCCGATCATTTCATCTCTTTGTTTTGGAAAAGGCCAAAAGGGTTAAAGAGAGTGAAACAGAACAGGACGCAAAATTTTCTAGACAGGGGGAGTAACCTATTGTAAGAAGGATTTGATATCGTGAGGTTTTCTCCCTTATTTATCTCCCGTTGTAGGTTTGTGTAAGCCTATCCATATATAATACTACTTCGGAAAAAAATAGTTTATAATCATTTTCCAAACTAGACATAGAATTGGCCCTGTGACCCAGAAAAAGGTTGATAAAACATTAAGAAAAAAGAAGAAATTGCTGATAGTCAGCCATTTCTTCATTTTCTCTATTTTTGTCAATGTCATAAACATAATATGCCAAGGCCTGTTAAATTATCAAAAGTACTTTTTCGTCTACACCTCCTTTCAAATTGGACTAGTTTCGGAAAGAGTTATGATAGACATGGTCCTTCGCCTAAAACCCTCGAGATAAGAGGCGGTGATGACTTTTCAAAATGAAATATTTCACTAAAACTTCATCGTCGAGACAATTCAAATGAGTTCCCAAAACATAGGATTTGGATTTGAAATAATAAAGTTAGAATCTTCATCCCCTCTTATCTGGTTGTTACTGTAGACGATATTCATTACTGTTTTACTATGGAAATATATATATAGATATGCTCAGTTCCTAACCAGAGATAGGCCTACAGATAAGCGGGGCTTCAAAATGCAACATATATTTCAATGTTCATCAAACCAGGTACGCTGTGGTTACACATTGGAATTGTCTCATCGAGGCGACTCCGATGAGTACCCACAACACAGAGTTTGGATTGTATACTACGAGAAGTATAGATAACAAAATTTAAAATGAATTTACCCATTATATGTGTTGCTCTGCCAAACGTCAGATTCGTTCAAAATAATTATGGGTCGTGGGTTCGATTCTCGATTTCTGGCTATGTGCATAGACCCCCTAACAGTTCACAAATTTCGTATACCATTGATCTGTGTAGGATGGGCAGTTTGTGGCCCGGATTGGGTGTTGTATTAATTTGAGTCTTCTCTGATGAAAAATTCGCTCTTTGATATTTGGATGTCGCTATTCATTTCGCATTTATTTCTTTTTTTTTTTAAAGTATGTCTTGATGCAAAGATTGTTTATTCTAATGCGCAGAAATGCTATCAGTTTTTAGAAGTTGTTATTCATAAGCGAAAAATACGCCTTTAAAGTTGAGGCAAAAGTGACAATTTCTATATAAATCTGAACTGTTGTCCACAACAACTTGTTTAATTTTAGCACAAAAATATATTTTTCTCGTAAACGGTTCAATATTTTGGCTTGAAATGTTCAGAATTTTCTTAAGAAAAGATGCTCTTTCGGATAGAATGAAATAGAGAAGACTCGGATTAGTGTTAGAATTGTGTTAGTTCTGGTGAAAGTTAGGATCAGGAATACTAGTTAGTACCCATGGTTAGATGCATCAGTTGCCGCAATATAACTGAGAAAATAAGTTGAAAACGTGGTCATTCAGTCAATCTTATTTCCCCTTTATAACATACACATTAAATGGTTATTGCTTTTTGTAACAAATGTGTGTCCTGGTACAGCGTAGGTCTAGTACCTTAAAAATGACTTTTGAGAAAAAAATGCTGACAATTGAATACGATTATCATTATAAATTACGTTGTTACACCTGTATAACATTTTGCAGAATATTTGGACCAGTCTTAAACCTTTTTTGTTTTGTTTTTGTTTAGTTTTTCTCTCCCAAACTGAACAAAATCTAATTTGAAAGCTGGTGCAGACAGCAAAATCAATTCTACTATAGATAATTAAATAAAGATTTAGGTCAGTAACATAACATGAAATATTGTTGCAAAAGGAACAACTTACGGTATTTGGACCCGTCTTTTGCCTCTATAATATTCCAAGCAGAGGGGATAGGCATATCGTCGGTGTAAATGCGCACAACCTCATATGTCGATTCGCGCGATTTTCAAAGTAATAACAGAGGGGATAGGCATATTATGCTAACTGGTTTTTGTTTAAATTGTAAACGGGTTAATCCTAGTTGCAATAATGTAACCGAAACCTTTTTGAATTTTGATCTGGAACCAATACCAATCATCAAGTTTGTGGCTACGATATCGCAGCTAGGTTAATCCTAGCTGCGATATCGTAGCCACAAACTTGATGATAGGTATTGGTTTGTGATCAAAACCAGATCAAAATTCAAAAAGGTTTCGGTTACATTATTGCAACTAGGTTAATCCATAACCACAGAAGCATATTTTGAAGCCCTTTGATAAAAACATGATAATGAAAAAATTGTGGAAAATGAAGAAATTGCTTGTGACAAGCAATTTCTGACAAGAAATTTCTCTATTTCCTACCATGTTTTAAAATTTTCTACACTGAAAGTATATTAATTTTCATTCACTTGAATTTGTCATTTGCCTCTCATTCCTGCATAAAAAATGAATAATTATATATGGAAAAAGTCACTGTAAAGTGAGCGCACGGGATTTTAACATGTTTCTATATATGTCTTTGTGTTTAAAATGTATTTATGTGTTTATAATTGTGTATGATCGGGTTACATTGTAAGAAAGAGAACATTGATGGATGAAAGAGCTTACAGTTGACAAGTACATATATAACCAATATGAACGCCGTCATGGCGGTGCCCCGAAGGCGGGGGGAAATACATAGGAATAGTATTTGCAGCATCTGTGAATATTAGGATCCCGTCTTTTTCATTTGGAAGGGTTTAACATTTAGAGCCACAAGACACCTTTTCCCTTGACGCGAAATTAGAACGGTCAATTAGGAGCGCGCACCTTACAATGTTTATTTATAGACGGCGCTTCTTCGATAGCGTTTTTCACCCATTCAGTCGTTGAAATCATGGCGAAGGGCCATGATTGGGAATTAAATTCGGTGTGTGTAATTTGGATTTTTATTGTGTTTTTAGGGAAATCATTTTGTAAAACATCACAGACATGTAAGTATGACTTTTGCACATTATTTTGGACAAAATCCGTTGCATGGTAACGGTTTTTCTGACGCAGAACGACCGTTTTATACATGTATAGTGTATGATAAATGATTGCCAATTTTAGCGACGCAGTGTTAAAACCGCGGCCGAATATTTAACACAAATATTGGTCAGCGTGTTTTGTTGTTAATCGGCTTATTTGCCACATTTTCCGGCCCCTGAATTTATGTGTTTTTGTTCGTCGTGAAAAAAATCACATTTTGTCGTCTGCTAGACTTTGCAGACGACATTGACACAAAGGGAGATTACTCGCGTCGTCGTGGTTACTCCTTTTACTGCAATGTTTTGAAAAAAAAAATCATTCTTCTTCTATACTTCCCATGAAGTAAAGGTCATGTAAATAATACAAATGTGAGATTTGAGACTAGAGTAGATCTAATTGAAAGTTTGCTTTTCAGTGGCGGATCCAGGATTTTTGTGAGGGGGGTTCGTTTTTACAAAAAGGGGGGGTTCGTTTATTAAGTATTACACAGTTTTGACTGAATTTCTGCATGAAAATGAAATAATCGGGCTACAGAGGGGGGTTCGTTTGAACCCCCCGAACCCCCTCTGGATCCGCCACTGCTTTTTATGATCAATGTTTGCTTAGCTTGTGTTGGTAAATGTAACTTAGGTCTATTTGGGGACATACAAGCAATGTGGAAAAAGGAGAGATTGTTACAACAAAAATATACAATGAAAAATTGAATGTGATGTCTAGCAGGACAAATAATAACTATTGTAAAGAAAATCCAGTTAATGGGCTAAATCTTGATTATTCAATTTGTGAAATCCTTTTCCACTAGTGTTTTCATGCAAAGAAAGAGATCATATGGACCATGTTAAGGGTAAATCATAAAACAAGAAATATGTATCAAAATGCTTCTGTCACAATGCGATTATTTGTTATTTATGAGTCGCAAAGCCTGAAAATTGCCCCGCCACATGCTGCCTTTTGGCAAGAAAAAATCAATGGAGAGGATTTTCTCTTAAGAAAATCTAGCACACATATTTCCTTTGTTGCAGTTTGATAAGATGATTGGAGAAATTAACCCTTATCTTTTCTGACTGATTGAAAATTAACCCCTGTCCTAGCAAAGACATTAGAACTTGGGATACCATTTGAGAACATTGAAAGAAAAGAAGAAAATGCAAGATAATAAAATGGATATTTCCATTCCCTCTGGAAATGTTTTCAATGTTGATGATATAGTATGCAATCATTCTATATATTACATTTACAGGCCTATAGGAAGCAATTTGATATGGGGAAAGGGAGGGGGGGCTGAAGCTCCTGTGTCTGAATATTGTAGCTGCGATATCATAGCCACAAACTTTATGATGGGTATTGGTTTGTGGCTACGAGTCCACCCTATTCCTTCTTGTGGAGCAAGACAAAAGAGTGGAAAACACATTTTCTTGCATAAATTTTTGAATACTAACATATCTAATCAGATGTGTATCCCATAAAAAGATATTCCATGGAACAAATTCTATTAAAAAGTATCAACAAGAATTGTTATCAATTATTTCTTCCAACTGAAAATTCAAAACTCAGTAGAATAAAATGGGTGGGTACTCCGCTTCAAAATTGAATTGTACTTTATTTGAAAGTGATTTCAACATAAAACTACGCTGGATTGACAGAAAAATAGTCAACCTGTTGTCAGGTAAAATTCTTATTACATTCCATAGCTTTATTTTCTAGTTTGACTTTGCTAAACTTGCTGGAATGAATCATTCCAGCACCTGCTCCATTGCAACGAATAGGATGGAATTGTAACCGAAACCCAGATCAAAATTCAAAAAGGTTTCGGTTACATTATTGCAACTAGAATATTGGGGTGCTAAAGGGCTTTTCCCTAAATTTTCAATGTCAAGTAAGGAAAATTCAGCATTTTTGGCCAACTTTGTATAAACGTTTGCTGTTTGGGAAAGAGGTTTTGCATGTTTTCTGGAGGAAAGCCTTATGTGGTAGATCCATGATAATTAGGGCAGTCAATCTTGGGGGTGAAAAATAACTGATGATGGGTGAATGTAGAATCTTGTCTGAAAAAAATTAACCTTGGAGGAACTTAATCTAATTAAGACTACATTATCTGAGGGGAAAATACATGTAGCATCGTGCATCATTATCTCAAGGGCTTGTGAAACATGTGAGCGATATATTTTTCTGAACTCTTGTATTTTAAAATAGACAGAGTTTTCACTAGACACACTTTATCCAAGAAAACATATTTGATTAATTGTAATCGCTGAAAATTCTATACAATTTACTGTATTCCAAAAAATGCTCCTATGCTCTGACAACATTAAGGGAAAAGGAGAAAATGATAAAACTATATCAAATTTGAAAACTTGAGGTCTCATAATCATTATGAAATTTATTATCAAGTATGTTTTACTATCACAAGAGTTGATTCCATGGAATCACTAAAGAACAGATGGTGACAAGAATTTGTGTTTATGTTTTCCATAATATGCAAGATTTTATGCAAGATTTCTTGACATTTCTCTTCTTTCATTCTTGGTTTGATAGGAATAAAACCTTCAGGTTTGAATCAATGTTGGATGGTCCAAGTTTAAAGGCAGAAAATTATAAAGATGACAAAATGGTTTAATCCCATTTGGTCTACTCCCAATTCGTCTACTATTTTTGACAAAAGTCCCATTTCGTCTACTTTTCTATACTTTGTATATCAATATGATGTTTTATTAATATTTATATTGAATTGTTTGCATTTTTATTGTATTTGTGAATATATTGACTTAATTTCTTATCTTAAAACAAAAATGATGTTGTTTATTGATGATTTGACATGAAAGTAGACGAGTTGGGACAGTAGACGAATTGGGACTCAATGCACTTAAATAACAGTAGACAAAATGGGAGTAGACCAATTGGGATGTTACTGACAAAATGATTAAATTACTAGATCTATAATGTAGAAGCTTCAGCATTTCAGCATGGAATAAATATTTAGCAATGAAGGTAAAAAAGACAATATTTGCCATGATTTCAAGTAATAGATAAATCAGAGGCAGGGATTCTTTAGGAAAGGGTTAAGGGGAATAAAATATTCTTGGAGAGATTTAATATTGTGCTGGCATCTTCTATAGAAAGATATCATCCCACATAATACAATATCATGGGTTTGCCAAAGGCCATAGATTTATCATTCCCAGCTTTTTCTACATAATATTGACTTTGGCCTGTCAGTCTGCTATTATTATTTACCCTTCTCGGCAAGATGAAGTCTTTGATTATTTTTGCAGGCATTGTTGACCAAGATCAGACTGCATTGACATGCAGTCTGATCTTGATCAACATGCTTGCTGTCTTGTTAGCGCGAAATCTGAAAAGATATTTATAAAATGACAGTAGGTTACGTTGTCCAAGTTTGGTCAAATAATGGTTATTGATAGATAGTCCAGCAGGACAAGGGTTAACCCTTTCCCAAACGACAAAACCTTAGGATGGTCCAATTTGAAACCTGCTGCTGTCGATAGAATAGATATTGATCAAGGTCGAATCTGTGTGAATTATAATAAATAGCAAAGAAAATAGTGAGGCAAAAGGAGAAACTGCTGGTTATCAGCAGTTTCTTCTTTTGTCTCAATGTTTTCCCGAGCCTTATCTATTAGGGAAGTCAAAACGAGGTCTTGTTTGGGAAAGGATTAAAGAAGGAATTTTCTATGAATTATATGAGATTCCAGGGCCTTTATGCATGGTCAGAGAAAAGACTAATTGATATTAACTGAAAGTCAGAGACCGGGCATCTGTAGTTATATTTCTGGCCTTTTGGCTACATTATTCAAAATTCTAAACCCAGAGAGGATGAGTTAATGATTTTCACTGAAAACTTTTTGGAAAGATTTGGTACAGAATCATTACAAAGAAAGAAATAAACCCCTAAAAGATGTGCTTTTTCACACATTAAAAATCTGACTATTTGATCTGTTGATACATAAAAGATTCATTGCAAAACTACTGTAAATGTTAATGATTTAATGTGCACTTACGATGGTTTTGCATTGAATCCTCGACATTTGATCAGCTGGTGTGACTGTCAAGTGACATCAAAGCCTACATCAGTAACAAGGTTTAAATCTATTTGAACAAATGGATCTGATTACCAGCTTTTCTTTTTCCTTCAACATATTTATATTATGCTTTATTACAGTTTTTAGCCGAGCCCGGATAGCTCAGTCGGTTACGTGGAAGTCTGTCAATCCAGGGGTCTTGAGTTCGAACCCCGGCTCGGCCAGTATCCATTCTGACATTTGACAAAAGTCATTTGTCGCTCACCAATGGGTGTAAATCATCTATGTGAGAGAGCAGCTGGAGGCTCGGTTTGGATATTGTGGTTGTACTGGTGCGAGAAATACCAGGAACCCACGGTTAGGTGCTCCAGCCGCAGCGATATGACCCTGGTAGTTGAAAACAGCGTAAAACCCCAATAAATTATTACAGTTTTTATGTTTGTGTGGCTTTGCTAAAATCTGGTATCATTTTAGAGAGGATTAACCCTTTCCCAAACGGTCAAAACTTTGACTATTTCAATTTGAAAGTTGCCTCAGACATCAAAATGCTTGTTGAAAAAGATATGACAACTGTACAAAATATCATAGAAAATATTGAGGCAAAAGGAGAAAATGTTAGTTATCAGCATTCTCTTCTTTTAGCTCATTGTTTTCCAAACCTTTTCTCTCGGAAATCGGGATGTCAGAATCAGGACTTGTCTGGGAGGGATTATAGCTAGCTGTTAGAAGCCCTGGTACATTTGCTCAGCTGGTATATCTTCATGTAACATCAAAGGTAGATAAAGGGGATTAATCCTTTCCCCAATGGCAAAAATTTGGAAAAATTCGTTAAATTTGAAAACTTCTTATGGCTGCAGCAATATAGATATTATTTTGATTAGAAAAATATTTGTGTACAATATATCACAGAAAATATTGAGGCAAAAGGAGAAAATGCTGGTTACCAGCATTTTCTTCTTTTGCCTCAATGTTTTTCCTGACTTTTTTATCAGGGACATCAAAACCAGGGGTTGTTGAGAAAGGGATAAAATCTGTTTGAACAAATGGATAACTGGTTCCAGTGTTTGAACAACACTATATAATATTGTGTCATCACTAAACCGACAAATTAGCCATCAATAAAATCAATGCCACAAATTGATAATGGATGAGACAAACTACTTTTAGAGCAAATTATCCACTTGTACCCTTGTATGTATTATGCAAGAGAAAGATTGGGATTTAAAATTTGGGAATTCCCTTTCCCTAACAAGACCTGGCCCTGGTTTCTAGAAAGAACTTAAGTACATACTCATGAGTACATGCTCAACTTCAATGAAATACTCTCCAACATTGAAGGGTATTCGATTGAACAGTCCCTGGACTAGGCTCCATTTTCAAACTGAAACCGACTGATATGTGGGACTGATAACACAGAGCACTGTGAAGGTGGTAGTTGGGGAGCCTAGTCTCCTATCTGTGAAGTTCAAATGGATTTCTTGTGATATGAGTATGGTGGTCAGATTTGAGCCTGAGAACGTACTCAAGTATTTACCAGAAACCCGGGCCAGGCTGCTCCAGCAGTGATATGGGGCCGCTGCCATAGCGCAGTTAGTAGCACATCAGCCTCTCACTGAAGAGGGTTTTATCCCCTGTTGTGGCAAATGTCCTTTTGACAAAATGTCACCAACCAATGATCTGATAATCGTTAACCTATATGGGCCAGCAGCTGGAGGATTGGTTAGGATGGTGTGGTAGTACTCAGGTATGAGTATGGAAGGAATACATGGATACCAGGGTTCTCCGCTGAATAATTTAAAGCCGTAGTGGCAAATTATAAGTATGGTAAACCTTGAAATGCATCATGTTCATGCAAACAATAACATGAATAAAAACATAATGGGTAAAGAAGAAATTGCTCAATTTGAGCAATTTCTTCTTTTCCCATAATGTTTTTTATACAGAATTATTACATTTAATTTCACAAGAATGCATTATTTATTACTTTTTGACATGAAATGTCTACAAAATCTTTTATTTGGTGACCTTTTTGAAGAAATTAAGCTGTGGGGTACTTTTGAAGCTGTAGTGGTGTGCACTCATTTACATGAAGCTGTAGTGGGGCCGGGCCAGACTGGATACATACTCCAGCCACTACAATATGACCATAGCAGTTAGTTGAAAGAGTCGCTAAATCCAAATAATTCAAAGCATGCAGTGATAAGTTTGTGTGTGACAGGGCCTTAGGAAGTCATGCTTGTGTTACATGATGAATTGATATTAATATTGAAAATTTAGTAAGTTTCATGAGGAACAGATAGGGCAGCTCTTATAAACGCTTATAAAACCATATTCAGAAGCAGCAGTTGTGCTATGGGATTATAGCATGAAAAACATTGAGAAAAAAAGAATAAAATGCTTGAAATCAGCATTCATTTCCCCTTGTTGCTTCCTAAAGTGTTCTTTGTGAGGGACGTCATAATTTAAAACCATTGTTTAACTTTACGACAAATGGCAAATGTTTAACCCTATCCCAAACGGCAGAAATTTTGGGTGGTCCAATAGGGAACGATTTTATTTTGTAAACACTGACGTAATTTCGGACAAACACAAATAGTATTTCGCGGGTGTTGTTATAACATCTGGTAACTACGGCTTTATTATGGGATTATAGCATGAAAAATATTGAGAAAAAGGAATAAAATGCTTGATATCAGCATTTATTTCCCCTTGTTGCTTCCAAAAGTGACTGTGTTCTTTGTCAGGGACGTCATAATTCAAAACCATTGTTTATGACAAATGGCAAAGGTTTAACCCTTTTCCAAACGGCAGAAATTTTGGGTGGTCCAATAGGGAACGATTTTATTTTGTAAACACTGACGTAATTTCGGACAAACACAAATAGTATTTCGCGGGTGTTGTTATAAAATCTCGTAACTACGGCTTGAATAAAGCCGTAGTTACCAGATGTTATAACAACACCGACGGTTTATCAAAACACAACGGTAAACTCTGTCTATTTTTAGCACAAAATTCATTGCCATTTGAAAGCTGTCCCAGAGGCCGACAGTCACAACATGCATGTTGAAAAAGATAGGTTTTGTGTACAATATAGCACAGAAAATATTGAGGCAAAAGGAGAAAATGCTGATTTTCAGCATTTTCTTCTTTTGCTTCAATGTTTTCCCAAGTCTATTCTATCTCAGACATCGAAACCTAGTCTTGTTTGGGAAAGGGTAATGTACTATTAATGTGAGATATAGGTAAAGGTTATGGGTTGGCAGGTAGTTTTGTATAACATTTGTGATCACATGACTGGTTATAGACTAAGATCAGATCAGTAGATCAATAGATTAGTTTGGACAAAAACAATGACATAAACAGCTGACTTATCGATATCAGTCATAACCTTACCCTTGACCCTTTTCCCAAACGGCAAAATTCCAGGGAGATCCACTTCAAAAACAGCCACAAATGACAAAATGGAAGTTATTAAAGATAGAATTTGTGTAAAATATGTTATAGAAAATATTGAGACAAAAGGAGAAACTGCTGGTTATCAGCAGTTTCTTCTTTTGTCTCAATGTTTTCCCAAGCCAATTCTATTAGGGACGTCAAAACCAGGTCTTGTTTGGGAAAGGGTTAACAAACTATGGAGGTATGGTGTCTCTTTTCCCAAACATGTTCGGGTTTTAAACCGATTGAAAAGGTTTTAGAACGCAGTGAGAGAAAAGGAGAGAATGACATTTCTCATGGGACTCATTTCTAATAGGGGCTTAATTAATTCAAAATCATCTGGCTTTTGGGGAAAAGGTTAACAGTGGTAAAAATACACACAAACTCACTATACCAACTTAATCCATTACCAAACGACAAAATTTTAGACTGTTCCAAATTGAAAGAAGTTGCAGACGACAATTTCAATGTGAAGGAATTTTAAAAATGTTATACTATTTTGGGTAGAAAATATTGTGGTAAATGAAGAAATTGCTGTTTCTCCTTTTGCCTCAATATTTTCTAAGCTATATTGTGCACTAATCTTATCTTTATTATCATTTGTTTTGTCATCTGCAGCAGCTTTCAAATTGGACCACACCAAAAATTTTTCGTTTAGGAAAGGGTTAATCCACCCTGTTTCTGTGCTTCTAACAAAAGGAATATTTGTGTTTGTTTTGATGTTTGATCCTGTATGGTAGAGGATTTCGTGTCAGCCATGTGATTTGTAGCACATGTTGTGTGACAGGTCCAGAATGTAATCCACCAGCCAAAATGTCCCTGAGGATATGTTCAATGACAGGACCATGTATTGAACACTCAGATAGGTTAAGTGCCGAACTGATGTAAATACATGCACTTGTACTTACAGTGGTTTTGCACTGTAGCTTTCAAAATTCACACAGAAATAAGAATAATAATGTGAGTAACATTTGACAACCAACAGATAAGTAATTGAATGTCCTTCATAAAATATTCCCAATGACAATTCTGTATGTAACACTGATGATTTAGGTCTCTCTTTAAGTGAAGAGACATTAGCAGGTAGTGAATAAAACTTCTTAACAGATTATTACACATACATACAGGAAGGACTTTGCTGTCACTATGTTTCCTGCAAATTTAGAAGCTGAAAGATTCAGCTTTGCTTATAAACATCATAAAGCATGAACTCTGGAATGGCCTTCTGACATTTTATGCATACCCATGTAACCAGGGATGTAGAGATTCAAACCTCTATAATCTACAAGTACAGATTACAAGTAGGATACCCTAGATACATTTAGCCACACAGAACCCTGATGACCCATTTGATCCCTATAAACATACTTCTTGTGCACTCACTAATGCATAACTCACAGACATTGCGAAAGACGTCGGACCGCGGACATTGTCCGATAGTTTTGACTTCGGTCCGATTGAAAATTCGATACCGTCGGTCCGTATGTCCGACATATTTTGACCATTTTGCTTTTTTTCAATACCTCGCGTTTGCATAATTATGGAAGCTTATAACCAAAATATTTGTCATTCTGTTTGCGAGAAAATTGATAAACAACAAAGTACGAAGGGACGGCACTATTATATCGTGGTTTTGCCGATTATTTCCCTTGATTTGTAAACCGGATTGTGGTTGGCTGAAACAGGTATTGATTAGCCAATCGGAATACATATTACTTTTACTGTCGTAGTATAATGGCGTCCCTTAAATATTTCGAGGGTGCAAAGTGAATTGTCTAATTTTGAAAGGCTTATGGACTATGGGCGTGAATGATTAGAGTGTCAGTCATGTTTTTATATCTTCAGAATAAAAAAGGTGGTTACATGTTATTTTTCCTTGTTTTTTTCGGTCTGACAGATTTGTTTTCGGTCTGACAGATTTTTCAAGCCTGTCAGACCGAATGTCTGACAGTTTTTTTGAGCTTTCGCAATGTCTGAACTCAACCCTTTTCCTATGTTAATAAATTGTGCTGTACCGTACCACACTTTCTCATAAGTCAGTATGCTTGACTGGTCCTTGGGAATAGGGTTTATTCCCATTTCGTCTACTCCCAATTCGTCTACTCCCAATTTGTCTACTATTTTGGACATAAGTCCCATTTCGTCTACTCAGATTCTCTTTTTTATATATCAATATGATATTATATGATTTTTATCAAAATGCTTGCGTTTTATTTCATATGCTAATATATTGATTTAATTTCTTTTCTTAAAACAAAAATAATGTTGTTTATTGATGATTTGATAGTGAAAGTAGACGAGTTTGGACAGTAGACGAATTGGGACTCAATGCACTTAAAAAACAGTAGACGAAATGGGAGTAGACCAATTGGGATGTTACCGGGAATAGTAGGCTGGGACTGGAGACAACTATACGATAAAAAACACTTTGAATTTGTATCAAGGTAAATTTGTGTCAATTTACTTTAAACTAAGTTTTTGTAAAAAAAAGGCAATAGTGAACGATTTTGTCAAGTAAACTGTGATGTAATTCCAGACAAACAATAGTATATGTCGTGGGTGTTGTTATAAAAATTTTGTAACTTGAATCAAGCCGTAGTTAAGAGATTTAATACACGGGTGGGCATCAGGGGAGCTACCTCGAAAATGTGTTAACGTAAATTTGTTCCCACGCCACATCCGGGAAAGTCGAGGTAGTGGAAATCCCCGTATTTTGACAAACGGACAAAGGTGAGCTCTCCCTTTTATTTGTTTTTTCTTCCAAATAGCGCATTACTTAAAAATCTGGCGATGCAGTGCAATGCTACTATGTTTTAGCGATGCATGAAGACCGAACACCCCATTAAAAAGTGGAAAATACGAACAGGACGACATTAATTCCAGGACTGGTGGATTGCATTTTCGCACTGTGTTGACATATCGGCAGACATCTCGATGCAGATATTGTAGCTTATTTTCAGTTTCTGACCACTATCACATGTTTTGATGCAACACGTAGTCAAATTGACTACAATGACGCAAAAAATTCAGATGTTCTGGTCTCCTAACCAGATTACCTGCCCAAAAACTCTTTCGTGTTGTTCCCAGACCATCGAGGTAGCGGTAATCTATCGAGATAGTTCCCACGCGTCCCAAACATCTAGCCTTCTGATATATTGATGTGTTGATACACATTAATGATTCTGGACAGCGACCTAATGGCTAGTTGGCGAAAATCAGTTCCGCTAGTCACAGAACTGTGATGCACGTGCAAGACAACTATTAGTCTTAATTCCCAGAATGCCGGAAGTGCCTATCTTGAATTAAGCCTACAAACCCACCTAGGAAAATACAGCTGATAAATTTCTCTTTTCTGCAGGTACATTTGGGTTTGGCGGAATCAGAACTATAACTTGATTTTAAGATGTTGGTCTCCGGCTGAGGGTAAGCAGTACTGCGTTTTGTTTTGATGTAGATGTTCCTGAAAAAATGAATAAGGTAAACTGTGGATTTTTATGTTTTTCGGTCATTTTATGTGTCCAAACACTTTCAGTTAAGTTCTGGTGACTGAGTGACAAACTCTTGGGAAAAAGTATGCAAACGCGGCTTACAATATGTTCTCTTTGTATTGGTACTTAAATGTAATTTTTGTTGTTTACCACTAGGATTTTAGGTTTTGATTTATGTTGTGATTGCGGAAGTTCCTGCTCATTGTTTCATAAGTTCTAAAATCTGCTATAATTAGATATTGCATGTGCATCACAGTTCTGTGACTAGCGGAACTGACTTTAGCCAACTAGCCATTAGGTCGCTGTCCAGAATCATTAAAGTATATCAACACATCAATATATCAGAAGGCTAGATGTTTGGGACGCGTGGGAACTATCTCGATAGATTACCGCTACCTCGATGGTCTGGGAACAACACGAATGAGTTTTTGGGCAGGTAATCTGTTCAGTAGACCAGAACATCTGACTTTTTTGCGTCATTGTAGTCAATTTGACTACGTGTTGCATCAAAACATGTGATAGTGGTCAGAAACTGAAAATAAAGTACCATATCTGCCTCGAAATGCCTGTCGATATGTCAACACAGGGCAAAAATGCAATCCACCAGTCCTGGTATTAATGTCGTCCTGTTCGCATTTTCCACTTTTTAATGGGGTGTTCGGTCTTCATGCATTGCTAAAACATAGTAGCATTGCACTGCATCGCCAGATTTTTAAGTAATGCGCTCTTTGAAAGAAAAAACGAATAAAAGCGAGAGCTCACCTCTGTCCGTTTGTCAAAATACGGGGATTTCCACTACCTCGAAAGTTACCGGATGTGGCGTGGGAACAAATTTACGTTAACACATTTTCGAGGTAGCTCCCCTGATGCCCACCCGTGTAACAACATGGATGTTTTATCAAAACATAATGTAATTAAACCCAGTCTATACTTAGCATAAAATTCATTGCTATAGAAAGTGTGCAGGCTGTTCATTGTCTTCACTGTCTGCATATGCAGTAATTTTAGAGGATCAGCTTTACAAAGGTCATGACCACTAGAATAAACCCTTTCTGAAATAACAAAAATTATATGGTGTTCCAATGTGATAGGAGTTGGCAGATAACAAAACAATCAATTTTAAACATAGTAAGTATGCATTGGAAAAGAACATGTTAAGGGAAAAGAAGAAATTGCTGATCATCAGCAATTTCTTCTTTTCTCTCAATATTTTCCCAAACTATTTCTATCAGTGATGTCAAAACAAGGTATTGTTTGGGAAAGGATTAATGAGACACAGGATCTCTTCCAATGAGACATACTGTGCTGAATTAAGTGAAGCACTGACCCGTACTAATTGGCTGAATTAACGGACAGCTGCAAAATAACTGTTACCTCAAGGAAAATAAAATATGCATGGCTTGATGATTGAAAATGACAAAACTACATAATTATCTGATAAAATATTTGACGGGTGTATTCAAACGAGAGACTTGTTTAATCTTTCCCGCTTTGTCGGAGCATCTTTATTTAAGTTTTGCATTAAACTTAAAACCGCAGTAATTTTAGACTTCAAATCTTGACTTTTAGGGCTTCCGATGAAAGAAGAAGTTGTGAACTGACAAGCTGTTTTACTATTTTTGCATTGACCCTTTATGAATGATAAGGTACATGTAGTCCTGAATAAATTTTAGCCAACCAGGATCTACCAAAGATGAATAAAACCAAATAAAACCAATCTTTGGCACCATCAAAATCACCAAGGTTAAACCTTGGGCATTTTGATGGTGTGGAGGCTCAAAATTTTTGTTCATTTGTGTTTGAAAATGGGCTTTGAAAGCCTTTTGGATGTCTTCTTGATGGTTTGATGGTTCCATATGCTTACCCTTGAGAGTAGGGGCAGGTTAACTCATAGGACTTTTGATGCTGCGGCTGGTTCTGTCCCCTCTGTCTGTCTCTGCAATGAAACTTTTGAACTGATGCTTTTTGATGCCCAACAAGATAAATGCTTTATTTACCTAAAAAGACAAAAAAATGTAAAATTTCATTTGATCGCAATTGTCGTCTTGTTACATTTTTGAATTTCGGACAAGTAAAAAATTTCGCCATCATTAGTTAAACATAAGTTTCTTCTCCATAATGACCTTAGCGGTTTAATGGTATTCAATACTCCCATTATCCAATTCATGTAATTCCATCCCAATCGTGGGACCAAAAAAAAAGTCTCAGAGACAGATGGTGGAGACCAGTATATCTGTGTGGTAATTGGTTGAGATTTTCTACCTGTACCCATCTGACACGGAATCTTATTTTATTTCATGGAAATGAAATCCAAGATGGTATATATCAAACTTGTAGCTTGCTCTTGTTGATAGATCTAATCTGTTTCTCTGGTTGTTTGCCTGTTTATCAGTTTCAGATAGACACTCCACTCATACTTAAAGAATAATGCTTTCTTTTAGAATAATTGTGAATATTCTTGCCCAAACATTCTCAAAAAGGATTTTTCAATACTCAGATCAGTTGAATTGTCTAATAAATGGTTTCGCTGAATATTGATAGATCAATCATACACTTCATAACATGACTGTGTCAGTACTAGATTAATATTTATAAATCTTGATGATCAAAGTGCCTTGTAGTGTTGAACTGTTCTGCCGAGGAAAAGATTCACATATTTTTGCCTTTTGAAGCCTTGAAACTGCTTCACAGCTTTAACCATTTATAAGGTTTCCTGCAATTTTGTTTGATTAAGCTGACTTTGCAGACAGTAAATTGAGTTACAGTTGAAATGGTTAACCTTTGCTTGCAGAAACCGAGTTCAACGTTTTGCAAAAAAGACATATCCATTGCTTTTCAACAAAAACCTTGTAACTGCAGCTTAAGCTGACTTTGCAGACAGTAAATTGTGTTACAGAAGTTGAAATGGTTAACCTTTTAGTTCAACATTTGCAAACAAAGCATATCACTGCTTTTCAACAAAATCCTCATAACTGCAGCTTAAAACAAGCTGCAGTTACGAGGATTTTGTTGAAAAGCGACAATGTGTTGCTTGGAGAATTTCTTTGCATGTGTTATAATGAAGGTAATGTGACCAGCACACTGACCAATTAGATACCAGACATGTTTTATTAGCCCACATGCCAGGTTATTAATTAGTCTTACCTTTGTTGTAATGAGGCCAATTATGTCCACGCATAGATGTAAACAACAACATACCCAAATACTGTCTCACCCAACATTTCTAATGGGAGTGTGGGTTGGCCAATTATAATTGTTTATAAAGTTCTGCTATTGAGACCGCTGCCATACCTTCCGCTGCCATACCTTCCGATGCCATACCTTCCGCAACTGATTTAAGAATGCTGGTAAAGCATCATGTGTGTTTTGAGCAGTGTATGACCACCACAGTGACCCACTGAACACTATAGACATCTTTATTAGCCCTCCAACCTGGTAATTAACCCTTTCCCAAAAGGCAAAATTTTAGGGTGATCCACTTCAAAAACTGCCATAAATGACAAAATGGAAGTTATAAAAGATAAAATTTGTGTAAAATATGGCATAGAAAATATTGAGACAAAAGGAGAAACTGCTGATTATCAGCAGTTTCTTCTTTTGTTTCAATGTTTTCCCAAGCATTTTCTACTGGGGACATCAAAACCAGGTCTTGTTTGGGAAAGGGTTAATAATGTTTTGAAAAAAAAAATCAACAAAGACTTGAACCATAAAGAAGAAAGTCCCTCAAGCTGTTGTTGCACTACCGTGGGATAGCATGGCACTCTGAAATTGTTGCACTACCGTGGGATAGCATGGCACTCTGAAATTGTTGCACTACCGTGGGATAGCATGGCACTCTGAAATTGTTGCACTACCGTGGGATAGCATGGCACTCTGAAATTGTTGCACTACCTTGGGATAGCATGGCACTCTGAAATTTTTGCACTACCGTGGGATAGCATGGCACTCTGAAATTGTTGCACTACCGTGGGATAGCATGGCATTCTGAAATTGTTGCACTACTGTGGGATAGCATGGCACTCTGAAATTGTTGCACTACCGTGGGATAGCATGGCACTCTGAAATTGTTGCACTACCGTGGGATAGCATGGCACTCTTAAATTGTTGCACTACCATGGGATAGCATGGCACTCTAAAATTGTTGCACTACCGTGGGATAGCATGGCACTCTGAAATTGTTGCACTACCGTGGGATAGCATGGCACTCTGAAATTGTTGCACTACTGTGGGATAGCATGGCACTCTGAAATTGTTGCACTACCGTGGGATAGCATGGCACTCTGAAATTGTTGCACTACCGTGGGATAGCATGACACTCTGAAATTGTTGCACTACCGTGGGATAGCATGGCACTCTGAAATTGTTGCACTACTGTGGGATAGCATGGCACTCTGAAATTGTTGCACTACTGTGGGATAGCATGGCACTCTGAAATTGTTGCACTACCGTGGGATAGCATGGCACTCTGAAATTGTTGCACTACTGTGGGATAGCATGGCACTCTGAAATTGTTGCACTACTGTGGGATAGCATGGCACTCTGAAATTGTTGCACTACTGTGGGATAGCATGGCACTCTGAAATTGTTGCACTACTGTGGGATAGCATGGCACTCTGAAATTGTTGCACTACTGTGGGATAGCATGGCACTCTGAAATTGTTGCACTACCGTGGGATAGCATGGCACTCTGAAATTGTTGCACTACTGTGGGATAGCATGGCACTCTGAAATTGTTGCACTACTGTGGGATAGCATGGCACTCTGAAAAATGTTGAGGTGCAGACCTCTTGCAGCACTCAAAGACGACAACTGTGCATCATTCTGTGCTCTACTTTGTTGCCATCTTAACCCTTGTTTCGCTAAATTAAATGAAGCAGGCAGTATACAATAATGCCAGACTGCACGTTTGTGCAGACTGGCCTTGTTCTTTTCTGCCTGCCAAAGGGAATGGGATATTCCGGGATAAGCACTGCCAGGATTAGAGACCCTACCACGTTGTTGAGATGCTTCAGCAGCATTGTGTTAGAGGTCCTGAGGCGCATTCTTTAGAGCGAGATTTCTTAAGATATCTCGAGATTTCTGAAGATGTATAAAGATAAAGCGTTCTTTTGAGCAAGATTTTTAAGACGACCATTGGGAGCCGCCATTGCTCTATACTTCTTTCGGAACCACTCGGTATTCCGTAGAATCTCTATAGGATAGAATTGACCGAGTTGTTCTGAATGCTCCATGATTCATAAACCGCGGAGTTCCGAATGCTCAATACTTCATACAAATGACGTCATGATGACATCATTTGTATGAAGTATGGAACACCTCACTTTCAATCTCGGTCTCAAAAACCCTGTATCAAAAACATCTTAAGAAATCTTTAAAAATCTCGCTCTAAAGAATGCGCCTCTGGTTGCTGTTCAACTATCTGACACTGTTTCTGGGTTTTTAGCTCACCTGAGCACGAAGTGCTCATGGGGAGCTATTGTGGTCACTCACCGTCCGTCGTCCGTCCGTCCGTCCGTCCGTCCGTCTGTCCGTCTGTCCGTTCACATTTCTTTAAACATCTTCTCCTCCTAAACCATTCGGTAGATTTTGACCAAACTTGGCAGGAATGTTCCTTGGGTGACCCTTCTCAAAACTTGTTCGCGGATTTTTGATTCGTCGAAAAATGTGGGCGTGGCAGGGCGTGGCTTATCGGACTTAGAGAAATCCTAAGAAAATTCTTTAAAAATCAACCATTGGGCCAATTTGAACCTTACTCGGCAGAAATGTTCCTTGGGTGACCCATTTCAAAACCTGTTTGCAAATTTTTGATTCGTCAAAAAATGTGGGCGTGGCAGGGCGTGGCTTTTCGGACTTCCTAAGAAAATTCTTTAAAAATCAACCATTGGGCCAATTTGAACCTAACCTGGCAGAAATGTTCCTTGGGTGACCCTTTTTAAAACTTGTTCGCAAATTTTTGATTCGTCAAAAAATGTGGGCGTGGCAGGGTGTGGCTTATCAGACTTAGATAAATCCTAAGAAATTTTTTTAAAAATCAACCATTGGGCCAATTTGAACCTAACTTGGCAGGAATGTTCCTTTGGTGACCCTTTTCAAAACCTGTTCACAAATTTGTGATTTGTCAAAAAAAGTGGGCGTGGCAGGGCGTGGCTTATCAGACCTAGAGAAATCCTAAGAAAATTCTTTAGAAATCAACCATTGGCCCAGTTTGAACCAAACTTGGCAGAAATGTTCCTTGGGTGACACTCTTCAAAATTTGTTGGTGAATTTTTTATTTGTCAGGAAAAGTGGGCGTGGCAGGGCGTGACTTATTGGACTTAGGGAAATTCTAAGAAAATTCCTTAAAAATCAACCTTTGGCCCAATTTGAACCAAACTTGGCATTAATGTTCCCTGGGTGACTCTTTTCAAAACTTGTTCGCATTTTTTTGATTCGTCAGAAAAAGTGGGCGTGGCAGGACATGGCTTCTCGGACTTCTAAGAAATCCTAAGAAAATTCCTCAAAAATCGACCGTTGGCCCAATTTGAACCAAACGTTACAGAAATATTCTTTGGGTGACTCTTTGTAAAATTTGTTTGCGGATTTTGATTCGTCAGATAAAGCGGGCGTGGCAGGGCTTGGCTTATCAAAGTTAGAGACACCCTAAGAAAATTCTTTTAAAAACACATTGGGCCAATTTGAACGAAACTTAGCAATTTTCCTTGAGTGACTCTTTTAAAAATGCGTACACAAATTTTCTTTGTCTAAAAATCTGGGTGTGGAAGGGCAGGGTTATCAGACTTAGAGAAATCATAAGAAAACTCTTTAAAAATCAAGCATTGGGCCAATTTGAACCAAACTTGGCAACAATGTTCCTTGAGTGACCCTTTTCAAAATTTGTTCACAAATTTTTGATTTGTAAAAAAAAGTGGGCGTGTCACAAACTTCTTTCAGGTGAGCGATATAGGGCCATTCTGGCCCTCTTGTCTTAGCTTATTTCTTGTCTCTGGGAACAATTCAAAGATGGCAACTATTATTGACAGTCTATGCAACTGCAGAGCTCTTACACACTGCAAAAAGCCTTCAATTCCTGTAAGTTGAACAATAATTTGCTACTTAGTAATAATTTTTGTAACAAGCACATTGTAAAATGTACATACAAATAGAAATAGTTTCAGAATTTAGTAACATCTATTTTGCTGTAGACACTAATCCTAGTTGATCCTGGGTATCTAAACTTGGCTGTGTTGAAGATAAAAAATGCATTTAAATGTGGGCTCTGACTGACGATATGCTGTAATTAATGTGCAGCTTGATAAAGAATTGCAGTTATCCCTTCTCCTAACAGGGCTGTCAGTAACATCATTTGAAGCTGTTTGGGACAAATATTAAACATGTATGCATAAACATTAAAATTTGTTGTTACCTGACAGTAACATCTGACAGGCACCAGTAAGGGGTCATCTATGAACTTGGAAAAAAGTAAATGAAATCAGCTATATTTACTCTAACTTATCAAATCTCTTGTTAAATTTAACAAGAGATTTGATTAGTTAGAGAAAATGTAGCTGATTCCATTTACTTTTCTATGACAGCACATGCAAACATATGGTTCTGCACTGAAATGTGATGTCCTCTTGGAGGACAGAATCTTGTGAGTCAATCTTTTTTTGACTAGTCAAAAGAAAAGGTCATAGAAGATGACCCATGATTACTGGTCACAGTCAGAAGGTACTGTCAACAGTGGATTTGAATCAGATTGTAGACTTATAGAATAGCTAGAATAATAGGGAACCATTTTATCAAGTAAACAATGACGAAAATTCAGACAAACAATTGTATTTCAGTAAGTGTTGTTATAAATCAAGCCGTAGTTACGAGATCTTATAACAACATCCACAATTTATCAATTTATAACTTTAAATCAAATTTATTTTTAGCACAAAATTTATTGCTATTGATAGGTACATGTACATGCATTGCACTACAGTGCTTCTAGGGGGACCTAGCCTCTAATGTTCCATCAACAAGGTTCTTTTTGGCCATATCCAATATTTGAAATACCTCCAGGAAAGCATCAGGAATTTTTAAATACCAGCACCTCTCCGAGGAATGAGACACCTTGACAGCTTTATTGTAGCGTTCAGGAAAACTGAAATCAATACTCACGTCTCACAAATACTAGTATGTTTATGGTTACTTTGCCTTGCAGGGAACTCTAGAACAAAGCAAATACTAGTACATTTATGGTAACTTTGCCTGACAGGGAACATCTAGAACAAAGTCACCTGAGCTTGCAGCATCATAGTACTCTTGGTATTGACACTTGATTTACCCGGTATTTCCCTAATGTAAAAATGGACATTTCCATTTTGAAAGATGCTTCGCAAGATTGATTATGATATCTTTGACTTGCAGGCAAGTCTAGACCAAAGTCACCAGCTTGCAGCATCATTGGGCGGCCTTTGCCTTTGTATAAATACTTTAAAAATTTTCTCAAATGCAAACAAAAATTGGATATTTCCATTTTGAAAGATGATTTACAAGACAAAATAAATGATCATAAAAGCAAAATTTGTTTACAAAGTTAAACAGAAAACATGGATGCAAAAGAAGAAAATTCTGGTCACCAGCATTTTCTTCTTTTGCATCAATGTTTTCCCAAGCCATTTCTATTAGGGATATCAAAAGGAAGTCTTGTTTTGGAAAGGGTTAAAGTCACAGGTTGCAGCATCATAGCACTCTTGGTGTTGACTCTTGTACCAGACATTGAAGGATTAGTACCAGTCCATGACAAAGGCTAGTACTACAAAACTAGAATCAATACTGGGTATTACAAATTGAGTTATGGCATTTTCGAATGTGCCTGACGAAATATTAACAATTATTGCAGGCAAGCAAGGTGTTTGATGTTAGTCATTACAGTGCTGTTTACCAGATATTGTTTAATATGTGACAAACCATTGTACATGAACACTCAGGAAAACTGAATTCACTACTTGGTTTTACAAAAAGAAGTATTTTAACATTAATTTTTGGTAACTTTTGCCTTGCAGCGAAGTCCCAACTTCCCCTTGGCAATGTCCTGGTCACTTTTCAGCGTTTTTTTTTTACAAATGTATAGTCAGGCTCCTATTAAGCCCTTATTGCCGGACTTGATTAAAATATTGCACGCCAGACATCATGTACTTTACAATTTCAATTTCCCTTCCCTCTTTCTAGAGAAATAATTGTTCAGATTTCAGAACATTTCTTTGACTCTGACTCAATCTACAATATACTCTTTAAAGCACAATTAGTAGTCATTCATATTTCACATCCAAATTGTGCAGCAGTAAAAGAATCATACAAATCTGTTTTATCTGTCTAGATGTCATAATCATTATCATCTCCATTTTTATATAACAAGGATTTTGATGTTTACAAGCAAGTTAACAAGGATTATAATGAATAATCTATGACCTTGTACCGAAGAGAGCCTCAAGGTATAAAGTAAAAGTCATTAATGACAACTTTGCATGTCAAAAAAAGTTATCTTTACATGATTTGTTCAGAGCTTTAACTGTCAAAATCAACATTCGATACCTGAGATTATAGATTTTGATAACTGAAGTTAATTGCATTTTGAAATTGTTCTGTCCATTCCAATCCCTATGTCATGGGTATTCATTTGAATCGTCTCAACTCGTTGAGACGATTTAAATA
Source organism: Fragum sueziense (assembly GCA_963680895.1). Taxonomy (NCBI): domain Eukaryota; kingdom Metazoa; phylum Mollusca; class Bivalvia; order Cardiida; family Cardiidae; genus Fragum; species Fragum sueziense. Next base: position 3,146,806 of record OY804599.1, on the reverse strand, counting down.
AATTCCCAAATCATAGGGATTTTGAAAATGTTGACTTTTTAGCTCACCTGAGCACAATGTGCTCAAGGTGAGCTATTGTGGTCACTTTTTGTCCGTCGTCCGTCTGTCCGTCCGTCTGTCCGTCCGTCTGTCTGTCTGTCTGTCCGTCCGTCCGTCCGTCCACAATTTCGTGTTTACACTCTAACATCTACAAATATAAGTCAATCTTGACCAAACTTGGTCAAAACATGTATGGCCATAAGATCTCGAATGAGTTCGATCATGGGTCAGATCGAACTAGAAAGTCAGGAGTTATCTGCCCTTGAATGCGAACAATACCTAGTTTTGACCTTGTTTACACTCTAGAATCTACAATTATTCATGAATCAGGACAAAACTTGGACACAATGTTGGGGACCATGAGATCTGGAATGAGTTTGATTTTCAGTCTGATCTGATCAGAAAGTCCAGAGTTACTTGCCCTTGAATTTGACCAAATTGTCATTTTTGGCTGTTTTCGACCTTGTTTACACTCTAGAATCTACAATTATTGATCAATCAAGCCAAAACTTGTACACAATATTGGGGATCATAAGATCTGGGATGAGTTTGATTTTCAGTCTTATCTGATCAGAAAGTCGTGAGTTATGAGCCCTTGAATTTGACAAAATTGCTTTTTTTGACTGTTTTCGACCTTATTTACACTCTAGAATCTACAATTTTTGACCAATCAAGACAAATCTTGGACACAATGTTGCAGGCCATAAGATCTCAAATGAGTTTGATTTTCAGTCTGATCTGACCAGTAAGATGAGAGTTATGTGCCCTTGAATTTGATAAAATTGTTGTTTTTGGCTGTTTTTGACATTGTTTACACTCTAGAATCTACAATTATTTATCAATTAAGACAAAACTGAAAAACAGTGTTTGAGACCATAAGATCTTGTATGAGTTTGATTTTCAGTCTGATCTGATCAAAAAGTTGAGAGTTATGTGCCCTTGAATTTGACAAATTTGCTGTTTTCGACTGTTTTCGACCTTGTTTACACTCTAGAATATACAATTATTGACCAATCAAGACTAATCTTGGACACAATGTTGGAAACCATAAGATCTCAAATGAGTTTGATTTTCAGTCTGATCTGACCAGAAAGATGAGAGTTATGTGCCCTTGAATTTGATAAAATTGCTGTTTTCGGCTGTTTTTGACATTGTTAAAACTCTAGAATCTACAATTATTTATCAATTAAGACAAAACTTGAAAATAATGTTTGAAACCATAAGATCTTTGATGAGTTTGATTTTCAGTCTGATCTGATCAAAAAGTTGAGAGTTATGTGCCCTTGAATTTGACAAAATTGCTGTTTTCGACTGTTTTCGACCTTGTTTACACTCTAGAATATACAATTATTGACAAATCAAGACAAGTCTTGGACACAATGTTGGGTATTATAAGATCTCAGATGAGTATGATTTTCAGTTTGATCTGACTAGAAAGTCAAGAGTTTTGTGCTCTTGAATTTGATTAAACTGCCGTTTTCGGCTGTTTTCGACCTTGTTTATACTCTAGAATCTACAATTATTGATCAATCAGCACAAAACTTGGACACAATGTTGGGGATCATAAGATCTGGAATGGGTTTGTTTTTCATTCTGATCTGATAAAAAAGTCGAGAGAAATGTGCCCTTGAATTTGACAAAATTGCTGTTTTCGGCTGTTTTTGACCTTGTTTATACTCCAGAATCTACAATTATTTATCAAACAAGACAAATTTTGGACACAATGTTTGGCACCATAAGATTGTGGATGAGTTTGATTTTCACAACGTTATTGACCAGAAGTTCGTTTTCAGTCTTAAAGTCATAAATATTTATTGAAGTGAATAAAAGTGTTGCTCATATCATTTTGGTTCAGGTGAGCGATATAGGACCATCATGGTCCTCTTGTTATTGAATTGCAATCTATGTGGAAGGATTGAGTATTGATTTCAATTTATATTTCCGATGAAAAAGAAAAAAAATGTTGAGGCAGCAGCATGGTTAGGAGAGCCCCTAAGGTATAAAGTAGAAGTCATTAACGACAAGTTTGCATGTCACAAAGAGTTATCTACACATGATTTCTGTTATTAACGGATGGATCAGATGTCAATTGCAACTTTGATAATTAGATAGACAGGAGGACCATGATTGGTCTGAATCGCTCACCGGAGTGATAAGCTTGCACACGGTGGGTAACCCACGTGACTTTTTGGAAGCGTCCACACGGAAAAATCGCCCGCTTTAAGGTATGTTTTGTTTAATTTCTCAGCTTATACTCCACGGATTTTGAAAAGATAAAGTGCACGTAACGCGCCTTTGAGAGGGCTATTCCCGGCTCCAACTCACTCTGCCCGAAATTCAGTGGTTTCTTCAAACATTCGAGCCAAAGTTTTTTTTAAGTGCAAACTGAACGCGGGAAGCGTTCACATTTATAGTCCTAATTGTCAGGTTTTAGCTTTACCAGCCCATTTACACGAATAAATTGTGTAGGCACGTACCGTCTAGTTAATATATTCTTTAAATATCCAAGGGTTTTGGTCAGAAAAGCGTTAATTATGATGTGATCATTAAAATAACGAAATGGGAAGCGTACACATCTGATTCAAATTGGTAAGCGTACATACACAATACGCTGAGAAGGGAAGCGTACACTCTGTTGGTATTGGGTTGGTCGCAAAGTCACTGATTAAGTCACATATTTACAGACCTTTACATAACACGGTGGAGATTGTGCACCACGGGGTGGATAAGAACTAAGGCAAAACTTGACCCGCTTCAGGTAAGTTGTGCAATAAATTTATTTATTTCTGCGTCGATTTTCATGTGGATTGTTGCAGTTCCTCTGCTGTATGATTCATAAATGACTACAGCTTAAATATGATCCCAATAGACCAGAAAAGACGACACAATGTTCAGGACATACTTCTGCTCGGTCTGGATCGAATTTGGGAAAAGTACCAGACGTTTTCAAATAAGTCACACACCAGAGGAAAGAGATCAGTAATGTGTGGTGCATGGAAAAATCCGCTCACAAATTGACGCAGAATTAAGAAAGTTATTGCACAATTTCTGGCCTGAAGCGGGGCTATTTTGGCTGCAGTGTTACCATTTTTCTTTATAGCCGGTTGGGATTTTTTTCGATAAAGTAAAATAACTTTACAAATATGTCATACATTTGAGTAAAGAGGTCAGTGAAGCGGTGCATATGCAACAATCCGCTTGAAATTTGACGTAGAAATAAGAAAGTAATTGCACCCACAATTTCTTACCCGAAGCTGGGGTATTTCAAGCCGTGGTTACGAGATTTTATAAAGACACTGATGGTTTATAAAAATATAACGGCAAACCCAGTCTTTTTTCCCAGTATATGTTTCGTAGCACAAAATTCATTGCTATTGATCACAACGAAATAACATTGATGATAATAGCAAAACCATATTTATACCTGATACAGTCCAACAACATTAACCTGGGAAATCTGCATTTGTAATGACCAAAATTCGGCAATGTTTTGTTTTAAGGAATGAATGCAATTTTTTTTTCATGCGGGTATGAAAAAGAAAATCTAACCACACTGTATGAATCCACGAAGCGGTTCATACAAAAGTGTGATTAGATTTTCTTTTTCATATCTGCACGAACTCCGTAAATAAAATTTCATTCATTTCTTATAACTTGATAGTCTAAGACTAAATAATAATGCGGCGTAATTCAATGTTTGACAGAGAAAGTAGTTCTGGCATTTTTGTTCATGGAGGTATGACATTTTTTTCTCAACCAATCGGAACTCCCGGATTTTAATGAAATCAATAAATTATAGGACCCTCAACTAACGGAATCTGCACATGTTAATTAAATTGTTCCGTGCTAATTTTGACGGACTATATATTAAAGAATATTTCGTATGTTTTCGTATCAACGGTTGCTACAAAGAGCCAAAGAACAATTCAAATAACAGGATAAATTACGTTCAATACATCCTGTATATCAATGTACCTGGCGGTGTAATGGTTAACACATCGGCGTTCGATTCCGAATGTTACAGGTTCGAGACTCGGAATCACCATGGACCTATATAAGCTCTCTCATGGCAATTGTATCATCATTCTTTGCGTCTCTAATATCATCGTTTGCATTCGACTCTCGCAGTTTTTCTAGCATTTCACTTACAGGTTGTATCAATAGCCGTCTCAAAAGCACGTTACGTGCACTTTATCTCTTCAGAATCCGTAGAGTATAAGCTGAGAAATTAAACAAAACATACCTTGAAGATGTGATGGTGTATCAACTTCTTTATCAAGTGGTTTTATATTCGATTTCTGGAATATACGTTTAAGTCCACGCTTTGACGGGGAAGTGATCGGGGAAACCGTTTTCGTAGTCGGGTTATCAATCAAGGCCTTTCTCGCCGTAAGTACAGGTAGTACTTTATGTTTCTTCCCTCCTTTACCGTTATTGAGGTGTAACCTAGACTTTTTCCTCATCTTTCTAAAAAAAGGAAATACTTACAGAAATCACGTGACACAACAACGCTGGTGTGAAGCAGAGATGGTGGAAAACGCCAGAGATTATATGGATTTGACTAATCTTTCAAACACTACCTGATAAAATGTTTCAGAGAAATAAATTATTATATGCTTTTCAATATTTCTTCATCAGTTGTTGTTCAAAAGATTTACTACATCTAGAAAATTCCCGGCGTTTTTCACCCATCCATGCTTCAATTCAAATTCAAACAGGTAATTATAATTACTATCAAAATTATTTTCACCAGATATTGCGTCACTTGATTGCTTGCATTGAGAGCTATTGTCATTCTGAATTAGTAAAATTAATACACACGTGTGTTTTCTTAATTTTCACAAAGATTTATTTATGTTTTCATATTATATTTGAAATAATAGAATTTCTACCGTAGTCTTTTGTTATTTAACCATTGTTCTTAATTAGGCTTCTCAATAAATAATCCACTCGGGCTATCGCCCTCGTAGTTTATTAATTGTACCGTTGTACAAAGAACAGTTGTTGAATGACGATAGAGCACGGTAGAAATTCGATTATTTCTTAAGCATGCACACCCTGAAGCTTAACTTCTTTTGGACTAAATAAATAATGTTTCGAATCAGATATAAAAACCGAGGTATAACTCATCGGCTATGACTGTAGACTTGTATGCAAACACTTTACTTCTTGTTGTTGATAAATGGCCCAACACAAACGCTTTCTCTTTTGAGAATAAACGAGTAGGACATTAATTCTCTCGTTACCTCACGATAAATGGTTTGGTAAATGTTAAAACTATATGTATTTGTTTCTTTAGTGTTTGTATACAAGTCTACAGTTATAGCCGATAGACTATACTAAATTTATATGATCTTATAGATCGTCCAAAAAGAGTGGCAGATAAACAATAGGCTATTTCATTTACAAAAGGATGTCAGGCTATTTATTTGAGATTTAAATCGAGTTATGAGATAAATTACCTGTTTAAGACAATGTATACATGTATATCATTGATACATAATTAATCGGGTTAATAACGGAATATATTAGATCTATTTAAGAAAACAAAATATAAACATCTGCCACTCTTTTTGGACGATCTATAACTGTTGAGCGGGACGTAAAAATCCATTCAATCCAATTTCTTAAAGTGACATTTCACATTAATTTCAGTTTTTAAAAGTATGTCTTGATGCAAAGATTGTTTATTCTAATGAGTAGAAATGCTATCACTTTTTCGAAGTTGTTATTTAAAAGCGAAAAATACACCTTTAAAGTTGAGCTAGAAATGGCAAATTCTATATTATTCTGAACTGATGTCCACAACAATATGTTAAGTTTTAGCACAACAATATATATTTCTCGTAAACGGTTCAATATATTGGCATGGAATTTTCAGAATTTTCAGTAGAAAAGATGCTCTTTCAGATAGAATAAAAGCAAAATTTATGTAAAATAATTGTGAAATGTCACTATAAACTGAAGCTGTTTTATACGCCATAATTGTGGCCATTATCAATAAAATATGGTTTTATTTTAGTTATATTTGATTAGAAATATTACCCAGCACTTTAAAAAGGGAAACACATCGGTGTTAACGCTTCCCTTCTCAGGGTATTGTGTGTGTACGCTTACCATTTTGAATCAGATGTGTACGCTTCCCATTTCGTTATTTTAATGATCACATCATAACTAACGCTTTTCTGACCAAAGCCCTTGGATTTTAAAGAATATATTAACTAGACGGTACGTGCCTACACAATTTATTCGTGTAAATGGGCTGGTAAAGCTTAAACTTGACAATTAGGACTATAAATGTGAACGCTTCCCGCGTTCGGTTTGCACTTAAAAAAACTTTGGCTCGAATGTTTGAAGAAACCACTGGATTTCGGGCAGAGTGAGTTAGAGCCGGGAATAGCCCTCTCAAAGGCGCGTTACGTGCACTTTATCTTTCCAGAATCCGTAGAGTATAAGCTGAGAAATTAAACAAAACATACCTTGAAGCGGGCGATTTTTCCGTGTGGACGCTTCCAAAAAGTCACGTGGGTTACCCACCGTGTTGCATTCTGGAAGTAGTTTTACATTGTTATTTTAAAAATGAGCGTGAATGTGTATAAAATGTTACCACCCAGTCCTCTCTTTATCTGCCTATCAGTCTGTATCCAAATTTTTGTCAGACCAAATTCTTCTACAGTTTCAATCAGGTTAACTTCATGCTTGTAACTTTCTGATGTCTACATTACATGACAGTGACCTTCTGTATGTGGACCAATTCGCTGGTTCCCTTGAATTAATGCCCTTTTTGTCTGATAAGCTTCATCAGATTTATATGTTCTGCTCTGCAAAGCTCTTGCTAAATGACTATTTATTTTCCTTGAGGACCTGCAAAAAGACAGTTGGACAGTAAGTCAGTAACTTACATGATTTGGTACTTTTCGAATTTGATAAAAGTCTCTGAGTAACAATTATGTGCGGTAAATGGCATAAATGGGTTAAGACCAATTAACAGCAAAGCTTTATAACATATTCCAGAAATAGTCAACTGAAATAGCTCCTGTGACTCCTCTAGTTTCTGAGTTAAATAGCTTTTACAATGAAAGAGCTCAAGTGTTTTTCCAAGAAACAATAACGCTTCATAGGCTCTAATTAGAGCTTCAGATCTATTGAATTTTGTGTAAATCATGCTCTGTGAGCTGTGTTTTGCAAGAGAAAAATATGAGCTTAATGTTAGCCTGGGGATTTGTAGATGAGCTTAACCCTTTCCCAAACAAGACCTGCTTTTGACGTCCCTATTAGAATAGGCTTGGAAAAACATTGAGACAAAAGAAAAAACTGCTGATAACCAGCAGTTTCTTCTTTTGTCTCAATATTTTCTGTGCTATATCATACACCAATCCTTTCTTTTTTACTTTAAAATTGTCCTCCGCAACACCTTTCAAATTGGAGCAGTCCAAACTTATATCATTTGGGAAAGGCTTTCGAGGTTTTTATAGTCGTGATGGCTGTCCATAGACTCATGGTTGGATGCCATTCAATGTCAGTGTTCTACAAGACTAATTGGTGATGCAAGTATTATGCTCGACGCCGAATTAATTTGCCAGAATGTAGGCTTTTGACCTGGTTGATAATCAAATCAGTCTAAAATGTTTTACGAAGTGAAAAAAGTACTAGATTTAGCAATCAATAAAGTTGAAAAGTTTGAAAAGCCCACCAGTTCCTCGAGCAATTCACCAACCCGATCAGTTTGAGAAGACCTCTTGAAATCATGCAAGTTAATCAACCCAAATCGTACGTGTAATAAGGTACTAGCCATACTTTGGTGTATAAAGTATAAAGACGACAACGGTCCCTACTAATAAATTATACTATACCAACGTTTTGTAGCAGACGCTCATTGAATAAAAATACGTCATTACTAATCTTGTTTTACATAATTAATTTTTATAGTTTACCTTTCTTCGTGTAATATATTATGTTGAATTTTGACTGCACATCTATTCTATCCAAAAACAACGTTTGATATGGCATGCATAGACATTTAGGACTACATAAATCTGAGACATTTTTATTATATACATGAAACTGTTCATTACCACGTGTGCACATGAAACTATTCATTACCCCTTTTACATTTACAAACTGACTCTCCAGTAGCTAACTTGAATTCGTATGCCATAATTGCTCGACGCTGCAGGCGTCGAGCAATCATAGGGAATCTGGCCATTGTCTGAATAATAAAAGGTTTTGACAACTGTAAACTTCCTTAAGGAAACACATACATTTTGTAAACATCAAAGGAAAAGAATGTAAGATTCCATTCAATTGAAATTATCGTCAGCAACGTCCTTGAAATTGGACAAGCCTAAAATTTTGCCTTCTGGTAATTATAGTAAAAACTGTTAGAAGACACCAAAATTTCCAGAAATGTGTTCAAACCAAAGAAACATTAAAAAATAAATTGTGAGACTGGCAATAAAATTGCAGACTTTATTTCTCTATGGAGAAAAAAACTTTCAGACTTCTTCCTTTTATAGCAATAAATAAATGAAATGGTGAAAATTTTGTAAGATTTTGTATTTTATTACATGTACTATCTTTCAAGGTTTTGCTTTACACGGGTGGTAAACAGAGAAACTAGCTCCAAAAAGAGTCAACGGTATTTCGTTGCCTCGTGACATCCGGTCTCTACCGAGGTAGTTGCATAGAGCGAAAATCTGTAAACAAAGGTAGGTCACGAACACATTTTTTCTACAATTATTTTTTTTACAACGAGTTTTTGAAAAATCCGGCGATGCTGTAATATGAAGAAATGGTCGAAGTTTGTTGTGCACGAGAATATACGTTGTTAGTAAGCAGAGTTTGAATACAATCGTTGAAAAACATTTCAAAATTGAAAGTAAAAACTTTTTTACTTTCGATTTTGAAATGTTTTTAGCTCACCTGAGCACAAGGTGCTCAAGTGAGCTATTGTGATCACCTTTTGTCCGGCGTCCGTCCGTCGTCCGTCGTCCGTCAACAATTTCTTTAAATGACATCTCCTCCTAAACTACAGGGCCAATTTCAACCAAACTTGGCAGGAATGTTCCTTAGGTGACCCCCTTTCAGAATTGCTAAAAGAATTGAAATCCATAAAAAACTCTGGTTGCCATGGCATCAGAAAAGGGGAAATTTGACTGAATCTCAATACTATCTTTGAACGACATCTCCTCCAAAACTACTTGGCCAATTTCAACCAAACTTGGCTGGAATGTTCCTTAGGTGACCCCCTTTAAGAATTGCTAAAAGAATTGAAATCCATAAAAAACTCTGGTTGCCATGGCATCAGAAAAGGGGAAATTTGAATGAATCTTAATACTATCTTTGAACGACATCTCCTCCAAAACTACTAGGCCAATTTCAACCAAACTTGGCAGGAATGTTCCTTAGGTGACCCCCTTTAAGAATTGCTAAAAGAATTGAAATCCATAAAAAAAACTCTGGTTGCCATGGCATCAGAAAAGGGGAAATTTGACTGAATCTCAATACTATCTTTGAAAGACATCTCCTCCTAAACTACTTGGCCAATTTCAACCAAACTTGGAAGGAATGTTCCTTAGGTGACCCCCTTTCAGAATTGCTAAAAGAATTGAAATCCATAAAAAAACTCTGGTTGCCATGGCATCAGAAAAGGGGAAATTTGACTGAATCTCAATACTATCTTTGAACGACATCTCCTCCAAAACTACTTGGCCAATTTCAACCAAACTTGGCAGGCATGTTCCTAAGGTGACCCCCTTTAAGAATTGCTAAAAGAATTGAAATCCATAAAAAAAACTCTGGTTGCCATGGCAACAGAAAAGGAGAAATTTGACTGAATCACAATACTATCTTTGAACGACATCTTCTCCTAAACTATCTGGCCAATTTCAACCAAACTTGGCAGAAATATTTCTTAGGACGTTCCTTTTAAAATTTGCTGAAAGAATTGAAATCCTTTAAAAGCTCTGGTAGCCATGGCAACAGAAAAGGAGATTTTCCTCCAAATCTCAATGACATCGTTGAATGATATCTCCTCCTAAACTAACAGGCCAATTTCCACCAAACTAGGCAGAAATATTCCTTAGGAGGTCACATTTAAAAAGTTTCTAGCAGAATTGCAATTCATAAAAAAACACTTCTGGTTGCCATGGCAACAGAAAAAGAGAAATTACACGAAATCTGTCTGAAGCAATTTCTCAATAACCGCAGAGCCAAATTTGACAAAACTAAATATTTGCATTGCTTATGATATTGCTAAGAGGTACTTTTCTTGGCTTTTCAATATGAAACCTTGTCACAGAAAAAGGGGACTTCTTGTGAAAATCTGCTTATCAGGGGCAAAGCATCTACATTTATGCATGGATTTAAAAAAAATGTATGGGTAAATGTGTTCTTTATCATGAGTAGATGTTCTATTTGAAATATATATCAAGGTAGGTTCAAGGTCATAGATCTAGGTCAATTTGTAGATTTCTGTTTGTTTGACAGTCTGTATGTTTGTCAGTCTGATCTGTTATAAAACCCAAATATCACAGTGCTCCAGCTAGGCCCTTTTAGAAGGGCGCGGCGCCCTGCCTTGCCTTGCCGTCGAAATGCGGCGCCCTGCCCTATAAATTGATTGTAAATTTTGCCCATACTCGCTCAATAAGCGATTATCTTGTGTATTGTCGCCTCCCTTAATTGATAATGAAAACTCGCTGTGATCACTGATGCGTTTAGCGGGTAATTTCGGGGGATAACTGTTTACAACCTTATTACAAACAGAATTAATGCAAGGCGTGGCTAATATCGACAAGCCGACCAATCACAACGCGTGATTCATTATCGAGTGGGCAGTTTTCCGATAATCTGTTGATGAGAGTTAGCGCGTGCCGTAAAACAATTTTTCAACTATAAACAAACACTGATTAGCGACTTAATCCGTATGAATGGTCATTAACAAGATTGTATGGATGATGATTAACTTTGTCACCTTTCACAGAGAAAATTTCAGATTAGTTGTAGGCTGCGATAAGATATTTTACATTTTGGAAAATCGCCGTTTCACTCGGACAGTTTCGTTCCATTTTGTTTTGCAGTTTACCTTAAATTCATGGATCTTATTTCATAATTGTAATTCACAGTCTTTGCGAGAGCCACGGACAAGTCATTGACTGGCAAAATTCAGAGTTGACTGGCCAAAATGTCCGACGTATTACTTCTATAAAATCAAGCTTTAAAATTCTAGTTAACCTACCGATTTCTAGTCCAATTATTTATCCATCACCAATTAAATATCTCAAATCTGAAGTATTTGTGTAACTGATTGTAGTCTTCCACTCGAGAATATATGACCAAAAAATGTGTACCAGAAAATCAATAGTTTACATCCCTTAGCATAGAGCGTGACCCTTTACTTGGAATGTAGTCAATTTGTTATTCCCTTTCCCCACAGAAATAAAATATGATAGGCTATTTGTTGGTTAATAATAAAAGACAATTTGATTTTTGTTTTGGTTATTCTCCTAACCTCTGAAAACCTGAATTGGAAAGTCTCCCTTTCAATTAAACACACTTCTACATCCCATTTAACCCTTTACCAGATGATTTTTTTTTTTCAGAAAAAAGGAGATCCAAATTAGAAATTTTCCAAATTCAAAGCAAGAGTATATATCACAAGAGCCATGTTCAAAAACGAAGAACTATTTATGCATTAGTGAAATAGAAATTGAATACAAGGAAGAAATTGAGCATTTCATATATTTCCCCTCTTCCCCATGCTTTCTTCACCCTTTCCACATTGAAGCAACAAATGTTGAGTGGTCTAATTGAAAGAAACCGCAGACAAAAATATTACTAAATGTAACAGGCCCGTAGCAGAGCTTCAGATTGACAGTGGGCCCGGGCCATTTGACACACTATTTGCAAATATGACCCATCACTTTTCAACTCCAGGGGCCAAGTGGCCCAAGCTTTTACAAATTTTTTATATCACTATGTTTATTTTCATTGCTATGGCCCATCATTTCCAAAAATGACCCATCAATTTCCTGCCATGGGTCATTTCGACCCACCAATCTTCAAATAAATCTGAAGCTCTGCCGTAGGAACAGAGGGGGCTGGGGGGGGGGGGGGGGGCTAAGCCCCCTAAAGTTGGTCAAAAATGCCGAATTTTCCTTATTTCACACTGAAAATTTGGGAAAATCCAATTTAGCCCCCACACAATATTCAGACACTGAGGCTTTAAGCCCCCCCCCCCCCCCCCCCCCCCCCCCCCCCCTATGTAATTGCTTCCTACGTGCCTGTGTAAGGAATTTATCACATCCTGCCCTCCAGACTCTAATTTTTTACAAAACTCTGTAAAGAATTTACAACATGGACAGCAAGAAATCAAGACAGTTGAGAGTTTATCCAATAAAGTATTTCAAGGGTCTGGAAAGAATTTTTAGATTGGGCTATTTATAGCCCAATCTATTATAACCAGTTTTTCACTCCAGACATCACTCCAGACACTACGTTCTAACGCTAACCCGCTGAGCTATGTGTTCAAGCCAAACTATATTATTTCAAACACCACAGAACATCCTTTATCAGTCAATATCTTCAAAGTTTTTCACCTCTTTCAGTTTTGCGACAAATAAGGAGAGGGTTAATAATTTCATTTGACGAAATTGTCCCTTAAATTAAATACCTATTAGTATTTTCAGCGTTTTTACAATCTTATCCGTTGAGTAAGAGCTTGAAAGCAAAATAGTGTAAACTCTCAGATAAATTCCCATATAGTTACAATATTACTGCTCTGACTTTCAATGGTCGTTTACCAGTAATGCATTGCCAGTGTTTAACTGGGTCACTACTTGACACTGCCACTGTAGCCCACTGCCACCTTAGCCCATTCACTAGATACAATGTGTGCGCTTTACCCATTCCTATATTCTGACACCTTTAGGTTCCATGAAATATTATGTGTTTGGAAAACATGGTAAAAAATGAAGAAATGGTTGTGAAAAGCTAGTTCTTCATTTCCCACAATGTTTTCTTCTCAGAAAGACCAAACAAAGTAACGATTTATTTGCTTGAAATTGGGTTAAGGATTTATTCTGCATTGATCGCTTTATCTTTATTGGTTTTTTTTTAACTCAGTGTGTTAAAGGCTCTTCCAAACGACAATATCTTAGAGTGGTTCAAATTAGAAAGAGTTGCAGACGACGAAACGGGTGACGATAAAGATGAAATCATGTTATGTACAATGAAGCACAGAAAACATTGGGACAAAGGAGAAATTTCCTGTTATCTTTGTATGTTTCATATTATTTGCTTCACAACAATGTCTTGTTTGGAAAAGGACGAATGGTTCGAGGCTATAGAGTATAAACACTGTGATTTTAAATTATGTTAATCAAAGTAAAATCATCGTCTTAGTTTTGCCGTTTTTTAGAATTTTAACATTTTTACCACATATACTGTTCTTAGACTGAACATTTGATCCAATGAACAAATGCATTCTATTTAATCGAAATATGTTTGCAGACCGAGTTGCAGATCAGAGATCAGTAAGGCTTAGCCTCTATAATGGGTCCGTACTTGGTATTATTCTGATTGGCTAAGAATAAGAATAATTCAACATGTTGATTTAATGTAAAATCCGGTAAAGTGTAACATTTCCTTTTCTCAAACAGCCTCACCTTTTGGATTCACCTGGAGGGTGTACATTCAACTTGTTTTTATCACCTATGCACGTTTGCCTACACATTGATTAACCATTTTCCAAACCATGACGCCTTTTTACTCGTTTCATAGAAAATGCTTAAAAAAACATCGAATAGAGAATGGGGCAATTTTGAAAATCAGCATATTGTCCTTTTGTCACAATATCAATTTCTCAGTGATGCCCAATCTACAGTGCTGACAGCACTTTGATTTAGCATTGTTGTAGGATTTTTCTTAAATCGAAACAATGGTCTTTTGAATTAGGAATGCGGCCGTTTTTCGGCCTTAAATGAACAGGCCTAAAAGAATACTTCTAGGTACCACCTGTCTGATGAGACCCAAGGAGAGGTTGAAATAGTCTCCCTATGTAAATACTAAAATCCTATTCAAAACCCACCAGAGCCCATTGTTAAGCCTTTAATAGAATTCAAAATTTTCTAGGGGGAGACCCCCTAAACCCCCCTGGTGGCCCTAAATGAACAGACGTAAAAGAATACTTCTAGGTGCCACTTGTCTGACGAGACATATAGAGGGGTTGAAATAATCTCCCTTTTTGAATACCAAAATCCTATTTAAAACCCACCAGAACCCATCTTTAAGCCCCTAGAATTCAAAATTTTCTTGGGGGAGACCCCCCAAACCCCCCTGGTGGGAGGGGGGTGCCCCCTCCCACTCCCTTCCCCGTCTCGCCGCTTCGCGACTCGAAGTGCCCATTCAGGGCACTTGGCACCCTGCCCTTTTCAAAACCTAGCTGGAGCACTGTATCAGGTGAGCGACCTAGGGCCAACGGCCCTCTTGTTCAACGATTGTATTAAAACCCTGCTACTAATACCGTATACTCTCGTGCACAACAAACTTCGACCATTTCTTCATATTACAGCATCGCCGGATTTCTCAAAAACTCGCTTTAACAGAAATAATTTTAGAAAATGTGTTCGTGACCTACAAATTTTCACTCTATGCAACTACCTCTTTTTGGAGCTAGTTTCTCTGTTTACCACCCGTGCTTTAGAGGCAAATAAGTTGAAAACAAAAACAGGTATGTCTGTTCGAATTTGAAAACTGCTGTAGACAACAAAAAAGGATATCAAATTATCAATAAAGATCAAGTTAGTGTACAATATAGAGAACAGAAAATATTGAGACAAAAGTAGAAAATGATGGTTGTCAGCAATTTCTGCTTTTGGCTCAATATTTCCCCAAGTCTTTTCTATCAGTGACATCAAAATCAGGTCCTGTTTGGGAAATTCTATGAGTGACATTAAAACCAGGTCCTGTTTGGGAAATGGTTACTAAGAGAATGTAGACAATATATCATATAAAATGGTACGTTTGGGAGATTCTGAGAAAGTATTATGTTAGTTTTAACGTTGAATCATTCCCAGTAAAATGATTCAACATGACATGGGATTTCTTGTCTTTGTCAGATTAGTAGTCATATCTCAATAACAAAATATTGGCCCAGTTATTCTCATATAAATTCAGGACATTGTATAATACATTCAAAATTAAAAGAGAATTGTTACAGTGGCCGATCCAGAGGGTGTTCGAGGGGGGGGGTCAAACGAACCAACCCTCTCTGTAGCCTTATAATTTCATTTTCACACAGAAATTCCGTCAAATTGTGTAAGGTAAATGGTCCCTACTTGTATGTTCGAACCCCCTTCTGTTGTATGTTCGAACTCCCTTTCACGGAAGCCCTGGATCCGCCGCAGGGTTACAGTTGTTTCTTTGAATGTAGAACACATAGCTTCTCAAATTTCAGACCACACTGCAAAAAATTTCAAAGGCACTATGCTGTACACATGATAGTAAATGATGCCTTTATTTGGATATTAAAGGGCTCATTTGTTCAAGTTGTTAAACCCTCTCCCAAACAAGCCTTGGTTATACACCCATGATAGAAAAGGCTTGTGCAAACATCGAGACAAAAGAAGAAAATGCTGAATACCAGCATTTTCTCCTTGTGCCTCAATATTTTCTGTGCTATTGTACACAACTCCTATCATTATCAACATCCGTTTTGTTATCTGCAGCAGCTTTCAAGTGAAAAAGTCCTAAATTCAGCTGTTTAGGACAGAGATAAATGATGCCTTTATAAAGATCTGAAAGGGCTCATTTGTCCAAGTTTGTTAATTAAAGAGGATGACCTTTCCTGTCTGTCATGTGACATGCCCCCTTCAGAAGGGAATTTGGCCCTTTAATTGATTCATGTGGTTTCTTTCTCAGCCATTTTCTA
Organism: Fragum sueziense; assembly: GCA_963680895.1. Lineage (NCBI taxonomy): Eukaryota > Metazoa > Mollusca > Bivalvia > Cardiida > Cardiidae > Fragum > Fragum sueziense. Next base: position 3,130,839 of record OY804599.1, on the reverse strand, counting down.
TCAGAGAGCAGATTTGTTCACTTTTGTTGAGATTTTGTTTGCATTTTCGAAAAGAAGAAAAAATGGGTGCTATAATAAACTTATAAATTACTAAAATTAGGAGCTGATGATGAATGAAAAAAAACAACAAAAAAAAACAAAAAAAAAAAAAAAAAACGCTGATGAAATATTGTTTAGATTTTAAAAAGTCTATGGATCTTTGCTGAGGTGAATGTAATCAATAATTTTGAAAAAATGAAAAATGAAATGAAAAAATAATAATTGTAAAAACATCAGGGGACTGGACTAAAAGCATGTCATCGGATCGAGATTGCCTTTGCACTGATCTTTGATTATTTTTCCAACCAAAGCTTATCCAAGATAACAAGGGTTAAATAAAGAGACAATAATTTGTCCAAAGTTGGCTAATTAAAGAGGCTGACCTTTCCTGTCTGTTATTTGACACAGTCTCCACTAATAGGGAGTGATGCTCTATAATTGATGCATGGGGTCTCTTTCTCAGACAAAACCATCACTGGTCAGATGGTCTTCAAAACTTTATAGACAAAATTTGAAATTTTCTTTAGGTATACTGATAATTATGACAATTTTGCAGCTTAAAAACAATCACATAAGTATTTAGATGTCATTTATATGATTATTTTGTTTGTGACCTGATTGTTAGTCTGTTTAACCGGCATTACCAGACGGCAAAATTTTGGACTATTTCAAATTGAAAGGAGTTGCAGACGACAATTTCAATGTGAAGAAATTTTGAAGTTTTACGACATTTTGGGTAGAAAATATTGTGGGAAATGAAGAAATTGCTTGTGACAAGCAATTTCTTCATTTTCCTCAATGTTTTCCAAAGACTTTATCCTATAAGGCGTCATTGTGTGGCAATGGGTTAAGGTCAGATAATTTTGTAACAAAAAATGAGTAGCTCTTTTTGAAGAGATTGTTGGACATCACTTCATCAGAACATTAACTTTGGCATAATCTTCAAGCCAATACGGCTGAACTCTTGCCAAGAAAACAATATGCATATGAAGAGCCTGGTTCATTAATTCTGGCCATCCCTGACCATTACTTCCCTCCCGGACATGACAGTGTTCGCTAGGGATAAATCACAAAATAATTGTCCATGCATGTGCTTGCATTATCCATGACTCATATTGTCACTTCAAAGTAAATATCCACTTTAACCCTGTATTGTTCTATGACCCAGAGAAAAATATAGTCTTTTAGTGTCTCCAAATTCTGAATTGCAAATTTATGGCACATTTTTACAAATTTTTTCCTATGTAAATAGTGGAAAAAAATCATAATCCCGATACAATTTTGCATGTGTTGGTTTGAATATTGCAGGTGTTAGACACCTGCAAGATTCAAACCATCACATGCAAAAAAGTAGCTTTGAGTTCGATATTGGGTTGTTTACATAGGTAGATTTTATAAACAACAGAAACTTGTGTCACAATATTTTGTGTGAGTGTTGAACCAAAATGTTTGTGGGAAGATGGTATAATTTGCTGACAGCAGGTCATGCACAAAACTTGTTCCCTTCAACTTTGGATGACTCCAAATTGATTTCCGGATCCATACATGGATATCCTCAGGCATGTGTGTACCAAAGTTTCAGGGCAAAACTGCTGTATGTGCATGTTGTTCTATAAACACTTGCCATAATTTTTCAATGACAACTGATGTTAAATTAATGCATACCAGTGCAGAGGAGCATATTGAACATCTCATACTAAGAAAGCTTTTGCAGATATAATAATAAAAAAATGCTCCCGAGCTACAAAATTGCAGTATAGGATAATATAGTGCTCCAATGATTTTCAGATTCCCGCCAAACAATAAAAAGATATCTCAATTTACTAATTATAGGTTAAACAGATCAAAACGAAACCATATCGATGATAATCAGTATTTTGTTATAATATTGACGAGACGATTTGCATGTGCGTCTCTACAATAACATGTTTTCATAGGTTAAAGGTTTGTTTATAAACATCACAAAAGCGTTGGAGACCTATACATAATGCCCAAAACTATTGGTATTCCTCCAGAAGAAGTCTGAAGAGGTAATTAGGCAAAACTTCAATTTATTTTGTTTTGACAGTCTGTCTTTGGACATCCTCTACACATATTTGGTTATATTTGTATACTTCAAACATTGCCAGATGAGTATTGTCCACCCAAATTAACCCGGGACAACTTAATTTTCGTGTGCAAAGTCCGTTAATTGAGCGTCTTAACAAAACATTGCCGAAGTTGGGTCATTACATATGCAGATGTCCCGGGTTAATCTTGCTGGACAATACTCCTTGCTTACAATCATAGAATATTTGTTTTAATTCTTATAAATAGTACAAAAATAATATAGAAATCATGACTTCCCTGATAGAGAAAAAGAGTGCACTAATTTCACGAGCTCTACAAAAGCTTGCAGCTGACAAATTGTGTTAGAGCAATTAAACAAGAGCACAAAGCAGTTCACAAATTCAAAATTATAAAGGCGAGAAAAATTGAAATCTCCATTTAAAGTTGTTAGTACTTGAAGTTTGCTGTAGTTTGACCCTTTACCAAACAACAAGCTCATAATTGACAGGTCCAGATGGAATGATGTATCTTGAATCAAAATAATTACTCATGCTCAGGTAAATCGACATAGAATTTAAAATATTGAGGGAAAAGATGAAAATGCTGGTAATCAGCATTTTCATCTTTTCTTTCAATATTTTCAAATGCTTCTGATTATTTTGATATTTGAATTAGGGTTTATTTGTAAAAGGGTTAAGGCATTGTTGTTTAGTTCAAAAGGTTTTTCCCACCAACCATGCAGAATACCTTCAATTGATAGTAAATGGCTGCACTTGAGACTAATGGCTTTAAACCCATTACCAACCGCAAACGGTGTGCTGAACCTTACTGAAGTTGCAACTTTCATACTTTGATACTATTTCTTCATGAGTTCATCAGGGCCTTAGACGGGAATATGCATTATGTCAGTAGCCATTCATTTGAATGCATCTAGGAGAAAAAAGAAATGCTTTTCACCAAAATTAAACCCATCATGGCATGGCCAACAGCAAGCGGTTCTGGGGCATGTTTTACTAACAAACTTACAAACATTTTTAAAACAACAACAAAGCTGATTGGCCGAATAATTATTGTTATTATTTCTCGTTCAATCAGATGTGTTGTTACAAGGTTTTTGCAAAAATCTAAGTCAGTAAAACGCGGCCCAGATCCTCTGTGAAGTTGCATTCACTCAGATTTAGTATTTAGTCATGTTCAGCCCAAAAGAGATTGAACATCTTACATCAGGTTGAAAAGAAGACAAGCCTGAAAGTCCAGATGGCTTTGAAATAGAAAAGAAATCAATAATTCTAATCCACCTTTTGATGACAATGATATTTTAGTTTGTAAATCTCAAAATAGATAAAATAATTTTTCAGTAACATTTGTGTTGCCATAAATTCTTCAACAGCTTTGAAATATTAGTACCACCAGTCTAGAATTCTATCATTTTGGAAAATATGAAGTCACTGGAACCACTGACTTTGTGGAAGTCTTAACTGTCTTATGCTATTCAGTCTGTCTGTCTTCGGACAATTTCTATAGCGATTTCTTCTGTATTCTCAACATGATTGTTAAACTAAATAGGGAGACCTGCAATAAATGACAAGAACGATTATCTTATTGTCATCTTTTGTGTCGAAGGCGGGCAAATGATTACACTATCAAGATAGCTTGCTTGTTAGAATATTCAAAAATCTATTTTAGAAATTAAACCCTGCATTCATACAAAATTGTCACCTGATTTCAAAAAGGGTAAAAGAGTATAGATCGCAAACAACAGAGTATTATTATGCATATTCCTGAGAGCACAGGGAATTTTAGCGATTTTGATGGTGTCTCTGTGTTATTAAAGACAAGGGGTCCAAGTTTTCATACAAAAAAATAGTACCCATTCTCGCAAAACACCTGTTACAACACCAATTACAAGGTTTTGTTGAAAAGCACCAACAGTCAACTTTGAATGTAATCTGAATGACACTGTTACAGAGGAGCGAATGAGTGGACAAATATTTGGTACAGACAGGACAGAATAATGAACAACTACAGTTGTCGCCACATCGTATGGCACGTGTTTATGTTTTCTTTAACGTTCAATTACATTTGAACAAAACATAAACATTGTGCCATACGATGTGGCGACAACTGTAGGCTTGATGTAACACAATGTGACCATGTACCCGGTACTCTTGTTGTGGATTGTAAAATATCATTTTAAATATAAATGTACCCATGAAACTTTTTATGGTTTCGTGTTTGAAAGATGTTGAGAGTTATTTGGTTGAAGGGCTAAATTGAGGTTCAACAAGAACTGACTTACTATACTTACATCATTGTATGAGACCAAGATCAAATCTGCCTCAGAGACAGTCTCAAAATTGGAGGACCTACCAAATCGAATTTTCAGCCTTTAAGTTTTAAATACAGATAAAGTGGTACTGGCCACAAAAGATGGACACCTCCCCTCAGATTATGTGTCTACATGAATGGATAGATTGTGATCGGATACCCGAGTCTAAATTACCACAATGAATGTATGCCATCAATAGAACAGTGAAGTGAACAACCCCTTCTCCTTACACATCCACTCGGGTGTGAAACAATCTTCTACCGGCTTGAGAATGAATCTTGGATTTATATTTTCTAGGATTATGATTAAAACCTTCCTAAACAAGACTTGGTTTTAATGTCCCTAATAGAAAATCTCTGCAAAATATTGGGTCAAAAGAAGAAAATGCTGATCGATGATCAACATTTTCTCCTTTTGCCTCAATATTTTCTGTGCTAAATTTTACACAAATTTGGTCTGCCTTATCATCTGCTTCGTCATCTGTATCAAGTTTTCAAATTGGAATGGTCAGATCTTTTCTGTTTGTGAAAGGGTTAATTTCTAGCAATAGATAAGTACAAATGAGACAGCAGAATTGACATCAGTCACATAAAAGGCCTCAATAATCACATGCTGGACTTCATTTTCTCTGATGATTAGGTTTTTGTTGGGGGATAATTCCACCTGACTTTATTCTGAAATTGACACCACAGAATCCTTACTTATTCTGATTAGCACGGCCATATTATATGGAAGTGTGGTCAAATATTGAAATAAATCATAGACAGTTCTTGGCCGTTCAATAATCTACTAAAGCAGTCCATTCTTGACCTTTTATATTTACAAAAAAATAGTGATTTATCATGAATTATTTTAAGGAACATCATGATTAGTTTTTGGCAGATTCATGAAAAATTCTTGAATAATTTCATTTTGACTAGTTCAGATGCATTCAAAGTTTCACTACCAAGCATGCTCTTTAAGCACCAGGGGCCTGTTTCATCAAAACATTTAAGATGTATTTTTGACTTACCGATGTCTTAAATATCGCTTAAAACAACAATCGCATAATCAAGGTCTTGATAGATTGGTGATACGCGTTTCTTGTCCTAACATTGTTGTAAGTCACTGGTAAGACAAAAATACGTCTTAAATGTTTTGATGAAACTGGCCCCAGAGATCTAGTCTCTTTTGGTAATTCATGTAAAAAAATCACAGAGAATAGAACAATGGACAACAACTTTTGGTCATTAGGAAAGTTCTAATATCAACACTGAATTACTAATTCTAGATCAACTACATCAACATGCAGATCGAGACATTTATGTACATTGAAAGAAAGTACATCATCATTACACCCAAACCAAAATGCAACTTCGCCGCGAGCTTGCGACGAGCTTGCGATAAGCGTATATTAACTAATGTGATCTTATTTACTTCGCAATACTGTTCGCGCGAGCTAGCACCAATTTTAAGCGCACATATCATTTGCAAGTAAGAGCGTATGTACGCGCTTGTTTTAAGAAGTAAGCGCGTGACAGTGATCCTGACTGCGTGCTTAATTAATTTTAGTTTCACTTATGGACTTTTTAGACTTATATGAATATAGATACATGTACACTGACTAAGCAGAATTTTTGTTATAAAGGTCAAACTTGAGGGTCAGAAGGTCAAAGGTCATTATACTTAATTAATGGTCTTGGCAGGAGGTATCCATGTGTGAAATATCAAGGCTCTATCTCTAAATTGTAAAAGTGTATGAGATATAGGCAAGGTTAAAGTTGTAAAATAGATTAAACATTAAGGTCAAGGTCATAATGTCAATGGTCAAGGTCTAAAGTAAAAGATCTTGGCAATATGTATCATTGTGTGAAATATCGAGGCTCTATCTCTTATATTGTATGAGATATAGGCAATGTTAAAGTTCTTTTAAAGTAGATCAAACTTCAAGGTCAAGGTCATATGTCAAAGGTCATGGTTCAAAATAAAAGGTGTGAAAGACATATTCTTGTGTGAACTATAAAGGCTCAATCTGTAATAGTGTGTGAGATATAGTCAAGGTTAAAGTTCTTGTAAAGTAGATTTAACATCAAGGTCATAAGGTCAAAGGTCATGGTAAAAAATAAAAGGTCTTAGCAAGCTGAATCTTTGTGTGAAAAATCAAGGCTTTATCTTTTATATTGTAAGAGATATAGGCAAGGTTAAAGTTATTGTAAACAAGAATTGTCCGCGGACAATAAAGCTCGCCCTAATGAAAGCTTGTCACGAAGAAAAGTCATTTCCTAGGTCAAGGTAAAAAGATCATAGCCCAAAATGAATTTTTTTAAAAGTAAGTCAAGCTCCAAGGTCACAAGGTCCAAGGTCATGGTCAAATGTGAACTGTGTTGGAAGGAGATGTCCACATGTGAAATATCAAGGCTGTAGGTGTAAAAGGACATGAGTTATAGGCCAGCTTTAACTTTTTTAAAAGTAGGTCAAACATCAAGGTCAAGGTCACAATGTCAAGGCCAAATGTGAACCGTGTTGGTAGGTTTCATTTTGTAAAATATAGAGACTGTAGGTGCAAAAGGACATGAGATATAGGCCAGGTTAAAGTTTTTTAAAAGTAGGTTAAACTCCAAGGTCACAAGGTCCAAGGTCATGGCCAAATGTGAAAGGTGTTTGTAGGAGGTGTCCATGTGTGAAATATCAAGGCTGTAGGAGTAAAAAGACATTAGATATAGGGCAGGTTAAAGTTTTTTAAAAGTAGGTCAAACTCCAAGGTCAAGGTCATGAGGTCCAAGGTCATGGTCAAATATGAACAGTATTGGTAGGAGGTGTCCATATGTGAAATATCAAGGCTGTAGATGTAAAAAGACATGAGATATAGGCCAGGTTTAATTTTTTTAAAAGTAGGTCAAACTCCAAGGTCAAGGTCACAAGGTCCAAGGTCATGGTCAAATGTGAATTGTGTTGGTAGGAGGTGTCCATGTGTGAAATATCAAGGCTGTAGGTGTAAAAGGACATGAGATATAGGCCAGGTTAAAGTTTTTTAAAAGTAGGTCAAACTCAAAGGTCAAGGTCACGAGGTCCAAGGTCATGGTTAAATGTGAATTGTGTTGGTAGGAGTTGTCTGTATGTGAAATATCAAGGCTGTATGTGCAATAGGGCATAAGATATAGGCCAGGTTAAAGTTTTTTTAGGCCAGGTTAAAGTTTTTTAAAAGTAGGTCAAACTCCAAGGTCAAAGTCACAAGGTCAAAGGTCATGGTCTCAAATGAAAGGTCTTGGTGAAAGGTATCCACATGTGAAATATGAAGGCTGTAGGTGTAAAAGGGCATGAGATATAGGCCAGGTTAAAGTTTTTTAAAACGGTCAAAAAGTGGGTCAAACTCCAAGGTCAAGGTCACAAGGTCAAAAGTCATGATTCTGAATTAAATGTCTTTGCATAATGTATCCATGTGTGAAATATTAAAGCCAAATCTCAAATAGTTCATGAGATAGAATTAACTTGGTGAAAGTCAGACCTCCCAGTCTAATTCCAGTCCAGTTCCAGTCTATATAATTTAGAAAATTGGAGGGAACTTTACTTGTCTGACATTTTTTCAAAGAAAATGTTTATAAATGAGCAGTATTTCCATTAACATTAAAGCATTATCTTGACACTTAGGGACTCACTAAATGGCAAGACCAAGTGGAGATCTAAGGCAACTTTGGTGAGTGTTCTTCTTACTAAATTTAACAAATTTTAAAGTTCTATTTTTCATACAATTCCCCACCCACATATTGTGTAGCAAATATCATTTTACAGCTATAAATAGAAAATAAGCGCGCAAGCACGCCGAAGCTTGCGTTGGAGAGCTCGCGTGTGCTCGCAAATGTTCGCATTGGTGAGCTTGCGCGTGCTTGCGAGCTCGCGCGAACTCGCGCGAGCTAGTTTTCCAAATAAGCGCGCTAGTGTACGCTTGCGAGCTCGCGCGAGTTTGCCTCGGTTCCAAATGCAAGCTTAACGCGAGCTAACATATGCGCGGTGTGCTTACAAGCTCGCAAGTACACTAACAAGCTCGCTAGAGTAAGCACGCAAGCGTGCATAAGCGTACTTGATAGCTCGCCACTATGTTCGTTTTAGTTCGCGCACACACTTTGTAAGCTTGCAGCTAGTTTTCCTGGGTTCCAAATGTAAGGTCGCGCGAAGTTAATTGTAATCTTCATACGATCTTAATACGAACTTGAAACGAGCTCGCCATTTTGGTTTGGGCAGTCTGCTTTTCTTCGAAAACCTCGTAACTGCAGCTTAACCCTCTCCCAATCAAAACCTGGTTTTGACGTCCCTGAGGGAAAAGGCTTGGGAAAATATTGAGTCAAAAGAAGAAAATGCTGATAATCAGCATTTTCTTCTTTTGCCTCAATATTTTCTGTACTAAATTGTTCACAAATTTACCATTTGTCAAATGCTTTTTGTAGTCTCCAGTAGCTTTTAAAATGGAACACCCTAAAATTTTATTGTTTGGGAAAGGGTTAAAACAGTTTTGAAGGAAAAGTGATGATAAGCTGTAGATAATTATGACATTATGTATTTTCTGTCACCAATCAGCATGGTCTCTGTAGCCTTATGAAGAACTAATCTCCTGAGTGTAGGATTAAATCTGCTCCAAATTATCACTCAATCCCGACAGTTTGTGAATCTAGATGAGAGAAAAACAGTAAGTTCTGTAAATTAGGTTTATCTAGGAGGAAAGTAATCCCTCATTTCTATGGCCAAAGGTTATTTCATTAACTAGCCTCCGAGCAAGGTACCATATTTCCCCCAGTGAGAGCTCCCCATTTTTAGAGAAGAAAGTAATCCCTTATTTCTTTGGCCAAAGGTTACTTCATTAACTAGCCCCTGAGCAGGGTATGATATTTCCCCCTATAGTGAGAGCTTACTTTATCCAAGAGGGGAAAATCCTGCATTTCTATGGCCAATGCAGCTTGGCAGTGGAACTAAAATCCACCGCTGAATGTTTACGACCGTGCCTGAATAGGTTTGGATATGTAACGACGATGCTAAAGAAATTCTGATGTTTTATGAATCTCAAAATGGCGACATTATCGGTATTCTACGTTAACTCACCTCTGAACAATTTACCACATTTCTGCTAGTGAGATGGCCACCCCCTTTTATCAGAGAAGAAAAAAATTCCTAATGGCCAAAGATTAAAATTATTTCATTAACCAGACTCTGACCAATGATAGTATACCAAAGACCGAAAGTTGCACCATGTAACATATCAGAGTGTGTTTTCCCTCAGTGAATTTGGTTTTGATACATTATATAAGATGAAATATGGTAGCGTTTTTTGTGACCTCAAAGCAAGAATTTAATTTATGTCATTAAACAGATTATATGCCGTTTTTTTCTTAATGAAGGAAAGGTCAAATACCATTAAAAGAAAAAAAAAAGAATTTATAGCTAGAACTACAACATAATGTCTCTTAACGCTTACCCAAACAGGGAGGCCTTTTAATGCATTTTGAAAAGTCGTGGGAAAAATTTAAGAAAAAGAAGAAAGTGCTGAAAACTAGCATTTTCTCCTTTCACCATTTGCAGCATCTTTCAAATTCGAACAATCCAAATTTTTGCTTTAATTATTATGGGTAAGGGTTAGAGCATGTTTTAGAGATACTGCATCTTCGCAAGCCAAGGGTTACTACCTCCACTTTGTTCCTTACGAACCCTTGGCCGCTCGCCTCTAAGGAAATCGAAAGTACCACCGTGCGATTTCATTGGACGCGATAACTTTCCCATTATCCAATCAAAACACAATAAACAAGCCCTCTTTGTCAAAACAAAAAACGTCACGGCTGACGTCAAAATCGATATCCTTATTTGATGCATCGCCTAACACGTTTTAGTACGAGGCTTTTGATTGGCCAGAAATAGCAACTGCAAAGGGCCGCGACTCTTTATCGCCGAAAGGTGGCATGGTGGTACTTTCGATTTCAATAGAAGCGAGCGGCCAAGGGTTCGTAAGGAACAAAGTGGAGGTAGTAACCCTTGGCTTGCGAAGATGGAGATACTGTGATCTGATCCTGTTACAATTATCTTGGTAAATCAAAGAGCTTCTCATTATACGGGCGAAAAGGCCACGAAGTGGCCTTTCGTCCGTCTATAGATTGAAATTTAAACGGAAACAAAAATGTCCGAAACCCTCTGTTTTTTTCAATGTTAATTGAATGGAAAAATCAGAGGGTTTCCGTGAAATTTCGGGCGGGGGGAAGGGTAACTTCGCATTTTTGGACACGAGTGCCCCTGGCTTTTAACGTCATTTTTACAGCAATTACCTGATAATCCCCTTCTTAAACGCTATAAAAACGACCTGACAGAAGCAATGGATCAATCAATATCGATATAAACAAAGTTCTTGAATTGTGTGTGAATTAAAGAAATACAACAACAAAGCTAAATTTTAACTACAGACCTAAGCGAAGTCGACCTCACGTGT